>JACAVU010000002.1:13012224-13407429 GCA_014183005.1 Castanea mollissima | reverse complement strand
AGACATTGACGGACCAATTTAAAGGGGTCCAGTGGTCTTAGCTGGGCCTCTTTTTCTTTTTTATCTCTTTTTCTTCCTCGGATTGAAACAAGGTACCTCTTTGGTCTTTTGCTGTTTGATCCACACAAATAAAAAAACGTGGAGATTCTCAGTCTATTATTTTTTTCTTTTATTTGAGTAATGCTACATTTCTAAAATTTTGACAATAATTTCACAATAAATTTTAGATGGTAAGTTGTTATTAGCTCTAACTAGCGAATATTCCGTGCGATGCACATGTTCGTTATTAGTTATGTAAGGTTACAAGTCGCATCCGAACCCAACTGTATGAAGGGATCAGGCCCAAAAAACCCAATACAATGAAATTTATAGGGAGTGGACTTAAAAGCTAAGTTCTATAGATGTTGGATAACAAAAATGATGGGTTAAATCCCCAATTCACATGCAACGAACTGTTTATGTAGCAAAAAATCTCCTCAGACGTATGCCGAGGACAGTTTGTATTGTTTTTCCTTATTCTAAAGATAGATTACAATTGAAGGTGGTGTATACAGTGTTTCTCCCTTTTTTCTCTGATCCCCCTCTTGAATGCCTTTCTTTTCCTTTTATATCATCTTCCTTCTCCCTCCATCCTCCATGTATGGATTAGATCACCAATCCAGATATTTATCTCATCCACCACCCTCTTGAAGTCTTCCCATAATAGTTGTAAGGCTGATCACTACTGTTCAGATGTCATTTCCTCATTAATGCAACTAGAGTGGTAGGTGCAGAGTCTTTAATACGGTGGTAGCGGCTTTTCTTAAGATATTTCTCATTCTTTTTTCCTCTCTATGCCTTCGTGAAACACATCTTCATCCACCAAACCTCCTAGAATCTCCTTCTAAACATCATGACGTTTCATATGATCTTCACTTCAGTTAGTCGAGAATATGCCCCTCCTCAGACTATTTCCATTAGTCTTTTTCGCAACAGCTTGCTTGTGGGCTTTAAAACTAGGTACCGTTACTACCACCAAACTCTCCTCGGACAAGTTAACATCCTTAGATCAGGCCCAAGGCCCAAAAACATGCCCTAGACCTTTTTTCCTCATAATAGCCCCTCAAAACTTCATTTTTCTTTTCCATCTGAGGAGAAAATTGAGGTTTTGCCCCCACGCGCTAACCTTTGCACACTTCTTGCTGAACGCTACACCGAAACGTCATTTCCTTCTTTAAAAAACTACTTCTGACACCTCGAAGTCCACAACACCCCTATTAATTGCCCCAAACGGCGCATTGTCATCCACGCCCAACAGTGAGAAATAATCTAACGGCGCAGATTTTTCTTTCAAATTTTGAGCAAGATAACTACCATTTGGCTTCACCTTTCATATAAAACGCTTGGAAAACTGCGATTTTTTCCATTTACTCCTGAAATCAACTAGCTCTAAAGAATTCCTCATCTTCTCTACTCCCAAGAAGTTCCTGAAGAGTTGTCTACTCATTCTCTCATAAGTTTTCATACTTCTAAATTCTTTTTTCTCCTCGGCTATAGTCCTCGGCCATTAACTATACCCCCTTGCCCTTCTAAATCTTCACTTTTACCTTAACAAAATGGGTAGATTCAAATGTTTAGTAGATACTGACGCTGGTAAGGAGGGTTTCCGAGCCAAATACCACATTCCTGTAGAAGTGGGTTTGAGGTATTGTGCCCCAAATGCCATAGCTGATGATAGGAAAGAATGAGAAGTTATCATTCCCATAATCGCATTTTTAGAGGGTGGAATGACACTTCTCATGAAGAACGTAACTAGTGAATACTTGCATAATCATAGATTATGCCCGGACCAATGTACACCTAACATGTTTAGAATCCTAGGTTGTGTCAACACTCTCAATGAGCAAATGAGTTTGAGACTCACATGGCACGACGTTGTTCATATGTATGAGTGTCACCAACTTAAAGACGTGGGGTATTACCTCAATTCTAGGTCTAACATTGTTAGGCTCATATCGTGCCTTCCCAAATCTAACAAAGGCATGAAGGATAACTACTTAATTGCCTCTGAGAAATGGCACAACAGTCCTCATTGTCCAATTAAAGAGGGAAAATTAGGTGTGATTCCATAGGATTTAGGTCCCCTAGCCTGGGGTTTAGTTCTCCTAACTTTATCATTTATATTTATATTGTATTTTATTTTTCTCTTTGTTTAACATTTATTGTTGGTCTAACCATGTTTGGCTTCTTGTATGTTTTTATATATAAACAACACGTATCACCCCGTCTGAGCCTAACCAGCATCGCAGACCTCAATAGAGTTTTAGGATCCGAGGTATTCGTGAGTGAAGACGGACAGGTGAGGGCAGCCCATCTCATCTTGGGATACAAACTACTATCGACTACCTTCCAAGATATCGGCAACACAATCATCGCGGGTGACCGGAGACGTAGAAGGATAGACGTCTCAAAACCGGTGTTCCTTGCTCCACACAATTTTTCGAATGACCCTTCTGTCATCCTATAAATACGCCCAATAAAAGCAGTCCCCTTGGCTATACAACCTGGAACAACAACCATCAGAGAAGAATCCACATCTTCTCGCTTGTCCTTTGAGGAGGAAATAGACCAATTCCAACTTGAGGAGGCAGAGAAACCTTCAGAGGGCCATGTTGTCAATCTCTCAGACAAAGAAAACGAATCCACCGAGAGTTCTGGTATCAAAGGTTTCATAGTTGCCCATGTAGACAATAGCGCCAAGGAGGGAGAAGAAGAAATGTCTCAACAACCAGGGACAAGTTTGAAGGATCTTCTTGCCAGAAGGGGTAAGCAAGCTATCATGAAGGGCGCTTCAGGATCTCAACCTCCTGCCAAGCTTCAACCCCCTCCCCCTCCTCCAAGATCCCTTCTTCCTATACCTAACCTCAAAGGGAAGAAAAGAGCGAACAAGGTTGAAGAAGAGGAGTTGGCCTAGAAGAAAAAGCAGAAGCAGCAAAAGGCAGGAAAGGGCCAATTTCGAGCTTCCTTTGTGGAAAGCAGGGATAGCCATTAATTGGCCGAGGTTCGCCAAACTCCGTCCCATTGATCACCTCATTTGGAATTGGATGGGGCTCCTATTCCCCGCACGCCTCCATAAGGGAATTTCAAAAAGGGCATGCCTATTACTTGGTCGAGGCCCTGGAACAGCCTATCTTGCTGCCTAAGGACATGGATGCCTTGAAGGGGATAAGGCAACCAGATCTTTTCTTGTCCCTAAAAAGGGACCTAGCTTTGGTATATGCCATTATTAACAACATTAATTGCTAATTCGTTTAATTTGTTATTGCATTTGATTTTCTTTCTATCCTTTCAATCATTCACATACCTTTGTATTATTCTCGTCACAATGAACTTTTTCATCACTTTTACGCAAGCTATCCAAGAGGTTTTTGTGGCTAAGAAGTGGGTAGAAGATGCTTGGAATGAGGCACAGACTGAAGCCAGCGTCAAGATCGAGACTGAGAAAGCCCTTGGATTGACCGAGCAGGAGAGACAAGAGCTGACCAACAAATTGGTGGAAGAGGGAAAAAAGAGTTGAAGCGTCGAGGCAAGACCTAAGACAGCCGAGACGCAGGTAGAGGAGCAACGCAAACAGCTTCTCGACAAAGGACAAGAGCTAGCTACTGCCCAACGAGACATTTTGCGCTTAAAGGGTGAGTTAGCACAAGCCAAGGAAGCGGCTCGCACCATCAAAGAGACCGTGGATGCCGCATCACTTGCCTCCTTCAACAAAGGGGTTGAAGAAACGAAGATCCGATTGGCCGAAGAGCTAGTTGAAGTATGTAGGGATTAATGTCAAGAAGAATAGGCAGAAGCCCTAAATGTGGCAGGGGTCCATGCTACCTCGGAGAGGAGGAAGGCCGAAAACATATGGCTTTCCCCAGACATCCATGCGATTGAAGCCCTTCCACCTCCTCCAACTGCCTCTGAGATAGTGCCCCTTACACAGCCTTCCACAATCCAAGAACCTATCCAATCTCCTAAAGCATCTACAGGCTCTAATAAAGCGGTAGAGTAAGGTGAGAAGATTGAGAAGAGTCTGAGAAAGAAAGCTGGACAGGGTGACCCTCCACAAGGGATGAAGGACAAAGGAAAACAAATTATGACCACGTTCAAGATCAAACCTTCAAATGCTCCCCTCATTATCAAAGAATCCAAAGAGACTAGGCCCAAGCCAAAAGGGGAGGAGGACAAAACAAAGGAACCTGAAACAAAGTCCACAAAAGACCTTCCACCGAAAACTAAGACATAAACAGCCTAGGACTCTCTCTCCACTTTTTGCCTAATTTCATGATAGTTTTTTTTTTTTTGGTTATAAGTTTACTACTGTTGTTTGTCTTGTGCTTTTATTTCCAAATTAATCACATACAATTATAATGACAAGTTCAAGATTTTGATTTCATTTACTGGGAATGTTAACTCTTTATCTTAAACATTTGTATACATAACATGAATGACTTGGTGTGCAATGAAACAGGGCAGTCTCAATAATGCATTAGATAATATCAATAACTTGACACGGAAATAATTTCATTTCATTAACCTATGCCTTCATGGATAAACGTATGTTGGAATCATAATATTTAACATGCAACAGCAAACAGTTAATACATAAGAATATACATAATCCCAAAATGAGGAAATTTGGTCTGAGACTAGACCTATGTGAAACTCAGGCACAAAAGTAAATCATCAATCTCACTAAGGTATGTGGTCCAAGAGCTACGACAAAGCCAAAGCTCTGTTTGTTACTTAAAAAGGTGAATGGAAGTGTTAATTTCCCAAAAGTAAATAGTTTGAGGACCAGACGTAATTAAGGTTATGTTTAACACTTAGTAAAAATATCAATTTCTACAAGGTATGTGGTCTGAGCAGCCACGCATGACCAAGTTTCTGTTTGATACTTAGAAAAATGAACTGAAGTGTTAATTTTCCCAAAGTATATGGCCCGAGGATCAGACGTAACTAAGGTTCTATTTAACACTTAATAAAAATATCAATTTCTACAAAGTATGTGGTCCGAGGAGCCAGGCATGACCAAGTTTCTGTTTGATACTTAGAAAAATGAACTGAAGTGTTAATTTTTCCAAAGTAGATGGCCTGAGGACCAGACGTAACTAAGGTTCTGTTTAACACTTAATAAAAATATCAATTTCTACAAGGTATGTGGTCCGAAGAGTCAGGCATGACCAATTTTCTGTTTGATACTTAGAAAAATAAACTGAAGTGTTAATTTTCCAAAGTAGATGGCCCGAGGACCAGACGTAACTATGGTTCTGTTTAACACTTAATAAAAATATCAATTTATACAAGGTATGTAGTCTGAGAAGCCAGGCATGACCAAGTTTCAATTTAATACTTAAAAGAATGAACTGAAGTGTTAATTTTCCCAAAGTAGATGGCCCGAGGACCAGACATAACTAAGGTTCTGTTTAACACTTAATAAAAATATCAATTTCTACAAGGTATGTAGTCCAAGGAGCCAAGCATGACCAAGTTTCTGTTTGATGCTTAAAAAAATGAACTGAAGTGTTAATTTTCCCAAAATAGATGGCCCGAGGACCAGAAGTAACTAACGTTCTGTTTAACACTTAATAAAAATATCAATTTCTACAAGGTATGTGGTCCTCGGAGCCAAGCATGACCAAGTTTCTGTTTGATGCTTAGAAAAATGAACTAAAGTGTTAATTTTCCCAAAATAGATGGCCCGAGAACTAGACGTAACTTAGGTTCTGTTTAACACTTAATAAAAATATCAATTTCTACAAAGTATGTAGTTCAAGGAGCCAAGTATGACCAAGTTTCTGTTTGATGCTTAGAAAACTAATAATCAATGCAACGCAAGGACAACAGAAATAAGATGACAGAAATGCCTTTTATTAATAATAGTACCTTTGTAGATAATTTACATTCCAGTGACGTGATACAACCTTTTCATCTAAGTTTGCTAGATAATATGCCCTTATACCCGCTACTGAAATGATATGATAAGGTCCTTCCCAGTTAGGTCCTAACTTTCCCCATGCTGGGTTTTTGGCAGTACCCAAAACCTTCTTTAATACCAAATCTCCAAGGGCAAGTGGTCTTAACTTTACATGAGAATCATATCCTGTTTGAGTTTTTGCTGATAATAAGCTAACTGAACCATGGCATTTTCTCGTCGTTCCTCCACTAGGTCTAGGCTTTTTTTTCAGTAAATTGTCATTACTGTTTGGAATGAAAGAGCTCATTCTCAGCGTCAAAAAGCTAGTTTCCAGAGGGATTATAGCCTCAGCTCTATAAGTCATAGAGAAGGGTGTCTTTCTCGTGGATCTTCGAGGTGTAGTTCGATACGTCCACAAAACATATGGCAACTCTTCCACCCACCTCCCCTTAGCATCATCTAGCATTTTCTTGAGCCCACTGACTATCACTTTATTGACCGCCTCGTCCTACCCATTACCTTGCGGATAAGCTGGAGTGGAATATCTATTCATGATACCTAGATCACAACAATACCTTTTAAAGGCCTTACTATTAAATTGCAGGCCGTTATCTGAAATAAGTGTATAAGGGAGTCCAAACCTAGTAATAATGTTTTTCCAGATACACCTCTTCCCGTCCACATCCCTAATATTTGACAAAGGCTTAACTTCAACCCATTTAGTGAAGTAATCTGTTCCGATAAGCAACCACCTCCTATTCCCTGCTGCTTTAGGGAAATGCCCTACTATGTCCAAGCCCCATTAAGCAAAAGGCCAAGGACTAGACAGAGGATTAAGGACACCCCCTGGTTCATGGATGTTGGGAGCAAATCTTTGATATTGGTTACACTTCTTTGCATAATCTTGTGCCTCTCGCTGCATATTGGGCCACCAATACCCCTGGGTAAGAGCTCTATAAGCCAAAGACCTTCCTTCTATGTGACTTCCACAAATCTCTTCATGTAACTCTTCCAAAAGTGATTTCGTTACTTCAGGGTAAATACACAGCAAATATGGTCCAAAAAAAAAAACGCTTGTACAATTTTTGGTCATCGGATAGTCAAAATCGAGGTGCTTTTCTACGTACTTTGTCTGCCTCTGTGAGAAACCGCACCCCCGGCTCGTTTCATAGAGGGTGTTGGCCAAACCCATGTGAATGGGTAGAGTTTTACACTGGAGTCGCCAGGGGGTGTTGGCCAAACCCATGTAATTGCCTCTCAAAATGGAGGTTCGACTAGTTATATTTTCTCCTTTAGATTAAGAGTTTTACAATAGAGTCGCCACTTATTTAATTATTGGGATAAATAAGAAAACCAAAATTGAAAAATTCCTCATTTTATTAATTTTCAATTGAATTTACATTGATCATAAGAAAATTATATGGCTTTGGTCCTAGATATAATTTAAGATAAAGTACATAACTTTGTTTCCTAATTACAATCTAAAAATTGAAAATTACAAGGATAAACATTGGTTCTACTAACTCTTGATCTAAGCTCGAAGGCTATGTTACACGGTGGGAAGGTGTTAGGCACCCACCTTGCCTAGTGAAACTGGTCTTCTAGACTATGATGGCCAACATTCATATCATATCATCCAATATGCCAATCAATTTGCATGTTGAATTTAATGTGTGTACATGTGATGAACCATAATTCAATTTATTAAGCATTACATTTAAATTGAAAAATAAATTCTAGTGAATGTGTGTAGATAATGATATCCTAGATTTAAGAATTTAAAAGAATTATTAAACAAACATATTTTTCATGTTTTAGATGTGGATTTAAAATTGAAACTAGTGTTATGCATGAACATGTGATAAACAACCAAGAACATGTGAAGAACATATAAGAACAATTAAGAACAATCAAACATATACAAAGGAATTTAAATGATTATTATCATGCTTTAATCTTAAACTCTCATCATGGCAACATAACAAATCAATTAGGGAAAGGGATTTTACCTTCATGCAAGATCCATATGGTGGATGAGGAGACTCTTGAGGGAGGTCCTAAGGGTGAAAGAAAAGAACAGTTAGGAGAGGAAGAGTAAGTCTCACTCAATACCTTGAGTCTCAAGAAGACCAAGATATGACAAGACAACTTAACTCCCTAGAACTCAAAAGAGGAGAAGAGAAGGGTTTTTTGTGTCCCCTAAAATAAAGGAAGGGGGGGTTTATATAGTAGTGGTGGAGGAAATATGAATGGAAGGAAATTAATAAGGGTTGACAAAGAATCATGAAGTTAGACCTCATTTTAGCCTTAGGGAAAATCTAATCGGAATTGTCTCATTCCTGTGCTCAAATTGAAGCCCCAGATGTCTAGTTTCTAGAAACATTAATCTCATTCACAAATTCAAAATATTCTGAGAGATATCGATGAAATGGTGAGCAGAGGTCACTTGTTAGAAAATGGTTTCAGCACAATTAATATTAATAGATCCTAAATTAGCTCCAAATTAACATTAAATAGCCCCTATCACTCCCATTTCAGACTTGATTAGTTCCAAATTTACCCTAATTAAAATATAATTGCACAAATTACTCCTTGAATAATTAATATTTATCTATCTACTTAATTAGGTGTATGCAACCTCACTATAAAATGTAGTCATAACCAATCAAATTATAACACATCACTAATCTCAAATTGATTATAATTATAATCAATTGGAATCAATTGTTCATAATCACATAAAATTGAACTCAATTTGTGATAGTGCATCTCGACTATTAAAACTTAATTTAATGATTACTTTCAATCTGATGGTCTGATTAGCGCTCATGACCAGTCGATTTGATTGTTACAATATCAAGATCATTTTAGTGAAATGAGATTAAGGATCTAATGACCAGAATCAATATGCATATTTCCAAGGAAAATTACACTTTTACCCTCCAAGTGAGGTTAAATGAGGGTTGCAAAATGAAGTGTCAACAGAATGCCCTTCATTGATAGAACTTGAAAAGCGAATGTCAATGTATGAAAGAGACACCTAACTTTGCAATCAATATTTAACCATGGTGAATGTATGATGCATGTAGATAAAAATGCAGGCAGTCATGTTGTGGATCAAAATGTGGACCAAATCTCAAAGGAGATTGCCTACTTACCTTTTGGTAGGAGGATCAAGTCCAAACGTAGTTCATGCATGCAAAATGTCTTCTTCTTTTTTTGAATGAGTACAAGACATGCTTACCTGAGGTTAAGAAAATATGAAGGACCAAGGATCTTGGTTCATGTTTTCAAGAGGACCAAGGGATTTTTGGGCTTTGCCTCATGTTTTCAGAGGACCAAAGGTTCTAGATCTTGGCTCATGTTTTCAGAGGATCTAGGATTTTTTTATCTTAGCTAATGTTTTCAGAGGACTAAGGGTTTTTTGGACTTTAGATCATGTTTTTAGAGGACCAAAGGTTCTAGATCCTAGTTCATGTTTTCAGATGACCTTGGATTTTTGGGCTTTGGCTCATGTTTTCAAAGGACCAAAGGTTTTGGATCTTGGCTCATGTTTTCAGAGGACCAAAGGTTCTGGATCCTGGCTCATGTTATCAAAGGACCTAGGATTTTTGGATCTTAGCCCTTGTTTTCAAAGGACCAAGGGTTTTTTGGGCTTTGACTCATGTTTTAAGAGGACTAAAGGTTTTGGATCCTAGCTCATATTTTCAAAGGACCTAGGATTTTTGGATCTTGGCTCATGTTTTCAGAAGACCAAGGGTTTTCTGGGCTTTGGCTTATGTTTTCAAAGGACGAAAGGTTTTTGATCCTGGCTCATGTTTTCAAAGGACCAAGGATTTGTTTTTTGGGCTTTAGCTCATGTTTTCAGAGGACCAAAGGTTCTAGATTCTGGCTCGTGTTTTTAAAGGACCTAGGATTTTCAGGCTTTGGCTCATGTTTTTAGTTGACCAAAAGTTTTGGATCTTGGCTCATGTTTTCAGAGAACCAAGGATTTTTTTTTTTTGGGGCTTTGGCTCATGTTTTCAGAGGACCAAAGGTTCTGGATCTTGACTCATGTTTTCAGAGGACCTAGGATTTTTGGGCTTTGGCTCATGTTTTCAAAGGACCAAAGTTCTGGATCTTGCTCATGTTTTCAGAGGACTGAGGATTTTTGGGCTTTGGCTCATGTTTTCAGAGGACCAAGATTTTTTTTTTTTTTTTTTTTTTTTTTTTTTTTTTTTTTTTTGGCTTTTGGCTCATGTTTTTAAAGGACCAAAGGTTTTGGATCCTGGCTCATGTTCTCAGAGGACCTAGGATTTTTGGCTTTGGCTCATGTTTTCAGAGGACCAAAGGTTTTGGATCTTGGCTCATGTGTGTGGGCCTTTTACCCTAGTACCTGCAGAATAAATATTTTCAATTAGTAACAAAGTTATTCATTGAATAGAATTCGGCATACCTGGCGAATGCCCCTAGTTTGGGACATATTCCATGCTTCGATGAATGCTGAGGATGGACAGTTGACTTGATGTTACAACACTGGAGAATATGGAGGCAGATCATAGTTTTCTGTTCTTGAATAAGAATTTAATGAAGTTCTCTTCTAGGACTTTTGATTTTTTTTTTTTTCGAAAGATTTGGAAATCTTGAATTTTTTTTGAAGGAATTGAAAATTTTGATTGATGAAATTTTTTTTTTAAGCAACCTAATTGGAAATCTTGAATTTTTTAAAGGAATTGAATTTTGATTGATAAGTTTTTTTTTTTTTTTTTTAAAGCAACCTCATTGGAATCTTGAATTTTGAAGGAATTGACAATTCTGATTGATGATTTTTTTTTTTTTTTTTGAAAGCAGCCTAAGAAGTACAAGCCAATGCCCCTAGTCCCAAGGATTTTTTTGAAAATTCCCCTTTTCTTTCTTCTTCTTCTTTTTTTTTTTTTTTTTTTTTTTTTAAGATATGGAAATCTTTTTTTTTTTTTTAGATTTGAAGATTTATCAAAAAGCGAAGAAGATGAAGATGGAGTAAAAGTGATGAAGATTGATCCATGATGATTTTTTTTTTTTTTTTTTTTTTTTGAAAAACCTATCATTTGAATGAGAATAACTTTGGTGGAAGTTGATGCAGATTGCTGGGTAAGTCCTTGCTTAATTCCTGCATAAAGATAATTTCAATTAGTAATGAATTTATTCATTGAAATGAATTAGAAGTGCTTACCTAATGCCCCTAGTTTGGGGCATATTTCATGCTTAGATTGAAGTTGAGTTCAGTTGATGTTGTGACCATTGGAGAACATGAAAGAAGATCACAATCCACCATCGTTAGTTCTTGCAAAATGGCTTTCTTTCTCTAGCTTGTTAGAAACCAATTATCATGAAAACATTTTTTGCCATTGCCCCTAGTATGGATCTGCTTGGAAAAACTATGGATTAATGCCTCAAATGAAAACAAAATTAGATGCAAGAAGAACATGTTTGCACACAATATAAATAGCCCAATGCTCCAAGTTTAAACATGCTTAATGCAAACAAATGGGCTTAACCTAACATGCACCCATACAATTTTGTCACATTGTTTTGACTTTGTTCTCCAAGTTGTTTTGGTGATTGAGACCAAGCCTCTGAAAGGTTGCCTACGTACCTTTTTCATAGAGGATCAGGTCAAGACGTAGTTCAAGGGAAGTGAATTTTGAAAAAGAACGATTTTTTTTTCTTCTTCTGGAAATGAGATTTCTCTTCTCTCTTTTTTTTATTTATTTTTATTTTTTATTTTGTTTATGAACAAGAGGTGATCCTTTGAACAACCATTTTGTCAAATCAAAGTTTTTAAGAATCAAACAAATCTGTTTGATTAGGAAGGATCAAGATCATTAAACTCATGTAATCAAATTTGCTTCATCCTTTTGAACATCGTCAGATTAAGTTTCCAAAGGCAATCAAGAAATGAAGTGTGATAATATTTATGAATTACATTGTTGAGTGCAAACAAGGAGACTGCTCTAGGTTTGGAAGTTCTTTTGAGTCATTTTGAGGATTTGAGAATTTGAGAAATTTTGTCCTCAGACATATCATCTTGTGGGGTTTAACAATTTTAAGCTTTTTTTTTTTTTTAAATTCAAGAGAAAAAATATTATTAGAGTTTAAGATGCGCCTACAATTAGCAAGACTTCAAGGAGGTCTTATTCGTGGGTTGTAATGTAGGCTGGGTTTAGGTTATGAAATGAAAGATATAAAAAGGCTCAAAATTCCCTATGGTGTTCCCCCAAGTATGCATTACACAAAATTAAGTATTGGAGGACTAGTCTTCATTGGTCACTTGTATCAACATTTGTTTTTATGCTCATTTGTCTTGAATCATACCTCTAGACTTTCATCTTGTAAAATTCTTCTCTTTTTAGGTTGCATCCTCAAGTTTCCAACTTGGTAGGATTTTCCAATTTTTCTTTTCTTTTTCTTCTTTTCTTTGGCTCTAACTTTTGCCTAGACCGCCCTTTTGGGTTTTCAGCCTAGCGGGCTTCTTTTCTTTTCTTTTTTTTGGCCTTAGCTTTTGCCTAGACTGCCCTTTTGGGTTTTTAGCCTAGCAGGGTATTTTTTTTTTTTTTTTTCTGCTATCTTTCATCTCTTGATTGAATGAACTTTTTTGGGGTCATTTGCCTCCCTTGTTTTTCTCAGCTTAAGTCATTTTGATGCATTCTTTATACATCTTTCTTACCTTGATGCGTTTTCACATTTCTATGCTTGATGAATCTTTTCGTTTTTTTGATGAACTCTCTTTTAGATGAATCTTGTATTTGTCTTGGCACGATGAATTTTAGGCTCTTCAACTTTACGGAAACTTTTTTTTTTTCATATTGATGGAATTTCATTTCTCTTTCCTTGATTGTGTGAAACCTCATTTTTCTTTGGCGATCTCTTGTGTTTAGCCTAATGAATCTCTACTTGTCTTTCATGTCTTCTAGGAGATTTATCAATAACTTCAAAGCTACAAGGTTGACTCCTCCTGAACATGAGATTAAGCATGCATACTTGTTTTTTTCCCACCCTAGGTTTAGATTTAGTGGTTCATGCAAAAAAAGAGGCTAAGTGTTTAAAGGCTCAAATGGGCTAGCAATGGATATGATCGTTCTAGGTATTAGGAATAATCTTGTTTAACCAAAGATGGCCTCCTATCCTAGTAATGCTTGCTTGTAGGCACAATGACTTAAGCTCTTTTAATATTCATCTAAAAGAAAAAGTATAAATGCTCTAATGTTGTGAAACAAAAGATCTTTGAAATTGGATCGAGTGCATAGATTCTTGGGATTTTCTGATGGATGGATTTTTTTTTTTTTTATTGCCTTTTAAGACCATTTCTTCTTATATTCTAAGTCAAATAGCAAAAGTTTTTACGTGGATCAAATGAAATTAATCATTCCTTGGTACAAGTTAATTGCTCAAGCCTTTAAACATCAAGATTTAGAAAATGGTTTGTCGAAGGGATCCTCAGGTACCATTTTGAAAGGAGACTCTTCTTCTTCTTCTCTTCTTCTTTTTAATTGAAAGAAAAAATTGGGTCTTTTTGAAAAAGTCACTAGGAAATTCAATGGCCCTAGTTCAAAGATTTTTTTTAAATGACTCAAAGGCCCAATGTCCCTAGTCCAAACACTTTCTTATTTGAATTTTTTTTTTCTTGGAAAGATTTGGGAGTCTTGATTTTTTAAAAACAAATTTTTAAAAAAAATATATATATATACATGAACAAGGTGCATCAAATGCTACATGAATTATTAGAATTCAAAGAAACATAGAAACATGGAATAAAAAGCAAACTTTAAGCTTAACCATGATGTTGCAAACCAAATGTGGAGTGAGGCAAAGTTGGGCCGCTTGCTTCTTCTTGGTCCATTTAGGATGCTTGAGACTTGGTATGCTTGAACCTTAATTATGATCTTTTGGTATTTACTTGAAATGACTTGGGTTTGCGCTTGGAAGGCTTGAACCTTGATCTTTTGGTATTTGCTTGAAATGGCTTGCACCTTGATTATGATCTTTTGGAAGGCTTGAACCTTACACTTGGAAGGAATGCATCTTGTGAGCTTTTGGTCTTTGATGTTGATCATGCATATACACCTTTAATGGGCTCAAGTGGTGGGCTTAGAACAATTCAAGAAACAATTTTGGGTTTCCATATCAAGTAGAGTCCAATCATAGGCTTTTGGGCTTGAGTTCATTCACAACATACAAGGTTCAAACAATTATGATGGGCTCAAGCGTTGGACTAGAGTCATCATGGTTCAAAAAACGGCCACACACGTGTAATGAAATGAAATTACATGGACCGACCTAAAGGTAGGTTCTATGGGTCATTACAACATGGGTAGAAGGTAGGCTAAAGGTCCCCACAAGCTAGGAAGTCGTACCTCCCAACTTGTGACACCAAGAGCGTTGCGTTGGTCCGAACGGTACGGTTTGTCCGTATGAATCACCATGACATAACCGTGATGATCCTAGTCGCAGTGGGTAGTAGGTTCACCACTAGGTATGTGAGTCTCAAGAAGACCACAATCCACGGCTAATACTACCAGGCTTCCGGGCTAACACGCAAATAAAATAAATTTCATTCAAACAAATGATACATGACATGCAATATAATGACATATTAGACATATTATATACAAAAAAGCAATAAACAAACAATGACATGGTTGGCCACCATAACCTAATTGAAGCTTAGCCCTCAATATCCCCAGTGGAGTCGCCATTATAAGAGACCGCGCCCCTAGCCTGTTTTTTATAGAGTGTTGGGCCAAACCCATATGAATGGGTGAAGTCGTGTTATTTCCTCTCAAAATAGAGGTTCGACTAGTTATATTTTCCTTTTTAGATTAAAGGTTTTACAATGGAGTCGCTATTTTTTTAATTATTGGGATAAATAAGAAAACCAAAATTGAAAAATTCCTTATTTTATTAATTTTCAATTGAATTTACATTGATCATAAGAAAATTATATGGCTTTGGTCCTAAATACAATCTAAGATAAAGTACATAACTTTGTTTCCTAGTTACAATCTAAAAATTGAAAATTACAAGGATAAACATTAATTCTACTAACTCTTGATCTAAGCTCAGAGGCTATGTTATAAGGTGGGAAGGTGTTAAGCACCCACCTTGCACAGTGAAACCGGTCTTCTAGACTATGATGGCCAACATTCATATCATATCATCCAATATGTCAATCAATTTGCATGTTGAATTTAATGTGTGTGCATGTGATGAACCCTAATTCAATTTATTAAGCATTACATTTGGATTGAAAAACAAATTCTAGTGAATGTGTGTAGATGGTGATATCCTAGATTCAAGCATTTAAAAGAATTATTAAACAAACATATTTTTCATGTTTTTGATGTGAATTTAAGATCGGAACTAGTGTTATGAATGAACATGTGAAGAACATATAAGAACAATTAAGAACATTCAAATATATTCAAAAGAATTTAAATGATTATTATCATGCTTTAATTTTAAACTCTCATCATAGCAACACAAAAATTTAATTAGGGAAAAGAATTATACCTTCATGCAAGATCCATATGGTGGATGAAGAGACTCTTGAGGGAGGTCCTAAGGGTGAAGGAAAAAAAGAGTTAGGAAAGAAAGAGTGAGTCTCACTCAATACCTTGAGTCTCAAGAAGACCAAGATATGACAAGACTACTCAACTTCCTAGAACTCAAAAGAGGAGAAGAGAGGGGGTTTTTTGTGTCTCCTAGAATGAAGGAGGGGGGTTTATGTAGTATTAGGTTCTAAGACCTTAGGGACTAATGTATTAAAACTTCAATGTGTATTGTGTTAGCAAACCATGATCAAAATATTTAGTCTAGGTTTAGACTTGCTCAAAGTTTGGTTTAATGTAAGTTTGGAATTGAATAGTTGCGGGAAATTACTGTTTATTTATGCACGGCTCGATCGATCGAAGAATAGACTTGACCAATTGAGAATCGTGGATCAGGAATTTTCTATAGAATTTTAAGTCGACCCAAATAGCAGTTCAAGCCCATTAAGGATTAGGGTTTCAGATCTACTTCTCCCACTATATAAAGGAAACCCTAAGCACGTTTTTAAAGGCTTCTAAGAGAGAGAAGAGAGTGCCTCTTTTTGTATCAGGGTTTGTACCCAAAAGTTCTCTAGAGTCTTTTTGTTTATGCTGTATGTGTGAATCTTTTGTGAGATCCAGAAGTGTTTGCCTTCACATATACTTAGGGTTATCAAGAATCAAGACTATGTCAAGAACTTGATGATCATTCAATTGCTGCTATAAGATCTTAAAGATACACAAGCAGGAGTACTTCTACTTACTGTAGAATCCAAGAAAGAAGGAGTCCATGGTCTCGGAACTTGCACATGGTCGTGTTAGTAAGTTTTCTAATGGTAGGTAGCAATAAGATGTTAGTGGTCTAAGTCGCTATTGTACAAACTTCGATTCTTTCATCGTGGATTCAGGTTTACCTTGAGGATAGTTAGGTTAAATCCTTCTCAGGTTTTTTACCGGTTTGGTTTTCCTGGGTCATCATATCTTTGTGCTTTTATATTCCGAATTTTACATTGATATGATTATATGATTGTGTTAACCCAGATCTGAAATTTGGACTAAGTAATAACTAGGCTTGTTAACTCGATTAATCCAATTGTGGTTCAAGGGATCTAAACAATTCTAACATATAGTAGTGGTGAAGGAAATATGAATGGAAGGCCATTAATGAGGGTTGACAAAGAATCATGAACCTAGACCTCATTTTAGCCTTAGGGGAAATCTAGAGCATTAAATGTAGAGATTGGTGGTAGTGAGGAGCAAGCCAAAATTCAGTTTTCCTGTAGCTGTTGTAACAGCTTGTAGAGCCAACTTCAAAAAATCATATTTGACTTAATTCTGATCGGAATTGTCTCGTTCTTGTGCTCAAATTGAAACTCCGAATGTCTAGTTTTTGGAAAAATTAACCTCATTCACATATTCAAAATATTCTAAGAGATATCGATGAAAGGGTGAGCAAAGGTCACTTGTTAGAAAATGGTTTCAGCACAATTAACATTAATAGGTCCTAAATTAGCTCCCAATTAACATTAATAGGTCCTAAATTAGCTCCCAATTAACATTAAATGACCCCAATCACTCCCATTTCAGACCTGATTAGTTCCAAATTTACCCTAATTAAAATTTAATTGCACAAATTACTCATTGAATAATTAATATTTATCTATCTAATTAATTAGGTGTATGCAACTTCACCATAAAATGTAGTCCTAACCAATCAAATTATGACACATCACTAATCTCAAATTGATTATAATTATAACCAATTAGAATCAATTATTCATAATTACATATAATCGGACTCAATTTGTAATAGTGCATCTCGGCTATTAAAACTTGATTTGATGATAACTTTCAATCTGATGGTCCAATTAGCGCTTATGACCAGTCGATTTGATCGTTACAACATCAAGATCATTTTAGTGAAATGAGATTAAAGATCTAATGACTAGAATCAATATGCATATTTTCAAGAAAAAATTACTCTTATACCCTCCAGGTGAGGTTAAATGCGGGTTGCAAAATGAGGTGTCAACAGCCTCAGACTTCTCCCCAAGCAAGATATCATTTTTAAGGATACTATAGGATCCATCTAACTTGGTCCCACCCTTATTTGATGAATCCGAATGGTGTCACTATTCATTCTAGAGGGCTTACACAAATCCTCAACAAGGATGACCAGAGGTAGGCTTTGCGCTGAGGACGTCACAAGGGTGGCCAAGGAATCAGCATGGGTATTCATACTCCTGGAGACACGCAACAAGGTAAAAGATTCAAATTTTGATTGTAAATACCTGACCCGGGCTAGATATTCTTGCATTCTTGGATCTCTAGCCTCTAACTTTCCTTCTACCTGGCCCACCACTAGTTGTGAATCTGAGAACATTTGCACTGTTTTTCCACCCATTTTATGAACCATATCCATCCCTACTAGTAGGGCTTCATATTCTGCCTCGTTGTTGGTAGCCGAGAATCCCAATCTCAAGGATTTCTCAAAAGTAAATCCTTCAGAAGTCACTAGAACTAGCCCTACACCAGATCCTCTTTGGTTTGCTGCTCCGTCAACATACACTCTCCAAATCAAAGGTTCCTTGCACAAGATCATCCCAACTAATTTTTCATCCATGGCTAAGCCTGTAACATTCTCTTCTAATGAGGGCTCAGTAAATTCCACCACCAAATCAGCAAGGACTTGACCCTTCATGGAAGTGCAAGGCATATACTTGATATCAAAAGACCTCAAGATGGTACCCCATTTAGCAATCATTCCCGTGTAGTCAGCGCTTTGAAGTACAGACTTAAGAGGAAGCTGAGTTAAAATAACGACTGTATAACATTGGAAGTAATGGGAAAGCTTACGTGTAATATGCACTACAGCTAGGATTGCTTTTTTCAACGATAAATAAAGTACCTCGGCCTCATGTAAGGATTTACTTAACTCGTATCAAAACCAAACTGACAGCATGGTTAGCCACAGCAATATATGCGAACATGACTTCATCAACTTTTGGCCGAGACAGGATGGGTGGTTGCGAAAGATATTCCTTATGCTGTTGAAAAGCCAAGGCACACTCCTAGGTTCATTCAAATCCTTTCTAGTTATTCAACAGTTGGAAGAAAGGCATGCACCTATTTGCGAACCAAGAAATAAACCGGTTAAGGTTAGCAGTCATCCCTGTCAACCTCTGAACTTCTTTAGGATTCTGAGGTGGCTGCAAGCTATTAATTGCCTTAACTAGTGTAGGATTGACTTCAATTCCTAGATGAGTAACGATATAGCCCAGAAACTTACCAAATCCCATGCCAAAAGAACATTTGGAAGCATTAAGGCGCAATTTGTATCTCCTTAGCATCTAAAAAGTATCGTTCAAGTTTTCCACATGCATGGAAACCGTTTTACTTTTCACCACCATGTCATCCACATACACCTCAATAGTCTTTCCTAGTTGTGGCTCAAACATCCTGGTCATCATCCTTTGATATGTAGCCCCTGAGTTCTTCAACCCGAAAGGCATCACCTTATAGTGATAATTCCCTGTAGGGGTGAAAAAGGTTGTCTTTTCTTGATTATCCAAGGCTAAAGGTATTTGATGATAACTTTAGAAAGCATCCAAAAAACTTATCCGAGGATGCCCAACAATAGCATCCACTAGCTGATCTATATGAGGCATTGGGAAAGAATCTTTCGGACAAGCCTTGTTCAAATCTGTGAAGTCCACACAAACTCTCCACTTTCCATTCTTCTTTTTCACAACCACTATATGAGCTAACCATTCAGGATAAAACACTTCTTTGATAACACAAGCCTTTTTGAGCTTCAGCACCTCTTCCTTGACAGCCTTGAAATGCTCTTTAGAGGAATGCCGAGGTGGTTGCCTCCTCCGTACTACAGTCGGATTGACATTCAAGTGATGATAAATGAAACTCAAATCAACCCCGAGGGCCTTACAAGCATCCCGTGCAAATACATCTACATTCTTTCTCAAAAACGTAACCAGCTCCATCTTCTCCTGAAGTGGCAATTGAACTCCTACTTGAAAGTATTTTTCAGGGTCATCATCTATAAGAAGCTTCTCTAACTCTTCACACACAGCTTCTCCTACCGCTGCTGCCTTGGGCATAGCCAGAGACTTTGATTGCTATGAGCCCGCCTCAGCCGAGGCCGAGGTCTCCGACCAAGCTAATGCAGAATTGCAGCTGGCATATACTGTCTAGCCATAGATTGACTCCCAATTATTTTCTCGATCTATTCCCCCGATGGGAACTTCACTTTGACATGTAGAGTTGCGGATACGGCTCCCAAAGCATGCAACCATGGTCTTGCCACAAGAGTCATGTAAGGAGAATAGGGATCAACCACAATGAAATCCACTTCTGATCCAGATTGCACAGGCAACCTAATTTGTCCCTTTAGTATGACAACCTTCCCCTTAAAGCTTATCAGTGGTGAGTCATAGGCCATAAGATTCTCAAGTCTTAAGTTTAGCCCTTTGAACAAATCAGGGTACATAATATTTGCCCCACTACCTTGGTCAACCATCACTCTCTTTACGTCGTAACCCCCTATCCTCAATGTAACCACCAAAGCATCATCATGGGGTTGGATAGTTCCAATCTTGTCTTCTTCTGAAAAACCCAAAATAGGTGGGGCATTCCCCTTAATCCTCTTCAGCTCAAAGCTAGACTCCTCGACAAGGGTTCGTGCCACAAACATCACCCTGGAAGGACGAGAACCAGTCCTTTCGGGAGTAGCAAAGATAGCATTGATCGTACCCAGAGGAGGCCTTGATGAAGTGTTGCCCTGATTGACTAAACCCGAATGATCTCCCTGCCCATTGGGACGATGCAAAAATTTCCTTAACCTTCCCTCCTTAACCAACTGCTCCAAATGATTCCATAAAGTCCAAAAATCCTCCGTGGTATGACCCCTTTCTTGATGATTGTGGCAATGGAGGTTTTGATTATGTTTCATGGGATCCCCGGCCATCTTGTTAGGCCACTTGAAGTATGGTTCATTCTGGATTTTCTCCAGCACCTTATGCACTGGTTCTCGAAATACAGTATTAACCACTTAAGGAGTGGTAGGACCAGATTAACCAGCAAAATCTCTTTGAGACCTGTTATTGTTGTATCTGTCTAACCTGAAATCCCTCCTCTCTTAAGGGATAACCTTCGCCTTTCCCTTACCTTGTTGTTGATCTTCCTCAACCCGTTTGCATTCATCAATGCGATCCATGAGCCGACTTACACTCCTTACAGGCTTTTTAGACAAAGATTTCTTCAAATCATGCTCAGTAGGGAGGCCAACCTTGAAAGTCCTTATTGCCACATCGTCAAAATCACCATTAATTTCATTGAACATCTCTCAGTACCTGTCAGAGTATGTTTTCAGGGTTTTCCCTTCCCTAATGGCCATGGACAATAATGAATCTAAAGGCCGAGGAACTTTACTGCAGGTGATGAAGCGAGACCCAAATGCCCTGGTGAGTTCCATGAAGGAATCGATGGAACCTGCCCTCAGGCCATTAAACCACCTCATCGCAACATGTTCCAAGCTAGAAGGGAAGACTTTGCACATTGAAGTTTCATTTTTAGAGTGTACCATTATCCTTTGATTGAAATGACTCACTTGCTCTACAAGATCCGTTCGACCATTATAAATGGTGAACTTGGGTTGGGTGAACCGCCGTGGAAGCTTTCCCTTTTCCACCCTACGTATGAATGGCGACTTGAAAATTTGGTGTAATGCCCTACTCATAGCATCATTTCCCAAGCCCCTAGAGGAGGACTCCTTGCCTTTATGACAATGAAGATTATCAGGAGGAGTTCTTGACCTTGACCTATAGCCACTACCCTGGCTATCTTCAGAAGAAAGGTCAGAAAAAGAGGGAGTTCGCCTTCGCCTCTCGTGGCGCAATTTCTTCTTCAGATGGTCAATCTCCTTCTGCATGGCCTTAGCATTTTTCTCGTGAGGAATTCTGCTTCCACCTCATGAACGACTCCCATTGGTGTGCTCTATATGCACACTGCTCTCTCGGTCTTGTTCCTATTCAAGATGTAGGAAGTGGTCCTCAGGCTGGGACCCCATAGACTCTGCATGATATGGACCTGAGCCTGCCATAATGTTACAATTCCTAAAACACAAGATTTTTCACAGACGGCGCCAATTGTAAGGTCACAATTCGCACCCGAACCTAACTGTATGAAGGGATCAAGCCCAAAAAGCCCAATACAATAAAATTTATAGAGAATGGGCTTGAAACCTAGGTTTTATGGATGTTGGATAACAAAAATAATGGGCTAGATCCCCAATCCACATGCAACGAACTATTTATGTAGCAGAAATTCTTCTCGGACGTATGCCAAAGACGATTTGTATTGTTTTTCCTTGTTCTAAAGATAGATTACAATTGACGGTGGTGTGTACAGTGTTTCTCCCTTTTTTTCTCTGATCCCCCTCTTGAATGTCTTTCTTTTCCTCTTATATCATCTCCATCCTTTTCGTATGAATTAGATCACTGATTCAGATACTTGCCCCATTCACCGCCCTCTTGAAGTCTTCCCACGATAGCTGTAAGGCTGATCACTACTATTCAAATGTCATTTCCTCATTAATGTGGTCAAAGGAGTAGATGCAGAGTCTTTAATGCGATGATAGCAACTTTTCCTAAGATATTTCTCATTCATTTTTCCTCTCTGTGCCTTCGTGAAACACATCTTCATCCACCAAACCTCCTAGAATCTCCTTCTAAACATCATGGTGTTTCATATGATCTTCACTTCATTTAGTTGAGGATATGCCCCTACTTGGACTATTTCCATCAGCCTCTTTTGCAACAGCTTGCTTGTGGGTTTTTAAATTAGGTACCATTACTGCCACCAAACCCTCCTCAAACAAGTTCATATCCTCGGATCAGGCTCAAGGCCCAAAAATATGCCCTGAACCTTTTGTCCCCACAAGTTATTTTATAATAATCATACGTGTTATAATGTTTGGAAAATTAATTTTGATTATGTATTATGTCACAAATAATGAAGAAAAAAAAAATTGTAATCCAATATATCCATTAGTAATCATAATTAATTGACCCTTAAAATTGGAAAAATTATTAAGTACTCATAGTATCAAAATGCGTACTCTTTCCTCTCACATAATCCCCTCATTAAATTATAAAGTCTATAATTTGTGTGAGAGGAGGGAGTACGCAGTTATGGTACTCCGAGAATATTCAATATTTTTCTCTAAAATTTCACCATATGCCTTTTTTTTTTTTTTTAAATTAGGCATACATGTATTTTTTGTTCTTAGATGACAAATGACAACAGTTTCTAATGGATAAAAATCAATAATGAGCTTAGATTAAACCCATAAGCGTTTCTCACTTAAAATTTATTGTTAAAATTGTAATGAAATTTTCTCGCGGAAAAAAAAATTGTAATGAAGATGGTGATAATTAAAGAAGGTTGTAGAACTATTGTCCTATCTTTCCTGTTTCTTCAAAAAAAAACAAAAGAATTATCAATTTATTGTCCTTGTACAGTAGCATTGTCGTCTTATAATTGGATAATGAAGATATGATAACTCGCGGCGGCCACAATTATTTTTCCTTCCTTATTAGTAGGATTTTGACATTTTGTAGCCACACAATACAAAGGATACGTGAAGCCACGTTCAAAATGTTTAGACATTAATTCAGCAAAAAATGTTTAGACATTATGGACCAATTTAAAGGGTCAGTGGTCTTAGCTGGGCCTCTTGTCTTTTTCTTTTTTATCTCTTTTCATTCCTCGGATTGAACAAGGTACCTCTTTGGTCTTTGCTTTGTGATCCACACAAATAAAAAAAACGTGGAGATTCTCAGTCTATCTTTGTTTTCTTTTATACATAAAAAAAAAAACGTGTGAAAGTTACAATTGCATTTATATAATTCTTAAAATTGACCTCCCAATCAAAAGTGGCCAGCGATAATTCAATAGCTCAAAAGAAAATGATAATATTATAATTAATTGTATATATAAATTTATATATTTGAGGTGCTATCACATTTATATTATAATAATAATAAATATTTTTAATTATTTCTTTGGTTTTGCGTTTAAATTGAAACCTCAAATTACATAATTTGTGTGCTAAAATCTATAATGTTTTTAACATCACTCAATTAAATAATTTTTTATTTTTTATTTTAAATTACACATCAATTTATAGTATTTTAAGTAATTAAAATTTTGTAATACTCTTAACTTTCAAACTTTTAATACCATCTGAGTTTACTGAGCTCAACCAAAGTTGAGAGTTTTTTTTTTTTTTTTTGTTTTTTTTTTTTTTTTGTATTTGTTTTTTGTATTATGCAATAATGGCATTTAACCTTTGTAATAAGATAATTTTGATTTAATCTGCAAAAATAGATGGCTGGTCCATGAAATTTTCCAGGCAATAGACTTTATTGGTCCTTGAAATTTTAAAAATGATCATTATTAGTTATTTTGTTAACTTCTGTTAGTTATTTTTTTGTTTATGTTGCAACGGAATAATAAAATAGTATATTTTAAGTGGCATACCAATATTTTTTATATTAAAAAATTACACATCATCGGTGACATATCAACCAAGCCAAAATGGATCTGTTTAGTATTATTTTTTTTTTTTTTCTTTAGTGATACAGCGTATTTGGATTTTGTATTATCGTTTTAAGGTAGACATTTTGAAAATATTTATTAATTGTTTTGAAAGCATAAAAAACACTTGTAAATTAAATGTTTATTGAATTAGTTTCACAATACCTTTTCCTGCTCGGATTGGCTGCGGAACTTTGGAACTTGTATGGTCCAGATGGGGGCTAAGCAGCTGCAGGAGGTGGGAATTGGGTTAGGACTCAGTTTTCAGTTTTGGTCCTTTTGGATTTGGGGAGACTTGTTTTAGCTTGGGTAACATGTCAATGATGATGGGTAATTTTTAATATAATATACATTCTCACGTACTTAAAAAATGCAATATCATACCACCACACACTTTTGGTGCGATGGTCACTTCACAGATATAAATACTTGTGGAGTGTGGGGAGCAAGAGCTGGAGTTCAAGTCTCCAGGAAAGAGCTTCACACACATATACACTTAAATTAGGCTAGAATAGAAATTCTATCTTGTATAAAAAAAAAAAAAAATGCAATATCTTTACGTTAGCCACATAAGTAATATAACTCATTTTTTTAAAAAACTAATAGAGCTCATTTGAAATTTTAGGAACTAACATGCTTACTGTAGTAACTTTCAGAATCAACGGTGTAATAATTATTTATGCCTTAATGTTTCAATATGCATATAGCAATTATTACTCAATCCCAATTTAGAAATTGATTATTTTTTGGTAGTTTATTTTTATAGTATATATAATATACTCCATAATTTTTGGTAATTTGAATGTTAAGTGTCCGTTTGGCAAAGATTGTTTTTGCAACTTATTTTATTATTTAGCTTATTTTTGCTATTATTGATGGGTCCCACGACACTTTTTGGTACTATTCATGGATCTCATTGTACTATTTCAGCTAATTTTTACATTTATCTACAGTACTTTAAGCAAAAAGTTTTCAATTTCAGTAAAATAAACGGATCCCTAACTGACTTTAAATGTGTTTAAAAAGTCAAAATTTAATTTATTTTAAAAAGTTTTGAAATTAGATTAGGCGAAAATACTTTTTTGGTCCTTACATTTTGGGGTCAAAATCAATTTAGACCATGTTATTTTCAATTTGTAATTAATTTCGTCCTTACCGTTAACTTACTAACGAAAAATGTTTACGTGACAAACGGATTGTATAGTTGGCACATTAAAGCTTATGCGGCCAATAAAATATTAATAAAAAATTAAATTAACATTTACGCTCCGTTTATTTTAATAGAAAACCTTGTATAAAGATAGTTTTCCTTGTGTTTCCAGTGTTTGGTAACATAAAAAAAGATGAGTTAAAGAAAAACTATCTTTGGTCAACATAAAAAGTATGGCTTATTTTTAGAGATTGTTTTCCATTAAACTTTTTTGGAAAACAACTCTATCTCAGAGCAAACTATAAGAGAAGTTAGGAGGTTGTTTTTCCATCTCATTTAAAGTTGCTACCAAACATTGGAAAATAAGATAGTTTTATAGAAAATATTTTTTAGAAAATAACTCATTTTCTAGAAAATATCGTTGTAGAAACAAACAGAGCGTTAAAAATGCCACATTAGCATTTGAATGATCAAAAACTTCATGTCAAAAAAAATAACCAAAAACCAAAACCTTTATGAAAAATTTATCAAACACATTAAAAAAAATGTAGAGTTAAAATTAACCTAGCATCTATTTTCTCAAACTTGTGATCTGTTTGGATTAAGGGGAGGGAGGGAGAGTAGAATAGAGTAGACTTAGCACAATTTTAGCCATTTTTAGCCAATTCTACTCTATCCTACTCTACTCCCCTCCACTCCCCCTCCTTTCCTCTCCATCCAAACAGGCCATTAGTTCGCGAAACTTTGTGGGTAAATGTAAAATCTCTAAGAATTCAAATCCTACAAAAATCCCAAATCCTAGCACCGCCAACAACCACTCCACCACAAGTCAACCAAGCTACAAGTAAACCCATCAAGCCACAATTCTCAACCCGGCCAATGATGCCCCGATACTCGAGATCCAAACAGTTGTGTCACTGCCATCCACATCGTAGCCAACCTCATCTGTCATGATTGAGATCACCGATCTGCCATGTACGAGTGACTTTGAGCTCCATGTCCTTTACCCAGATTTGGGTTATCGTTTCCCTTTCACCTATTGCAATTTTCTAAATTTGCTGAAAATTCTAAGATGAATGTTTAAGGAATCAGCGGAGTAAGATGCGGGTTATCACAAATATTGGTTTTTTTCTTCTTCTTTTCTTTCTCTGCCTTTTGGCAATGCAAGTTTGAATATGTATAGCTATATAGGCTGTACAATTTTGAATATGTATTTAGTTGAATCATATTTGTGTGAAAGATAAAATTTTGGTTTAACTTATGTTGTTGATTTTATTTTTGAAATAATTTGTAAAGACATTCTGTATTGAGATAGAAAATTTTGATGAAAGGGTTCAAGATTACAAATTTTGTTCTTCTTTCCTATTTGATTTTTTAATATTTTGGGTTCTTCTTGTTTGAAGATTAAAGATTAAATTAATTCATTTTATCTTAAGGTTCTTCTTTTGGCCCTTTGATGACTGATATTTTTATTATTTTGATTTTTGTGTTTTTAAGTTTTTTTTTTTTTCATTTTAGCTTTTTCTGACATGGAATTTTTTTATCAGTCAATGCTTATGTGGCATTTTTAAATGTTTAATTTTAAATTTTATATCAATATTTTATTGGCTACATAAGCTTTGATGTGCCAACTATACAATCTGTTTGCCACATATACATTTTTCATTAATAAGTTAACGATAGGGACCAAATTGACTATGGATTGAAAATAACAAGGACCAAATTAATTACTATTAAAATATATGGACTAAATTGAATGTGATCCCAAAATGCAAGGACCAAAATAATGTTTTTGCTCTTAGATTATTTGCAAAATCAAAACTGAGACTAAAAGACCAAAAGCTAAATTCTTTTTCAACATTTCCCAGACATGACTTTTTTATGATGAATCCATTGGTGAAGAATGATAGGCCTTGTATTTATGTTTTAAAATTTACCATATAAGGCCGTTTTCGGCCCACTTAAAACCAGAGGAAAAAAAAAAAAAAAAAAATTGTGCTTAGGCTTTGTTTTTGTCTTTTGAGTAGCCAGGGGCAGATGAATAGCCTTAACGTTTAGATGGAAGGAGATAAATGAGGAAATAGAGAAGAAAAGAGAGAATATATTCGGATCACATGTCCTTTCTTCTCGTTCCATATCAAGCATACATACAATATAGGATTAGAAATAAATGTCCTTTTATCTTTGTAAGGAAAACGATAAAATTTAGATGAAAAGCAAATTGACTATTAGGTCCAAAGACCAATTGGGCAAAAGATAATTGCGAACCAATAATGTACATTCCAATCAGCAACCTTAACCACATCACGTTACAGCAACATCAAAATTTGCATAACTAAGACTGCCACTGTCATTCAAAGCAACTTGGCTAATTTAACATCTACACAATAGCAACCATAAATACTGCTGCTGCTTCCACATAGTGAGGGGAAAACAACATACAAAACAAAACAAAAACTAGAACCATTACTTGAATTAAAGCAAAAACTAGTCTGATGTTTTGAAGATACAAGAATACAACATTATGTGTATAACAAGGGTGCATCACTCATGAAATCTGTACATGCTGGGTTAAAATTCTCAAAGGCACGACCACAAAGTCAAATGCTCACTTCTTACCCCGAAAGAAGTGACAGAAATATGTAAGTACTTTCTTGGGTATCCCCCATCTTCATTGGTGTGAATGTGTGATGTCATTAACGTATGCCCAGGTCTCCAAAAACATGGTCACCTACTTAGCAGCAACCAATACTACAAAACTTTAGCTCGCTCCAGGAAAGTTTGATAGTGCTCTAGTTTGCAAAGCTGCTCCTACAAGGAATTGCTGTGCAAATGGAGGCCACAGCTTTTTTGGTAAATGTTTTGCAGATGCAGCTATAGATAGTAAAAATCCTTTACTGAGTTTTTGGTAATGTTGTTTTAAAAGTACTGTGAATATTTGAAATAACCAATATAGATTTCATCAAATGATTGGAGAAATTTTAGAAAATTATGTCCCGGAAGTTTTGAAAAAATCATAGGTAAAATTTTGATCATTAAAATAATTTATAAACTAAGGGCCTGCTATCAACACGGCACCTTTGTAAGCAACCCCTAGCTGCATCCCAACATCTGCTGTGAACCACAGATGCTTCCTGCACAGCAGCTTAGCTGAAGCTTTGCTGTGCCTAGCTGAAGCTTTACCAAAACTTACCAAACTCATCCTCCATTACCTCAAAGGGCTAACAACCCAACCAGTAATTGGACTTTGACTGCGAAATCTGACTTTCCTATGTGAACCACTTTGCAACCGTTCAAGTACTGTATATGTAATTGAATCTGGTGTTAACCCCTGCTGCTTAAGTTTTGCATATAGATCAACTGCTTCAGCAGTTCTCCCACACCTCTCAAGACAATCAAGTAAGATATTGTATGTTACAATGTTAGATAGCATCCTTCAGCAAGCATCTCATCAAACACCTGCAAGCCATCTCAACTTTATCTGTCTTGCCAAAGCACTCAATAAGCGTGCTGTATGTGACAACATCAGGAGTGAATCCTTTCTCTTGCATTTCCTTGAACCTCATGTGAGCTTCATCAAGATCACCATTCTTCCCAAGGCAATTGATCAATGAATTATACGAGACAATGTCAGCTTTACAATTGCTGTTCTCAAGTTCTTCAAAAATTTTAATAGCCTCATCAACTTTCCCAGCCCTACCAAGCTAGAGATCAGAATGTTATACGTAAATATGTCTGGTGAAGGACCATGTTGTTTCATCTTTTCAAAAGATCATGAAGATGATAAATTTGCTTCAACTTGCCAAGAGCTGAGAAACGTTATTATACATGATCGTATCTGTAGTTATTCCCTTTGCAGAATCTTACCTAGCAGGTCCACAGCCTCTGTTGTCTTACCTGCATTACATAAACTCTCTAACATGGACCGGCAAGCATCCCTATCCCCCTTATCATGAAGTTCCACATGTTGCAAAATAGCCTGTGAGCTTCACTTGCATGGCCCAATTTGCTCATTTGCTCAGCGCCCTTACAAGATATGCATAGATCAACTTATTCATGTATTTCTTTGATATTTCCCAACTCGTCTAGTCTACCAAGCTGCCCTTCTGCAGCCAGAACATTCAAGATGACACTATATGTAAACTCATTGGGCCGACAATCATTCTCTACCATTTTAGACGAGAAATATGGCCTTTTCAACCATCCTACCCTTTGCAAGTGCCTGGATCATAGTATTATAAGCAATTAAATTGGTGAGAAGCCCTTTGCTACATCTCCTGAAAAAGTGCCAGTGCCTCATCAGCTTCACCAATCTTTCCATTCATTCTGATCATAATTGTTTTCAAGTGATCTCATCCGGTTCACAGTGCTTCCGTTTCATGTCTTCAAAAACATTGTAAGCCTGTTCAACCTGTCACAATTCTGCAGATCAGATAATCAGGATCCATGAAACTAAAACATATTGCACAAAGTCAATGAAGAGGTCACTTCAAATACAAACAGTAATACTTGATTAATTCATATTTTGTTGAAATTTGCTTATAATCTTTTCATTTCATTTATTTAAAAATGTTGTATTTATATGATAGTTACTTCTACTGCTCATGTGATGCGTTATACAAGTGCCTTAGTACAATGAGAATATGAGAATGTTACTTGTTATACCTTTTGGTCTTTGGCTAAAGCATCCAACAACATGTTGTAAGCGAAAATGTCCAACGTATGACCTCGCCTACGCATTTCGTTGTAGACACCAAACGCCTTGTCGGAATCGTAGGACCTTAAATACGCCTGAAGCAAGCACTTGTACGTTTTAATGAGTTATGTGATTTATCTTAATAATACATATAAATAATTTTAAAAATTGTCACAGGGGATTGAATGAGATTTGAAATAAATTCCTTCAACTGGTATGGAGGTAATCTTTGTCCAATGCAAATATTGGACATAAACCTATGATCAACCTTACTTTTAAGTAATATATTTTTCTCAGTAATTTTAGAAAAAAAATTATAAAAATTTATGTCGTTTAACTTATCAATAAACTTAATTTAAAATAAAATAAGGATACACAACGACAGGTAGATAATTTCAATTATTAAATATAAAATCAAAACTACATTTTACTTGGGAGTTAGAGGACTTAGGACTAACTCCTCACAGCATAAACTCTTAACCATAAACAATTTATTTCAGACTCAATATGGACACAGAAAACAGAAGAAGAAAAAACTGACTCACAATAACACAACACAACTCATAAAACCGAACTTGGTAGGACACAGGTAGGTAGTACACAACGCTGAAGCTTCTCTACCACATTATTTTCAAGCATATCCCATCAGCTCTCAGACTTTCAAAAGTTAAATTGTTCAACTAATCATAGTACATTGGGTTAGGCACCTTAAATGTCCGATAGCCAGCATGTTCTCCCAATAGATCACTCCATTGATCTCCCACGTTCCCCATGATTCTGTAACCCTGAGCTATAAGCTCGTTCTTTTCTTTTCTTTGAAAACTAGCGATGCGTACCCTTAGCAGAGGTTTGCCTGTCAACCAAAAATATTGTTAGTGGCCAAAAACTGTAAAGGTAGTTCTTTTTTTCTTTTTCTTTTTTCATATGCTTGCAAGATCCTTTACCAACTATCAAGAAACAGATCCAAGAAGAAAGAGAGTTTCAAAAGGATAGAGATACGATCACCAAGGGTGGTACTGGTTCATTTGGTCATAGGCTTATTCTCAATTCTCACGTAGTTTTGTGGACGCTAGGTCTTGGTTTGACTCCCACAAAGGAAGCATATATAAACTACTAGTGAAAAATCGGTTTTCTGTACATTGATGTTGTGGTAGGACTGGAGCAGCTATAGCCCACTAAATCTAACGAATAATTAAAATGCTACAGTGATTACGTCTATAGATAAAAAGAAGCCAACATATTTCCATACATTTAATTATAATCAAAATGACATTTTGTCAAGAACTTATGTTCAACATATTTCTTGATCTTCTTTATAGTACTCTAAAGAGAATTTAAAAGTGGGGGAAGATGTTTGACAAACTGACATTAAAAGAGTGTAATAATACTTAGTTTAGTATAAGACATGAGATTTGTATTCATTCCAAAGTGTCTCAAAAACTAAGGCAATAAATACTTCATAATTTTCTACCCAAAAAAAAAAAAAAACTGCATAATATATACTATAAGACATTGGTGTAAGACTTAAGGTATTGTGAGCGCATTTAGGAACTGTCTAGTGCAGTTTCTTATATATCTAAAATTCTTCAAACTTACTTCAGTATGAATTTCTCCCAATTAGTGAAATTTAGATTTTTCAGGTTCTTTATTGTAACTGCTCTCAAGCTCTCAGACCTTCTTGAAATAATGACAATCTTATATCCAATACTTTGCAATTTCTTGTATAAGTCAAGAATCTCAGGCACTACTAGTGCTATGCCATTAATTTCCCATATAGCAAATTTTGTCAAGTTATATTTCGTTCCCTAAAATAAATATTGAAAACAGTGGTGAATGCAAATTGTTACAATAATGCTATTATAGACGTGGAAACAAACACAATTAGTAAGCAGATATTTACTACAATTTTGCTATATATTAAACATGAATCAAACTCAAGTAGTACATATATAATGAGCATTAAATTTCACAGTGATCGTTACCATGCATTAGTACTCTTTAGATTATCTCAGGGTATATATTTGTTATAAAAATTTAATTACTTACCCAAAAGCAATGTCAGGTTGAGCACAATAAGGCAAGCTTGACAATACAGTATCACCAGGTCAAAGATCCAAGTATTTTTGAAGTCCTTGATGAGTGGGTGCTCTTTGCATAGTTGTAAGCAGCATCAGCCACAGCTTGAGCATCCTCACGATATTGGTAGTCATGCATGCAGTGTCCAACGTAGCTTACGCAAGCTTGTGGAACCACGGCCCAGTCACGGATGTTGTTAGTTTCGACTGTTAGACGCCAACTGAGGCAGTTAAAGCCGGGTTTGTGGTGGCCGACGACTGGGTGGGAGGCTCCTTGGCATGTTGCTATATTGGTGGCAAGGAAAGAAGAACAATAAAACCTTCATGGTTATATGTAAGGGAAAGAGCTAGAGAGTACTTTGTGGAAGTTGATATACACTGCATTGCATGGTAAATCTATATATAGGTTTTAACTTCGCAAAGGAACCTTACTTAGGGATGTAATTTACTGAACACCACTAGTCCAAGAAAGATCATTTCAAATAGAAATCCATGGTAAACTATGCAACCTTAACCAATACAGTGAGACACTTGGTAACCGAACTCTATTAACTTTATAAAATGATGTGTTAGTAGTGTTCACTGTCAATTTTAAAATACAAAACTAATTTTGTTTATATCAAGTCAATTTGTAAACTGTTTTATAGTAAAATTGTTAGCAATTTGAACATTTTCCCTTCAATAAATCTAAGAACATAATTTTTTTTTATAGAACTTTTGAAAATTATAAAATGGTCTATTGTGATTAATGGTGAATTCAACTAATGAAAGTGATGTTGCTTTAATTATGACAATTAATGTAAAAAAAATGTTGGAAAGGATCAAGATTCTCTAGAATTTTTAGGATAACTTCATCATAGAGTTTCTAAATTTTATCCGTTAGTTTTGGAATTGGTGAATTAGACTTTACCTCCACCAACATTTAGAAACATTGATTGTCATGATTTTGATATCTATTCAAACTAATGATGCATTGACAAAATTCAATCTATTCATTTCCAATTAATGAATAAGATTTTAAAAACTATGTGATAGTTAGTAGTTAAAATAAAACTCTAAATGATTCCAATTCATTGTAAGAAATGCTATCTCCCTAGCATTACTTTTCTTTAACCACAAATTATAAAATGACATAGCAATTAATGTGATTATCAAAATTCTCATAACTGAATTGATTGGCACGTCTTGATATTTCAAACGGAAACATCTAATGTTCAAATCATCCCTAACCCATGGTAAACTATCTAATTATCAACAAATAAACCTTTAAAAAAATGATTAATGTGATTGGTGCCAATTGCCAAATCAACAAGATAATATATTTCTTAATTTTACTTACTTTTTTTTTTGTTTTGTGTTTATAAATTGACACATTAATTTATGCAATATATGTAATGGTAAAATATGTAATTAATGTTTATAATAATATCACTCATTTCAATTATTATGATTTACCTTTTTTCCTACCCATGTGGGAAGGTTGCTTTTACTTTACCATGTCTAGTTAAAAAGTGTGAATGAAATACAGCACATGTTCACATGTATCTAATACAGCATGGGTTCTTTTCCTCCATCTTTTCTGACATGGGTTCTTTTCCTCCATCGTTTTAGATCTTTTGAGTAGTGGGGGAAAAAAAACAAAGTGAAGCATCATATTTGTACTCGAGCGGACATAAATAAAACTAGCTTTGATATATATTTTGCCTCAAACCCAATTGCACGTGGGATTCAATTTATTCATCAATTCTTTTGTAGTTCTTCTTCTTACAAAAAAATCGTATTATTCAGGGGGAAAAAAAATCCCTAGGTCCCATCACAGCACAACAATAAAAGCCATAGTGTGGCTAGTGTGAATGTGGGTACCCGCAAGTAAAACACTCATTCGTCACAAGCTGGGACAAGATTTGGAATTAGAGGGGCGATTTTGCTGTTAGTTGCTTACGATTGCTTCGACTTCCTGCTCTGCTGCTAAGTGTCATTTAGTTTTTTTTTTTTTTAAGGTGGGGTTGTTTGTTTTGCATAAAATTAGTTTATTGGGCTTAATTTTTTTTTTTTCATATTTTTGCTATTGGTAATTTTTGTTTATGGGCTAAGTTTTATGATCTTGTATATTTTGTTTTAGAATTTAGATATATAATTTTTTTTTTATAGCCTTTGAAATGAGGAATATACTAGAACAACAAACATTTTTATAAATTGTTGATGTGGTTAATATTTATTTTTACATTAAAAAAATTATTTAAGTGGTAGACCTAGATGCGAGCCAGTAAATTTGCTACTTCAACAGTTTGTAAAATATTGCAAAAACCGTTTGTGGTTGCAACATTACTCTTCAAGGAATAAAGATATTTTTAAGGGAGAAAATATAATTTTATAGAACAAATTTATAAAATTAATACCTCTCTCTCTCTCATCCTCTCTCTCATCTCTCTCTCTCTCCTCTCTCTCTCTCTATATATATATATCTATATATATATATAAGACACACACAAATAATTAAAAAAAATTGGGGGGCGGGGGGCATTGCTCCCATTGTCCAAGAGTGGCTCAGATGGTCACAAGGAAGAATATTGAGGAAAGGAACAAGCTTTTGAATTTGAATTTAAATGTATCGAAATTTGAATCTAGTCTTTTATATTTTACAAATTCAGATATAGAATTTGCATGTAAAATAATTGACATATAATTGGAGTATAATTTGAATGATATCTGACATGAAATTTGAGTGTATTTAAAATCTAAAAATACTTGGCATTAATTCATTTTCAAAATACTTTATTAACATATCATAAATGGCGGGTCATTATGAATTGTTATTGAGGGCAAAGAAGTAATTTCAGTGATAAGTTTAATTAAAATCAATAACAATTTATTACATGTGATTTGTTGTGAAAATGTTGCGGACGTGACACCTCTTTTTAAACTAACATTTAACATAATATTGTGATGCAATTAAAATCTAATTAAAGTTTTTGATTGAACTTTTTCTCATCTGCTTTTATATATTATATAAGATTATATAAATCTTACAAGATAATATGTTAAAATTCTACACACAAAAAAAATTCAAAAATATTTTATTATGTTTATGTAGCATGAATTACATTTTCATTGTCACATTAATTCATTACTTCTTTTTTAGTAAGATTAATAGTAATTTCAACATTTTTTTTTTGTCCTCCTTCCACCTTAAATTTATAAAACAAATTATTGGAAAATTAAACATAATAAGTATCTTTAAATTCCTAGATGATTAGAGGCATAAAATCCAATCATAGTCTAGGCCCCAAACTCAATCTTTGATGGCCATTCATATTATATATATATATATATATATATATTATATATATAATATATATATAATATTATACATCAATGATTAAGAGGCAGGAGAATTGAATTCTGAATGTCTCCATTAAAAACATTAAATGATAGCAACCATTTGAATTTCAAAACTCCAAGCATATAATATATATATATATATATATATATATATAATATATATATATAATATTTACATCAATGATTAAAGGCAGGGAGAATTGAATTCTGAATGTCTCCATTAAAAACATTAAATGATAGCACCCATTTGAATTTCAAAACTCCAAGCATATAATAGGACCTTTGGAACTACAATTGCCTCCTCCTTACAATACAATAAATTTCATCTTTTTCATAGTGGGCAAACAAATCCTTTTAGTAGTGAATTTAGGTTAAAACCAATAAGGCATTTTCATCAGCTACTGTATAATTTATCTATTTTAATATAAGAACTTACTTTTTATATTTTACATACTTACTTTTCAAAACAGCATACATTTAATTATCTATTTTACACTATATTTCATTAAAATATCATATTTTCTTAATTCTTTTAATTTTTTCTTTTTGTGGTGGGCCTTTTTTGTGATATTGGGCTAGACGGCCTCCTGCCATGCTAAGCCCAAAGTATTCTAGATTAGGGAGTTGGAACCGGTCCAATTGCAACCCACCTTAGTCTGGCTTGTGCACAAATTATGCCCCCATTTATCAAAATTTTGAACACATGCCCATGGCAGGCAGAGTTGCTATGGTAATTACGGCAGGCAGATAAAGATAATACAGGAGATTCGTTTACTATTTAGACAAAGTAAATAATGGGCCATTACAAAGAATGCATGTTTTGAATAGCAACAAAATAATACGGAGAGGTAGTAATAAGCTTATTGAATCAAAAAAAAATTCAGTTTGTCGTGTCAGTTATGTTACAGAGTCTAGATCGAGAAGGAAACCATTTCCTCAATGCAAATAATCTCTCCAGGAGAAATTACTGCTTTGAGAGAACGGCCTAGATGACTTATGACCAAGAAATCCCTTGCCTTTAGCAGAAAACATAGTTTGACAGGGAGAGGGAATTAACCTATCTGGTGCATGGCTGTCATTCTGTTCTTTCTAATTCTTTCTTTCTTTTCCCTTCATTTTATCTCTCAGTATTTTGCTTAGTTATTTTGATTCTCTCCCTAGAGATTAGTATTCCCCCCCCCCCCCCTATGCATGACTAGAGTCCCTTTTATAATGCCTGTCGCGGTAAGCTTTTACCATTTTAGCCTTTAACCGCCTTTGTTTGGTGTGAGTGTCCTTGCCGACCATTACTGATTGGTCAGTCGCCTAGCCACCACCACTTACTTGTGCTGGCCGCGCCACTCCACATTACCAGACGAAGAGGACTATTTTGTTTGTTTTCTTGTTGTGGCTTTCCTGCCACGGCGTGGGTGCTCTCTCTCTCTCCATCCTTCATGGCATGCACCTAGTGGTTCTAGCTCATCTTTGCTTCTTTTGGGCGGTATGTCATCCCAGTAGGACAAAATTCCTAAGAAAACCTGAGCAAGAACCATAAAATAGGTTTTCCCCTCTTCCCACCGCCAGACCATGCCCTCTTACCTCTGACCCATGACCCACCATTTCCTGTATTGGTTGGATACAGACTGGTGGTGTCTGGGCCTTACACGTGCTTCACTTCCATGCTCGTCCAAAATCTACCTACTGCTCATGCGTTTGTCATGGTCTGGAGGTCCAACCCTTTTAACCCTTTCGCGTTTGTCCTTAACTCTTATAGCGTGAGCTTTTCCTGATTTCTCATTCTTTATGACTTGCTCCTTTAGGGGCTAGGCTTGCTGGATTGTGGGCTTTCCCTCCTTCAGACCACTCTTTTTGCTTTGTTCCTACCTGTCTTGCTATTACTTCCTACTGCATCATTCTGCTATTCCTGCCGTAATGTTATTTGATCTAGAACTTCTGGGCCTCTTTGGGCTTGCTGCTAATTTCATTTTTGGATGACCCAATAAGCTCATTGGGCCTTTTACTACATTACTTCAGGCTCCCATTTCCTATTTACCTTCTTAGGGCATCCTTGGTCTATTTACGTTCCTTGGGCATCTTTGGCCCTTTCTACTTTTCTCATAGGCTTTTACTAACTCCTTAGGCTTCCCTAACCCAATTATTCAATCATTCATCTTTGGGACTTATGGACTCTCCAGTGCCCCTTACTTTCTTTACTTATATTACTTCAGGCCCGCTGTAGTTGCTGAGGCTCATTCTCACTTTTTTACATCACATACTACCCATGGGTTTGCTACTTGTCTCTTTCATGACCTTTTTAGGCCCGTTTGCTTCCTCAAGGTCCATTTGTTTTCCTTATGGACCTATGATCCATTATTCATGCCGCTTGGGCTTAATGGCTTTTCTATATAATTTCTAACTCTCTTCTGCCCACATTGTTAGGCTTCTTCCTACTAGGCTTCCCAAAAAAATAAGCATCTACATTTAGCCCCTTGAGCATATGAAATGCTCTTGCAGTTCATATGTGAATAAAGACTTTCCTAACCCTTATTTTTTTCTTCTTCTTCTTTTCCTTCGCGGGCTTTTCGAATAGTGGACCCCAACTTGTATTTACATATATATTCATTTTTTTTTCTTTTCCTGCCGTTAACAATGTTGTCTCTTCGAATTTCTCAGTTCAGCAGTAATTCTAAAACACAACCTTTACTTCATTCACTCCTTCCTTTATCTAATGATTGACCCATCGCATCTTTTCATACCACTCTCAATGGCGTTGGTATTTAAGACAAAGTCCCTTCACATCTCGGACACAAACATTCTTTCCTTTCCCCTTTCTTCTCTGTTTCTTTCTTCCCAAATATTATGAACCATCTGCTTCGATCAACCAATACTCCATGACACTAACGAAAGCCAAACTTCTTCCCGCTGTAAAGGGAAAGAGGTTGTCGATGATCCTTCTGCACGTAAGGCAGGTGAAGAAGAATAGCGCAATCCCAATATTGAATGTGCCCCTCTTATAGATCCCTGGTACAATGTCCATGGCCATTTCCCCAAAGTTTCTGGTGATTATGTGCCATCCCCGCCAGGCTGTGTATGGCTTGCCCTTTATCGTCGTAATACATATGTTTCTTGGGCTCTATTAGTTTCTTCAATTTCCAATCTTGCCAATCACCAAGGCACTTCACTCCTAATGCCCATTCACTTTGAATTTGGGTCCGGCGCCACTTTGGGTTGGAAGGAGTAGGTGGATAGGGAGTTGTCTGACACGAGCTTCATGGGGTTGCTATAACGAGCTGGTGTATTGAAGGCTATTGTTTTATCCCACCATTTATCTAACTTCAAAGATTTGTTCAACCTCCACCATTTAGTTTGTCGGTGGTGCACCGCTACTCACACACTCTTTCTCCCCTACGATGAGATCATCGTGACTTTGGAAGATGTGGCAAACCAATTAATTTTGCCCATCCTTGGTGATGTCGATCTTGCCACTTTAAAACTTTCTCCGGAGGAAGAGGTCGTGGAGGCCGAGTTGAAGAAAAGAATGAATGGCAATGCAAAGTTGTCATTTTGGATTGGTTCCCCTTCCAAGCTCGCCGTCACTACTAGCTGTGTGGTCTTTATTACGTTCTGGTTTTGTAAGTTTGTCTTTGGCTCTCATCCCCACTATGTTGTGAAGCCTATGTATTTTCGATTAGCTATTAAGATTTCTGTTGGGGTGAGTTTTCTGCTAGCACCTATGTTCTTGGGACATTTGTATGTCCAGTTAGATATTTTGCAGAGTAATGAAAGTCAAGTAGGTTCTTGCCATATAGTCACTACTTCTGTTCATAGTCCCATCCTATAGCACTTGTTGTATGAGCATTGTGCCAAGAATTTGACGAAGTGTAGGCTCGTCCGTTTTTCTAAGGAGAAGTACCGTTCGTGCCTAAAGGTCATCACTGATTTCTGTGGCAGGTTTGACTCTGATTTTTCATTGGCTTTTCATTGGGTCAGTTTGAAGCCGATTGGCCATCCTGTTGTTGAGCTTTTTGATGAGGTTGGGTTTTCGTGGAGAGCATATGGAGCTTAGGCACAAGTTACACATGTGCGGATTCTGTGATGGGTACATTTGTTGATGTTGCTAGTACCATTACCAGTTGACTAGCTTTGAGGAGAGGGGTATCACTTACTTGGTAGCCACCAATGCTAGGTGGTTGCCTTACCTAGCTAACGAGGGCATTAGATTTGTGCACTACCCCACTAACAGAGTGAGAAGGCAATTTGGACTGGATCAGGACATTCCTAAGGACATTTCTTTTCTCATGGAGTCTCCTACTTCCATCCAACCATTCCTGCAGAACACAACCTTTGAGTTTTGGAGCCAGTGCTTTACTGCAGTTACTATCCCAGGTTTGCAAAAGGAGGGTGTTTGTACCGCTGCTATGCACTGGTATTAAAAGGCAGAGATGACTTCATTCAAGAAAAAGTTATTAGGCAGTCATGGATTTTCTCTCATTCCTCTTGATAGGCTTGGCGCAGTTGTCTCTACCAACCCTTGATTGCTTCTGCCTTCAAAATCTGTATCGGCGTATACCAGAAAGCAGAGTCGATCTGCCATATTTGAGTGGGTTAAGGAGGAGACAAGGTGGTTTTGGCATGCTGGTAATTATCCCGCGGGCTAGGCGAAGAGGGTGAAGGTGACCAACGTTCCCGTGCCCGCAAAGAAAAGCTTTGTCAAGACTAAGTCTGCAAAGAAGAAGAAAGGTGATGATTCCTCTGAAACTTGTTCAGACATTGTACCTTTTGAAAGTGACCTTCCTCCCATGGGTAACATAGTTTTAGAAAGCACTACTCCTCCCTCTGTTTGCACCCGTTCTAGCAGGCACCCTACCGCAAGCAAGTCTGGGCCTACTGTTCCATGGTCATCGACTAATGCTCCTTCTTCTAACAGGACTTGAGGCAGTAAAAGGAATACTTCCCCTCCTCTCACACCCACCACCACTGAGCGAAGAGTATGTCATCTCTAGCCTTTCTTTTCCTTCATTATTTTTTGCATAAGGCACTTCCTGCAGCTAACTCCATATACCTATTGGCTCATTCCCTTTTTTCTGCCTCTCTCTTTTGCAGTCTAAGTACAAGGAGGATTCGTCTGCCACTCATCCCATCCCACTTGATGAGCCCAAGTTCAAGGTATGTCTCTTTTCCTTCTTTCTTCTTTCTTCTCTCTCTCTCTCTCTCTCTCTCTCTCTCTCTCTCTCTTTCTTTATTAACCTTCCTCCTTATTTCCCAGGCCAAGCCCGAGCCTATCTCTGTGTATCACCCCACAACCGAGGAGATTACTACCTCTATGGGCATGCCTATGGAGATTTTCTTTGATAGGGCTGATGTGGTATTCCCTGTCACTCCTACTGCCTCACAGGGAGTTCCTGCCGAGGGGGTTAGTGAGACTGCTCTCACTCTTGCCGAAACACTTACTCCCTAAGAGGAGGCCGTTCCTTCTGCTGCTGCCCAGACAAAAACTGCCTCTCCTGTCACACCTCTTGTTATCTCTACCAATGATCCCTTTGCGGCTCTGTCTCAAGCCACAAAGGATGGTTCTTCCTTGGTGGTTACTCCCTCTTCCATTCCTAGCTCTGCCACATGTGGGCCTGATCTAGACTTATCTTCTGAGGGATTTGAGGATGTTCTTGAGGACCCTAATGATGAACCTGCCAAGAAGAAGAGGATTTCTGAATTTGAAGAAGAGGAGGATAGTGCCGAGCATGAGGTCGAATTCATGGGTACATATCTCCTTATCTTGCTAAGCTCCCACCCCTTTTTTTTTTTGTTATCTCCTTTTTATGCGTCTATATCTACTGCGGTTCTCCCTTTATTTTGGCATTTCCATTCTTCTGATTATAGAGACCCTTGAGGAGCTAAGAGTTGCAACAGACAAAGATATGCCTACAACTACTTCTCCTGCCGCACCTGTTTCTGTCGTACCTTCTGCATCTATTTCTGTCATTCCCACGACCCCTGTTTCTGTCATTCCCACAACCCCCATTCTCACAGGCCTTGGTGAGTTCTCTTTCTTCTCTTCTCTTCCTCATCCTTTCACCATGAATTTCAGTTTGTATTGACACCTTATTTTTCAACCCGCATTTAACCTCACTTGGACGGTAAAAGAGTAATTTTTCCTTGGAAAGATGCGTCTTTATTTTGATCATTAGATCCTTAATCTCATTTCACTAAAATGATCTTAACTTGGTAACGATCAAATCGACTGGTCAAAAGCCCTAATCGGACCATTAGATTGAAAGTTATCATCAAATCAAGTTTTAATGGCCGAAATGCACTATCATAAATTGAGTCCAATTATAGGTGATTATGAACAATTGATTCCAATTAGTTATAATTATAATTAATTTGAGATTAATTATGTGTCATAATTTGATTGGTTAGGGTTACATTTTATGATAAGGTTGCATACACCTAATTAACTAGATAATTAAACATTAATTATTCAATGAGTAATTTGTGCAATTATCTTTTAATTAGAGTAAATTTGGAATCAATTAAGTCTGAAATGAGAGTGATTGGAGTCATTTAATGTTAATTGGGAGCTAATTTGGGACCTATTAATGTTAATTGTGCTGAAACCATTTTTTAACAAATGACCTCTGCTCACCATTTCATCAATATCTCTCACAATATTTTTAATCTGTGAATGAAGTTAATTTTTCCAGAAACTAGACATCCGGGGCTTCAATTTGACCACAAGAATGAGATGACTCCAATCAGAATTGAGTCAGATATGATTTTTTGTAATTGGCTCTACAAGCTGTTACAACAGCTACGGGAAAACCGAATTTAAACTTGCTCCTCACTCCCACCAATCTCTACATTCAATGCTCTAGATTTCCCCCAAGGCTAAAATGAGATCTAGTTTTATGATTCTTTGTCAACCCTCATTAATGGCCTTCCATTTATATTTCCTCCACCACTACTATATAAACTCCCTTTCTCCTTCATTCCAACACACAAAAACCCCCCTCTCTTCTCCTCTCTTGAGTTCTGGGAAGTTGAGTAGTCTTATCATATTTTGGTATGCTTGAAACTCAAGATATTAAGTGAGACTCACTCTTCCTCTCCTAACTCTTCTTTTCCTCCACCCTTAGGATCTCTCTCAAGAGTCTCCTCATCCACCATATGGATCTTGCATGAAGGTATAATCTCTTTTCCTAATTTTTTTTTTGTGTTACCATGATGAGAGTTTAAGATTAAAGCATGATAGTAATCATTTAAATTCCCTTGAATATGTTTGAATGTTCTTAATTGTTTTTATATGTTCTTCACATGTTCTTGTTTTTTCATCACATGTTCATGCATAATACTAGTTTTAATCTTAAATCCACATCAAAAATATGAAAACATGTTTGTTTAATAATTCTTTCAAATCCTTGAATCTAGGATGTCACCATCCACACACATTCACTAGAATTTATTTTTCAAATCCAAATACATTGGTTAATAAATTGAATTAGGGTTTATTACATTCACACACATTAAATTCAACATGCAAATTGATTGATAACATATTGGATGATGTGATATGAATGTTGGCCACCATAGTTTAGAAGACTGGTTTCACCGAGCAAGATGGGTGCCTAACACCTTTCCACCTTGTAATATAGCCTTCGAATTTAGATCAAGGGTTGATAGACCAATATTTATCTTTGTAATTTTTAATTTTTAAATTGTAACTAGAAAACAAAGTTATGTACTTTATCTTAGATTGTATCTAGGACCAAAGCCATGTAATTTTTCTATGATCAATGTAAATTCAATTGAAAATTAATAAAATGAGGAATTTTTCAATTTTGGTTTTCTTATTTATCACAATAATTAAATAAGTGATGACTCCATTGTAAAACTCTTAATCTAAAGGGGAAAATATAATTAGTTGAACCTCTATTTTGAGAGGCAATAACACGACTCCACCCATTCACGTGGGTTTGACCCAACACTCTATAAAACGGGCCGGGGACGCGGTCTCTCACAATTTGGTTGCTTCATGATTTCTTATCCCACCCTTCACATCTCCTACCAGGTTCGCTTCCCACCATTCCTTCTCTGTTCGAGGTGGGTAGCAGTTCCGCCGTAGTTCCGAATCCAACGAGTGCGGTCATGACTTTCTTTACCCGTTTTGACAAGCATGAGGTCAATGACCTTGATCCTACAGACTTCTGGGGTTCTAGGCCTTCCTACATTTACTTTCATGGTTTTAGGGTGCTTGAGGATTGTGCTTCTCATTTGATAGCGATTTGCAACAGCCGTGGTGACTTTATGCAGGGATTTTGATTTGGCCATTCTACTAGGGAACACTTTCTGAAGCTGCTGGGAAGCATGATGAATAACATTGAGCATAATTTTGTCAATATTGTTTCTACCGAGAGGATTTTGCAGTGGAAGGTCGCAGTTCAGGAGCTCGTTAGTGTGGGATTTGCTATGGATTTCATCTTGGATCACCTTCGTGAGATCGCTTAAGCCTTCTTCATAAGAAGGTCCAGCCTGCCGTTAATGCTATTGATACATGCCTTAAGGCTCTGAAGAAGGAGGTGGCAGACTTGGAGGGTCGTCGTGAGCGCCTCCTTTCTAGCATTGGTGGATCCAGCCGTTTTGGAGACCAGACCCTTATCTCTGGACTTCGTTGATGATGATGTGGTTCCCTTTTTTTAGCACTCATCTGGCAGGTTTGCCACAGTTTGCGTTTGTGACTATAAAATGCTACACTCCGTTATTGCTCTTGCTACTGCTATGACATAGAATGTTTTTTATAATACTTCGTAACTTTTCATTACATACTTCATGAAAGAATGTTACAATTTTTTTTTTTTTGGCTTTGTGATATAGCCACTTGAAAAGAAAAAAACAAAAGGAAATATAAAACTCATTAAACAAAAAGAGATAATTTTATAACCTCTCATTCTTCCTCCTCTTTTCTTTTTTCTACGCATAATAACGCTTCAGCCACTTTCCATTGATGGGATACATCAGGTCTTTGCCATCCATCTAGGTCAAACAGTAATAGCTGGTGGAATGCACCTCTTTTACCACAAAGGGTCCTTCCCATTTTTGTACAAACTTAGATGGTCCTGTCATGCCTCACCTGACGTAGTCTGCTACCTTTAACACAAGTTGTCCTTCCACAAATACTCTCTCTTTAGTCATTTTGCCATAGGTTGTGCGTCCTTCTCTGCCACAACTTCCTCATCTTTCTCTTCATCACTTCCTTCCTCTGAGCCTTCTTGAGCTATGCAACACACTGGGCTCTTACGCTGCCACTCTTTTTTGGGGCCCTCTTGCATTTCACTCATGGCCCCCACACACCTTCATAGTTTATATACAATCCTGCCATCAGGGCCTCGGACCCTGATGCATTGTGGTGTGTCATCTGGTTCTACAGCAGGTGCTTCTTTTCTCTTCTTCCTCTGAGATAGTAACTCTCTCAGATCAGGTTCTGGGTCACTCCAAATGTCCTCCCATCTAGAGACAAAGGTGCTTGTGGTTTTGACACTAAGCTTTCCCCAAATGGTGCCCATTGGTCATAGAACATGGTTTCTACTAGATGGGTTGCTGCCTGCTCAAACGGTGACGCGGTTGTTGCTATATGTATCATCCTGCCATTCGACCTTCCTCTCACGCATTGGTGGTAGATGGACGGGACTAGTCGGTGTTTATGCAACCATAACCTTCCTAAAAGCATATGGTATAAGACCTCCGCCTTCACCACGTGGAACCAAGCTAAAAAGGCTATAGGGCCCACCTTTAACCATAGTTGAATGTGGCCTGTGGTGTACTCGCCACTTCCTCCAAACCTAGTTACTTCCATTGGGCACCCCTAGATCTTTCTTTCTAAAATTCCCGCTGCTTGTAGAGTGCTTAATGGAACAAGGTTTATCGAAGCACCTGTATCCACTAAGGCTCTCTTGCTGGAGATTTGATTTATGGATGTGGCTAAGTAAAGGGGCCTCCTGTGGTTGAGGCACTCCACCTCCATATCCTCATTACATAAAGTGATTTCACTCGATTCTTGTAGGAGAGGTCTATCATCTGTGACTTCCGCCGATAAACATTCTACTCCTGCCCTGGAGGCAATGCTTACCAGGGCTTCCGTAGCTATCCTTCACTCTTTTGCTGTGAGCCCTAATTGGTTAAACAAATTTTTGAATTTGGAGCTCTTTTGTATGGTGGTGATTGCTGTGGCAAGCAAGGCTGGATTCTCCTCCTCGTCCTCCTTTGGATCTGCACAAATTACTACCACTGCTACACCCTTCCCTTTGTGGTTTGGGAATGGATTTCTTTGAACTTCCTGCTGAGATAGCTCTAGAGTCCTTTCTTTGATCCTGCAGTGTACCAGTCTGCGAAGCGCCCAACATTCTGCGGTACGATGTTGCACGTAGTTATGCAAACGGCAGATGCGTGAGTCCCTTCACTCCTCTTCTATGGGCTCTCTAGAGACTTTATTAGGCTTAAAGACTCTTTCTGCTATCCACCTGTCCAGGAGCACATTTAACTCCTTAGGGGTGCATGGTATTGGGGGAGGGGTATCGTACTCCCTCTAGTCAGCTTTCCTCTTTCTCTTGCCAGTGGACACCGCTATGGCCTGCGGGGCATTTCTTTTGTCAAAACTTGGCCTTACTAATTAAGTAGTCTTTCTGGCCTATTGTAACAACTGCGCAAACTAGGAAATTTTCAAGTTTTCCAAGACAGCTCTATACTTGCTGATCATGTTTGTCATACACAATTCTACCAATGTCTTTTCCTCACAATGGTCATAGCAGTCAAGTGCTATGTCTTTGAACCTCTTCATATACTCCATTAAATCTTCACCGTTTCTTTGCTTGGTAGCTTGCAAAGTTGCAAGCATCACCGTTTCTTCTCCGTGAAAATCCTTAGTACAAAATACATTCACCATGTCATCCTAGGTTGGGATTGATCCTGGTTTTAGACCAATGTACCAGGTAGGCACGGTCACATACTGATTTAGAAAATTCCCGAAAACATAAGTCCTCTTCTGCTACATAAGGTCCAAGAATATCAATAAACTTGCTCACGTGCTCAACGGCACTTCCCTTCCTACCATCATACTGCGTGAAAGCTCGTAGTTCATACCTCTCAAGGTATGGCTTGCTAAGCACTGTTAATGGATAAGGAAACCTTCGTGCATAGAATCTCTTCTTTGGCGCTCTAGCCCTCTCCTGCTCTAGGAGAGCAACTACCTCAGCCATGGTAATGTAATGTTGTCCTACATTCTGAGGGTGCTGAGCACCCTCAACTGGTGTCTCCTCTTTGTCTGTCACATGCTCTGGGACATGCTGGCTCCCTTTTTCTTTTGTCTTATCTGTCTTCAACTGATGGATTTACTCCATCATCTGATGTTATGAATGTTGCAGTGCTTGCAGTACTTCAACAAAAGCATTGGCATTGTCAGTGGGATTCCTCATCTACGGTTAGGGTCTAGCCCCTATTCCGTTAGTGCCTTCCGCCTAGTTAGGCTAATGCTGATGAGGATTTGTTGGCCTAGACTCTGCCTGAGAAGGCATGACGCTCATGTTTCGCGTTGTCCAGGATTTCAACAGCATTTATTTGTGAGGATCTCTGTCCCTGTCTATTTTCCAACTCCTTAGTAGAGTCACCAATTTAAATGTTAGGCCTTTTTTGTGATATTGGGCTAGACTGCCTCCTGCCGTGCTAGGCCCAAAGTGTTCTGGATCAGGAAGTTAGGACCGATCTAATTGCAACTCACATTAATTCGACTTATGCACAAACTATACCCCGTTTATCAAGATTTTGAACACATGCCCATGGCAGACAGAGCTACTATGGTAATTACGGCAGGCAGATAAAGATAATACAGGAGATTCGTTTACTATTCAGACAAAAGTAAATAATGGGTCATTACAAGGAATGCATGTTTTATGAAATAGCAACAAAATAAATACGAGAGATGTAGTAATAAGCTGATTGAATCAAAGAGAAATATCAGTTTGCCGTGTCAAGTTATGTTATAGGGTCTAAGTCGAGAAGTAAGCCATTTTCTCAGTGCGAATAATCTCTCTGGGAAGAAATTAACTATTTTAAGGGAACAGACCTAGATGACTTGTGACCAGAGAAATCTCTTGCCTTTAGCAGAGAGCATGAATTTGAGAAGGAGAGAGGGAATCAACCTATCCGGTGCATGCCTACCATTCTGTTCTCTCTAATTCTTTCTTTCTTTTCCCTTTGTTTTATCTCTCAATGTTTTGCGTAGTTATTGTGATTCTCTCCCTGGAGATTACTGTCTCCCCACTGTGCACAGCAAGGGTCCCTTTTATAATGTTTAACGCAGCCGGCTTTTACTATTTTAGCCTTTAACCGTCTTTGTCTAGTGTGGGTGTCCTTGCCGACCATTACTGATTGGTCAGTCGCCCAGCCAGCACCACTTACTTGTGCTAGCCGCACCACTCCACATTACCAAACGAAGAGGATTATTTTGTTTGTTTGCTTGCCGTGGTATTCTTTCCTACCATAGCGTGTGTGCTCTCTCTTCCTCCCTCATGGCATGCACCTAGTGGTTCCAACTCATCTTTACTTCTTTTGGGCGGTATGTCATCCCAACAAGACAATTCGCCCAAAAGAACCTGAGTAGGAACCACAAAATAGGTTTTTCCCTCTCCCCACCGCCAAACTATGCCTTCTTACCTCTGACCCATAACCCACTATTTTTTTTATTGGCTGGGTACAAGTTGGTGGTGTTTGGGCTTTACACATGCTTCACTTCCATGCTTGTCCAAAATCGGTCTGCTGCTCATGCGTTTGCAGCGGTTTAGAGGTCCATCTGGCCTTTCTACCGTTGGTCCTTAACTTCTTATTGCGTAAGCTTTTTCCTGATTTCTTATTCTTTATGACTTGCTCCCTTAGGCGCTGGGCTTTGCTTGATTGTGGGCTTCCTCCTTCAGACCACTCTTCTTGCTTTATTCCTACGGTCTTGCTAATACTTCCTACCGCATCATTCTGCTATTCCTGTCATGATGTTATTTGATCCAAAACTGCTTGGCCTTTTACTACATTACTTGCAGGCTTCTGTGTCTCATTTACCTTCTTAGGGCATCCTTGGCCTATTTACTTTCCTTGAGCATTCTTGGCCCTTTCTACTTTCCCCATGGGCTTTTACTAACTCATTAGGCTTCCCTAACCCAATTATTCTATCATTCATCCTTGGGCCTTATGGACTCTCCATTGCCCCTTGTTTTACTTACATTACTTCGGACTCGCTGTAGTTGCTGTGGCACATTCTCACTTTTCTACATCACATACTACCCATGGGTTTGCTACTTCTCTCTTTCCGGGCCTTTTTAAGCTCGTTTGCTTCCTCAAAGTCCATTTGTTTGCCTTATGGACCTATAATCCATTATTCCTACCGCTTAGGCTTAATAACTTTTCTATCCAATTTCTAACTCTCTTCTGCCCACGTTGTTGGGCTCCTTCTTCTTGTAGGCTTCCTAAAAAAATAAGCATCTACACTCTTTCTTCACACACAACAACAATGATCCACCCTCTTCCCTCATCCTCAAAATATGTTAAAAAAAAATAAAAAATAAACAACTAAATACAAAATGAATAGTATCGACGTAAATTTATACGATTACTACAACAAATTTGTAAATTTACATAATTATAATTTTTTTAAAATTTATATAAATTTTTCACATTTTTTTATTATACACATACTATTGTGGATGCTCTAAAATATTCCCATCAATTTGTTGTAAAATTGTAATGATATATGCATGCAAAGAAGGTTGTAGAAATTTATTGTCCTTGTAACGTAGTATTGTCGTTTCTAATTGGATAAGGAAGATAAAATAACACATCCACCGATCACAACTCATTGGCTTTACTTTTTTGTCACCCACAATTATTTTTCCTTCTTTATGGGTAATGATTTTTAGATTTTGTAACCATCTAATACTGAAAACTGAAAATAATAAATAATAAATAATAATATTTTTTAATTATTGTTTGTTATTGTCCATTGGCCTAAATATACTGTTCATGTCCCATAAATAGTACATTAAGCAGTAATTTAAATAAATAATAAAAAAAAAAAACTGCAAAACGTGGACTTGAGATACGCTATCCAGTGGCCAAAATGGCCCAATACCACAAATTTCAGAAATTTTTAGCAAAAATACACTGTTTCGGAACTAAATAGGGAAATACCACTTTTATGGTACTCGAGTTTGCCAAACTCGAGTACCATTTGGAACTCGAGTTTAAGACACTCGAGTTCCTAGAAGTTTTGCCACCGTGGCACTGCTGAGGTGGAAATTTGGCGAATAAAAAAAATAATGTGGTACTCGAGCTTGGTATACTCGAGTACCATGCAACACAATACCCGAGTATAACATGCTCGAGTACCTTTTATAAATAAAATGTTGTTTATTTTATTTCTACAGTACTCGAGCTCACCAAGCTCGAGTACCTTGTAACTTTTTTTTTTTTTGGATTATTGACAAATAAACATAAACATAAAATGTTGTTTATTTTATTTCTACAGTACTCGAGCTCACCAAGCTCGAGTAACTTGTAACTTTATTTTATTTTGTTTTGGGATTATCGACAAATAAACATAAACATAAAATGTTGTTAATTTTATTTCTACAGTACTCGAGCTCACCAAGCTCGAGTACCTTGTAACTTTATTTTATTTTGTTTTGGGATTATTGACAAATAAACATAAACATAACAATAAGTAGCTTTTTTATGTATTTATTTACTTAAATAGAAGCATTGTAAAATACAAAGATTTTAATTTCAAAATATAAATTTTAATTTCTACATTAAGTAAAACTGTTCACTGTTTTCTCATAAAAATTGTTTACTCTCTTTCTTGCGTAAATTATTTTCTGTTCACTATTTAAAAAATTGTTCGCTGTTTTCTCATAAAACACCTAGTAAAATCGTGTTTTCTAAATTTAAACGCTAAATCTGAATGCTTTTTCATGTTTGAATTTTACAATAATTGAATCTATTTTTCTGCATTGATAAAATCTACTTCTACATTAATAAAATTTTCTCTCTGCACATCATGTTTACTGTATATTCGAATCTGCTTACTGCATTAATAAAATTTGTTTTTTGCATTAAGTAAAAATGTTCATTGTTTTCTCATAAAAATTGTTCACTATTTTCTGCATAAACTATTTCTAGCATTTTGCATAAAATTATTTTTTGTTCAGCATTATTTAAAAAATTGTTAACTCACTTTTCTGCGTAAATTATTTTTTGTTCACTATTTAAAAAATTGTTCACTGTTTTCTCATAAAACACATAAGTGAAATCGTGTTTTCTAAATTTAAACGCCAAATCTGAATGTTTTTTCATGTTTGAATTTCACAATAATCGAATCTATTTTTCTGCATTGATAAAATCTACTTCTACATTAATAAAATTTTCTCTCTGCACATCATGTTTATTGTATATTCGAATCTGCTTACTGCATTCATAAAATTTGTTTCTTGCATTAAGTAAAATTGTGCACTGTTTTCTCATAAAAATTGTTCATTGTTTTCTGCATAAACTATTTCTAGCATTCTGCATAAAATTATTTTCTGTTCAGCATTATTTAAAAAATTGTTCACTCACTTTTCTGCGTAAATTATTTTTTGTTCACTATTTAAAAAATTGTTCGCTGTTTTCTCATAAAACACCTAGTGAAATCGTGTTTTCTAAATTTAAATGCCAAATCTGAATGCTTTTTCATGTTTGAATTTCACAATAATTGAATATATTTTTCTGCATTGATAAAATATGTTTTTACATTAATAAAATTTGCACTCTACACATCATGTTTACTGTATATTCAAATCTACTTACTACATTCATAAAATCTGTTTTTTGCCTTAAGTAAAATTGTTCACTGTTTTCTCATAAAAATTTTTCACTGTTTTCTGCATAAACTATTTCTAGCATTCTGCTTAAATTATTTTATGTTCGGCATTATTTAAAAAATTGTTCACTGTCTCTTCTGCGTAAATTATTTTTTTTTCACTATTTAAAAAATTGTTCGCTGTTTTCTCATAAAACACTTAGTGAAATCGTGTTTTTTAAATTTAAACACCAAATCTGAATGCTTTTTCATGTTTGAATTTCACAATAATCGAATCTATTTTTCTGCATTTATAAAATTTGTTTCTACATTAATAGAATTTTCTCTCTGCACATCAAGTTTACTGTATATTCAAATCTGCTTACTGCATTCATAAAATCTTTTTTTTGCATTAAGTAAAATTGTTCACTATTTTCTCATAAAAATTGTTCACTGTTTTCTGCATAAACTGTTTTTAGCTTTGGCGCGGTTATTGCTCTTAAATGGTTTTTGTGTTTTTTTTTTAAAATATGTAACCATATGAATAATGGACAAACTCCATGAATGAAAAATGAGTGATTCATATAAATCACCTAATGGTAAGTGCCTCGAATAATTCGAATTTGTAAAAAAGTTCGAATTAGTTGAATGTAGAAATTCGGGAAAAATCGATGGAAAATCAATGAACGTACCAAATCGTGAAGGTGTACATAAGATGTACAAATAGTCTAGACTTGTTAAGAAAGTACAAATCTACTTTTACAGGGATGCATACACCTCCCATTGTAGTCTTTTAAAGCTGGCTAGCTTGCAGATTGTACTGCAACTTCTTTCATACTCATGGCCTGGGTACCTAATCATTAGTATTGAACAACTGCATTGTACAAACACTAGGAATTGCACATTTTTAATTACATTATTATGCCATTCTCATTATTTTTTTAAAGTATTTTTCATGTGTATTATTGTCATACTAAGCTACATTGTATTTCTACAAAATTTAATGCAATACAAGTGCTAAATGTCTCTTTTAGATTTCTACTTCCTATTGCTTCCATGCTTTAGAAATTAAAAGATTTTCTAGCTGATTGCTGAATGGGGAACAATACACAATATCTGGTCCAATCAGAGTCCGCTCACATAGGCTTAATCTATGCAATAATCTTCCAATCAAAAGTATGAGTTGACATTAGAACGTAACCATTAGTAGAGGAAAGTCAAATAAATTTGAAACAAGAGGTATAGAAAAAGTCATATTTCTTTAGCAATTTTATGAAACAAAGTCTAACAAGATACATAGCTACAATTAACACTGAATTAAATAAACTGTCTATTACACGTGGAACAAGAACTTCTAGACAATGTCACTTTGCAAGAAATAGAAGTGGTATCAACTAAAAACATAACAAAAGTGAAATGTCCTACGATATTTAAAAGATTTTTGTTTTTCATTAAAAAAAAAAAAAGATATTTGTTTTGTGATGCGTTTGGATGGCTATCAAACTATTTATCATTTTGCCATTTTGGAAGGAGTGTAATAGAATGATTATATATATAAATATATATAGAAGGATTCGTTCAAAATTTAAATTGAAAGAAATGAATCAAATGATACCCTTAAAGTGTGGATGAAATGTTTTATAATGCTTAAATTTATAAAAGATACTAGTGAAAATTCCATGCGTTGCATGGCTTTAATCCTGAATTTTCTTTATATATATTTTTGAGAAATTATAACTAAATGAGTTATTATTACATAATTTTAGAATTATTTTCTAGCTAAATGTCAAAAATGGGTTAAGTGTCAAAAATGAAACCATGGGTGGGTAAGTTAAATTTGAGACAAATCATAGGTGGGTAAAGCGTAATTCCCAAAAAAAAAAAAGAAAAAAAAGAGTGGGTTCAAAGGACTAAAAAACCACAATCTATTAGTTTTACTAAGAGCTTGGTTTAGCTTTTTCAAACAGTTCTTTTGGGAAAAGTGGAAGTTTTAAAAAGTGCAATATGAAATTGAGTTTTTTTTTTTTTTTTTTTAAAGCAGTATGTTTGGTAAAAACTATCAAAAAATGCTTTTTAACAAAGTTGAGTGTTTGGCTAATACTTATAAAAGTGGCGGTTTGAGTTGTAAATTACCAAAAAAGACAAGATATATATATATATATATATATATATATATATATATATATGTGTGTGTGTGTGTGTGTGTGTGTGTGTTTTAATTACCTCTCTTAATGCAAGTTATGGACAAGATATTTTTTCAAAAATTTCACAATAAAGTCTACATGACAAGCTGGAATTCAGATTAGTTTATTTCCCAAAGTCATCCAAGAAGTAGCCGCACAGATTGGAGGACTTAATTATATGAAGATCACTATTTGGAGTACTCTTCCTACTTGGGACAGTAGTTATTATATGGAAGCTTTGCCAGTACACATTTTGGCAGTTATTCATGATTGGGGTTGTATCCTTGAATACAATTGGTATACTAGAGATACTTATTTACCACTTGATGATCCAGATGCTCTGGCTCAAGATGGTCTAATTTCATGAGTAATAAGATTTATGAGATATAGAAAGAATTAGACAGAGGCTTCTACTTATATAGCTACACAAATAGGATAACCGTATATGGTCCAATACCTTCAGCAAGGAGGCTATTTAGGAAAAGAAAGATTGTTAAGGATCCTAGAATGATACAGATTGAAAGAAAGACAGATAGATCACTATTCACTGGCGATTGATAACTATTCACTGGTGACAAATCACTATTCACTAGGGACAAATCACAATTTCACTGACGACAGATCACTATTCACCAGCACGCGTGAATAGCTTTTAGAGAAATCAACAGTCCAAACAGATACAGACAGATGTTCAAAAGTTACTACTGTTTACTAGCATGGGTAAAAAGAGATCTGATAGATTCCCGAGCACTGAAAGATTCCCAGACAGACACAAACAGACTATTACTCATTAGTACTAATTTCCATACCACCGACAGATTAACTTGAGTTAAATTTACCTACTCAGATTACTTTACCATGGTTCATTTCACCTATAAAAGAGACACACTATGAAGACAGAAGATAAGTTTCTAAGTTTCTAAGATTCTAAGCTTTTAAGTTCCAAGTTTTAGAAAGCCTTTTGTAATAGCCTTCCCTCTCCCTCAGAAAGACTTTTGAACTCTCTCCCTATCTTGTAATCTTGTAACCTTTCTCTTCAGACAGTTTTATTTTCAAGCTTGTATCAAAGACAGTAGTTTGTTTTCAAGTTTATCAAAGATTGAAGTTTTTATTCAAGTAAGATTTTACTAGTTTTTGTTTTCATATTCCATACTTCATTTTAACCTTATTTTGAATATATCTATTTTGCTATTTACTTGTTTATTATCTATTTTATCATTGTTTTTGTTTCCATATTACTACTGTGCTCTCTCCTGGGTAGTCATTGGTATTAGAGCATGTGGATCATAAACACCTAATGAACAGTGAATAGTTTATGCAGAAAACATGATGTAGCACCAACTGTGGCATGAGTAGTTTTTTGAAAACACGTCACTAGCCCGCTGCTGTAGCACCAACTGTAGTCATACGAACCACATGTGCTAACAGACGCCACTGTTTCACACATGCTGCTCAACAGCTCGGCACGATTTCACACACTGTTCAGCCATATCATCCACATTCATGAGAATACTTAAATATATGAATAATCGTACCCTGGTGCCAGGGACATAGCACTGTGTCAATTAAATATGATTCTCTGTTCAAGAACACTGCAACTCGCCCACATTTTCAAATCTCATTGTGACATTGGGAACATTTAAAATCCTGTTCATGTAGTGTTTTTCCAGCCTGTATTGACATGACAAGCCCTAATAACTGAAATTATAATGCTTGGAACATGAAATGAGGTTATAAATGCACCACAATAATGATCTTATTTCTACCCCCAATAATTTTGTAGATTGACTAAGCTATGAGTCGCAACACCTCAACATCAAATTGTACAATGCGAAACAAGTTTAGATCTACTTCAACAAATGGATTATCACAAGTTCTAGCAGATCAACAACTACAGACATACACAGACCACTATGGAGGGAAATGGGTTGGAAAGAAGAGAGATTTTCTTAATATGCCAATATACACGTACGAGAGTCTTGGAAGTGTCGGACACATCATGGTCGGCAAACCTACAAAACTAAGTACAGATACCACCGCAATAGAGTTCACCGTAGCAAAACCACCATGGTCAATCCTATATGAGAAGAGGTGTGAGTTGGAGGTGTATTGTCGATGGCATGGGTTACGAGTTCTTAAGGCACGCTCGGCTGAGTTACCTAGAGATGAACCTGCCAACATACTTGCTCGTCTTGAACAAGAGAACAATCAAATGCAAAGGCGATTAGACTGTTTTTATGCAATCCAAAAAGCTAGGAAGCATCTAAAGGGGAAGGCACAAGAGCGAGCCATCAAGTCTATTAATGAAGTTACTGTGTTAGATGATGAAAGAGATATTTCAGACTTCTCAGATTCAAGTAATGATGATTTTCAAAAATTTCTACCTACGAACATTAAACGTTGTTGTTAATGTCTACACATTATGTGCAATACAAAATGTTGTTGTTAATGTCTGACAACTGATGATTATGTACATTCAACTTTTGCAAATCTAAAGATTAACTATTCATTAGTTTTGGCTAAATTTATATGAAATCACTTGCTCATTTTTTCCCTGCTGTTCTTTGTTGCTACATATGATTCTTGTGCTTTGGTTGGACAATGTCCTCTACTTTGTAATGTAGGAAACACCTTAGGAAGTAAAATGCCTCCAGTTAGATATGTTGATGTTTCCAATATTTTGTTTGTGTAATTTGAAATGTTACACACATAACACTTATCACCCAAATTAGATTTATTGTACATTACTTGTTGAGCTTTGACCAAAAATACCCATGTGCTATTACTTCTAACCAGTAGTCACAGATTATGGGAAGAGCATTTTGAGTAGCATCCTTGAAAATGACCAAAGATAGTAAACAGTTCCACATGTGCTGCTCAACAGCTCGATACTATTGAGCCCTGACCAGAAGTACCCATCCACACTCACATGAATACACAGATATGCAACCCTTTGTAATGCACCGTTTTCAAGGATGCAGAGCATCCCTGGAAAGTTTTTTCATCAATTTTGGGGGTGAGCTGTCCACCATTGCTACACTGATGTTTGCAGTGCTACATGTGCTGCTCAATGATTTGGTACGTTCTTTGATTTTCCATTGAGTTTACACGATTTTGTTCATTCAACAATTTTGAAATTTTCATCAAATCAAGATGATCAGTACTTTAGTAAATAGTTTTAAATTGAATTTTCACAATTTTGTACATTTGACAACTTCAAATTTGGAAACAAATTTGGATGATCTATACATCTTATGTAATTAATTTTCCATTGAGTTTACTTAATTTGGTATGTTCTTCAATTTTCATTTGAATTTTCACGATTTTACACACTCAACGATTCGAATTTTTCAACAAATTTGTATTATCTGTACATCTAATGTACACTATTTTTCCTTGAGCTTTCACGGTTTTGTACATTCAACGAATTCAAATTTTAAAAAAATTCATACAATCCGTACATCTAACGTACATACTTTTCCATTGAATGTTCATTATTTTGTACTTTCAATGAAGTCAAATTTCTCAATAAGTCTAGACTATCTGTACATCTTATGTACACATTCACGATTTGGTACGTTCAATGATTTTCCATTGATTTTTCCCGAATTTATACATTCAACTAATTTGAACTTTTTCACAAATTTGAATTATTTGAGGCACTTACCATTAGGTGATTTATACGAATCACTCATTTTTCTGTCAAGGAGTTTGTCCATTATTCATATGGTTACATATTTTTTTTTAAAAAAAACACAAAAACCATTTAAGTGCAATAACCGCGCCAATGCTAAAACATTTTATGCAGAAAACAATGAACAATTTTTATGAGAAAACAGTAAACAGTTTTACTTAATGCAAAAAAAAAAAAAAGATTTTATGAATGCAGTAAGCAGATTCGAATATACAGTAAACATGATGTGCAAAGTGCAAATTTTATTAATGTAGAAACAGATTTTATCAATACAGAAAAATAGATTCGATTATTGTGAAATTCAAACATGAAAAGGCATTCAGATTTGACGTTTAAATTTAGAAAACATAATTTCACTAGGTGTTTTATGAGAAAAAAACAAACAATTTTTTAAATAGTGAACAGAAAATAATTTACGCAGAAAAGTGAGTGAACAATTTTTTAAATAATGTTGAACATAAAATAACTTTATACAGAATGCTAGAAATTGTTTATGCAGAAAACAGTGAACAATTTTTATGAGAAAACAGTGAACAGTTTTACTTAATGCAAAAATCAAATTTTATGAATGCAGTAAACAGATTCGAATATACAGTAAACATGATGTGCAGAAAGAAAATTTTATTAATGTAGAAACAGATTTTATCAATAGAGAAAAATAGATTTGATTATTGTGAAATTTAAACATGAAAAAGCATTCAGATTTGGCGTTTAAATTTAGAAAACACGATTTCACTAGGTGTTTTATGAGAAAACAGCGAACAATTTTTTAAATAGTGAACAAAAAATAATTTACGCAGAAAAGTGAGTAAACAATTTTTTAAATAATGCTGAACAGAAAATAATTTTATGCAGAATGCTAGAAATAGTTTATGCAGAAAACAGTGAACAATTTTTATCAGAAAACAATGAACAGTTTTACTTAATGCAAAAAACAAATTTTATGAATGCAGTAAGCAGATTCGAATATACAGTAAACATGATGTGCAGAGAGAAAATTTTATTAATGTAGAAGTAGATTTTATCAATGCAGAAAAATAGATTCAATTATTGTGAAATTCAAACATGAAAAAGCATTTAGATTTGGCGTTTAAATTTAGAAAACACGATTTCACTAGGTGTTTTATGAGAAAACAGCGAACAATTTTTTAAATAAAGCTGAACATAAAATAATTTTAAGCAGAATGCTAGAAATAGTTTATGCAGAAAACAGTGAAATTATTTTATGAGAAAACAGTGAACAATTTTACTTAAGGCAAAAAACAGATTTTATGAATGCAGTAAGTAGATTCGAATATACAGTAAACATGATGTGCAAAGTGCAAATTTTATAAATGTAGAAACAGATTTTATCAATGCAAAAAAATAGATTCGATTATTGTGAAATTCAAACATGAAAAGGCATTCAGATTTGACGTTTAAATTTAGAAAACACGATTTCATTAGGTGTTTTATGAGAAAAAAAGCAAACAATTTTTTTGAATAGTGAACAGAAAATAATTTACGCAGAATAGTGAGTGAACAATTTTTTAAATAATGTTGAACATAAAATAATTTTATGCAGAATGCTAGAAATAGTTTATGCAGAAAACAGTGAACAATTTTTATGAGAAAACAGTGAACAATTTTACTTAATGCAAAAATCAAATTTTATGAATGCAATAAGCAGATTCGAATATACAGTAAACATGATGTGCAGAGAGAAAATTTTATTAATGTAGAAACAAATTTTATCAATAGAGAAAAATAGATTCGATTATTGTGAAATTCAAACATGAAAAAGCATTCAGATTTGGCGTTTAAATTTAGAAAACACGATTTTACTAGGTTTGTGAGAAAACAGCGAACAATTTTTTAAATAGTGAACAAAAAATAATTTACGTAAAAAAGAGGGTGAACAATTTTTATGAGAAAACAGTGAACAGTTTTACTTAATGTAGAAATTAAATTCGTATTTTGAAATTAAAATCTCTGTATTTTACAATGCTTCTATTTAAATAAATAAATACATAAAAAAGCTACTTATTTTTATGTTTATGTTTATTTGTCGATAATCCTAAAAAAAAGAAAAGAAAAGAAAAGTTACAAGGTACTCGAGTTCAGTGAGCTGGAGTACTGTAGAAATAAAATAAACAGCATTTTATGTTTATGTTTATTTGTCAATAATCCCAAAACAAAATAAAATAAAGTTACAAGGTACTCGAGCTTGGTGAGCTCGAGTACTGTAGAAATAAAATAAACAACATTTTATGTTTATGTTTATTTGTCGATAATCCCAAAAAAAAAAAAAAGTTACAAGGTACTCGAGCTTGGTGAGCTCGAGTACTGTAGAAATAAAATAAACAACATTTTATTTATACAAGGTACTCGAGCATGTTATACTCGAGTATTGTGTTGCATGGTACTCGAGTATACCAAGCTCGAGTACTACATTATTTTTTTTATTCGCCAAATTTTCACCTCAGCAGTGCCACGGTGGCAAAACTTCTAGGAACTCGAGTGTCTTAAACTCGAGTTCCAAATGGTACTCGAGTTTGGCAAACTCGAGTACCATAAAAGTGGTATTTCCCTATTTAGTTCCGAAATAGTGATTTTTTGCTAAAAATTTCTGAAAATTGTGGTATTGGGCCATTTTGGCCCTATCCAGTCGAAAGTGTACGTGAACCCACGTTCAACTGTTTAGACAATGGACCTATTTAAAGGGGTCCAGTGGTTCTAGCTGGGCCTCTTGCCTTCAGATTTTTTTTTTTAGGATTATTATTCTTCAGATTGGAACAACGTACCTCTTTGCTTTGAGATCCCCACAAAAAATAAAAAAACGTGGAGAGTGTCTATTATTTGTGTCTTTTATAGATAGAAAAACGTGTGAAGTTACAATTGGATTTATATAAATCTTATAAATGTTTAGACAATGGACCAATTCAATAGCTCAAAAGAAAATGATAAAATTATAATTAATTGTATTATAAAAATTTATAAATTTGAGGTGACTATCACGTTTATAACATAATAATAAATAAATTTTTTTAATTATTTCTTTTGGTTTTGGGTTTAAAAAGTGACACCTCAAATTATAAAATTTGTGTGGTAAAATTTATAATTGTTTTAATTAACATAATTCTATTAAATAAATGTTTTTAATTATTATTTTTTTTAAATTAACACATCAATTTATAGTATTTTTAAGTAATTAAATTTTTGTAATACTCTTAGGTTGTGTTCGCCTAGGCCATAATGGAAAATTGGGAAAATATTTCACATGATATGGAGTGTTTGGTTTGGGCTGAAAATTGGGAATATATTTCACATGATAAGGAGTGTTTTGTTTGGGTTGAAAATTCAGTCAACTTGAAAATTAATTTATTTGACCGTGAAATATAGAGGTTGGGTTCAAGTTACACCACTCAATTTTTTTAATTAGATGTAAATTTTAACAAATTCACCTTTAGATTATGTTATCTTCATAGATTCTCCATGCTTGCAAAATTTCAAGGTAATAAAAAATTAATAGTCAGGTTATCAATTAATTATTTAAATTCAAGTTTTTGTAGTTTAAAATAATACATAAAAGATGAGTTTATAGATCGAATAATAAATAACATTCAATTTACTTAAATGTTAAAAACATACAGACCATATAATTCAATGTTGAGATTTTTAAAATATGATTTATATAACAAATTATTAGATGGTATAAAATTATTTAGAATTATACCAAGTGTAACCTGAATCGAACCCAACTAATATATATATGGGTTGAGCTAATATATGCCCTTAGAGTACACACTAATCATCCATTTTAAAAAAGATTTTATAGAAAATTAAAAATGTTATTAAAACAGTCAATTATTTTTACCTTTTTCTTTAATTTTTTTAAAAATTGTTTTCTAATGTATGACCTTAATGGTATGTATATATATATATTAAAAATACCATCTAAAGCTTTTTACTTTTAAGAGCACAACAAAAAAGTCATTGAGAGTTTTTGTTTTTCCCTGTTGATAATGATAGGAGACGAATATAGATAAGATGCAACGAATATGCGGCGAACGAGATGTCATATTGTCATGTCATTGTCCCAATTTCTAGATAGAACAATTTGTCATTTTGTTTGTCGAAAATGTTAACATGCACGGTGCTGGTTAATGTTGCACAACGTGGGTTTTATTTGATAACAAAAAAAAATTGAACAAAAAAAAAAAAAACATAAAATTGACTCCACAATTTATTTTAATATATTTTTTCTCTTTATAGAGCTAGTTTCACAACTTAAAAGTTGCAAAAATATGACATAAAGCTACAGTAAAGCTATAATATAAAAAATAATAAATAATAAAAAGTACAAAAGGTTGTAGTTAACGGACATCTCACAATGCACATTAACAGAACCCTATATGTATTTATTAATTACATATTTTTTATGGGAACAATTCACTGGTGTATAATCTCGTGCATATACATGGGTATAATTAAAAATATCATAATTATACATGTTTTTAAGAAATGATTCAAATTAGATATAGTATTAACTTTCATTTTTTTTTAACTATGCATTTCTAAAATATATAATAATTTTTCATATTATATAAATATATATATATATTAGCATCTTTGCACACGCGTTGCATTATGTGTGTGTTCAGAAACTTTTCTATTTTTATTTTTTTGTAAGTGCAAGATTTTTATTGATTATAATTCGAGGTTGATGCATTTTTTAATCACCAAAATTCCTGGGGGCTATTTGGCTTTGAATCCTTCATTCCCCCTATTCATTGTTTCATTACAAATTTACAGCTTCGCACGTGATTGAAGGATTTTCATTTTCATATTTATTCTTTTATCTTGTTTTCAACATTAGTACATATATAACAACAATCCATCAAGGGGAAAAAAAGAATAAAAATTTTAACAAAAAAAAAAGAAAAGAAAAATAAGAAGATGTCATGTCATTTTGGAAAACCCAAGCCCTTCTTCTTAATCCATCTGATCAACCTGCATATAAGTCAAAAAGTGGATCACCTTAGTAAAAAAAAAAATGTAACTATTTATTCCTAAATATTATAAATTTGGCTTCCTTTTCCATGATTCTCAACAACCCAGAATAGCATAAATTCAAATCAAAATTCTAAAGAATTGTTTTTGAGTATTATGATCCAATTAGAAGAAAAAAAATGAAGATATTAAAATTTAGAAACAAATTATTGCGAAGGGGACTAATCACGTATTATTTCTTAAAAAAAAAAAACCTCTTTTATTGAGGAAAAAAAAAAGCCTCTTAATTTATACGCAAATGAGTAAAACTTAATTTTTAGAACCTTAAGTGCAATATGTAAGGCTTCAAATTGAATACCAAATGCTAAGGAGACTTGTGAGCTCTATTGAGTGTGTACTATTCATGGCAAGTATCTCCACCAGTCTGTTGAGTCTCCAGATCTAATTTTTGTAGCCTATCCAAGAAAAGACATTAGAAGGGAAATAGCTCAATCATATAAATTTTTTAATAAGGTTCATTTAATAAATATAGCATTTTTAAATTGACAACATGAGACTAAAACAACCAAAACTAGTGACAATGAAAGATCTAAAAAATTATGTGAAATTGATTTAAAGGAGGTGGCTACCAGCAGTTTCTTTAGACTAATAAAACTTACCCTTCAACACGAGCAAAGACCCAAAGTTGTCAGGTCTCAAACCATCACAAACACCTGAAAATTCAAAAATGATAAAGATTGAGAATAAAAAAATAATTAGTATTCATTTTCAAGATTTTGATGAATCAACAATAATTAAATACCAAGGTCGACTACAAAGACATGCACAAGTACTCCTTAACTCCACAATTTCCCCCAATATTCTTAGATCTTAAACCATCACAAACACCTGAAAATTCAACAATGTTAGAGACAGAGAATAATAAAAAAAATCATTTTTATTTATTTTCAAAGTTATGATGAAGCAAAAATAATTAAATATCGAGGTAGACTACAATTCAGAGTTATATTGGAAATGAAGTTGGGGAATGCACTTGGATGATGAAGAGAGATTTTTTTTTTTTTTTTTTATGATACAGACGTAGAGAGAATTGAGAGTGATGGATGCGTGAGTTTTATTTTTAAAAAATTAATCATATCCAATTGTGGTGATATTGTTTTAAACATGGAGTTTATCTCTATGAATTAGTGTTTTAAAATTTCGGTTTATGCTAAACCTAATTAAATTCTAAATTTTATATATATATATGCACACACACACACACACACTACTAATAACAAGATTCTCATGTTTCGTCTTCAATTTTTGACATACCAAAATATTCTCATACAAACTCTAAAATAAAATACCCTTTAGTTTGTTTTTTTCCTACAAAAAAGCAAAAAAGGTTAAAAGAATAATATTATCTCACGTAAAAACTACTCCTTCTTATATGTATTCAAATATCTGATTTCTATCTATATTTGCGTGTGGGTTCTTTTTTTTTTTAAACAACACACAGGCCCAAGTGGAGGAACAAGGATCCTGGGTCTGATGCTTTATGCTATAAGGGACTGGGCTTGGTTCACCACAGTTAAATCGGGCTGATTTCGAATCAAGTGGCGCACAAGACACAAATTTTACAACAAATACATACTAACATATAATAAGCAAACGCGTATTGAACAGCAAGGAACAGTAAAGAACAAAATAATGAGTAAAAGAAAAGTAAAATAAAGTAAAGTAAAAGTGTTAGAGATCCTTAGGATAATATTGAATGTTTCATTATTTTCTTAATGTTATAAATACATTATGCTCACTAGGATGTGTTACAAGGTCCAAATAAGTTCAAAAATTACAAACTTAAATGGCCCTTCAAGCCTCTAAGACTTGCGAAATTTGAATTCAAGTGTGCTCACTAATGGCAGTTTTGAGGATCCCGAACGGTATTTTCCCTCTCTTCTCTCTCTTTTTGAATTCTAACAAAGCTTTTCTCAAGGGTTTTGACTCTCATTACCCTGTTGTTGAATTATAAATTTTTTTTTTCACTGTTAGCTACTTCTCTTTTTATAGTGTCATCCTAGGGTTTTTAGGATACCATTGATTCCCTCTCTGTGCTCTCTTGGGTACCAAAACCAATGTTGTGTCAACAATATTGGTGGCTGGTCCCTTCCTCATTCTTCATTATTTCCTTCTTTTAAGGTTCCCTCTTCAAAAGACCTTAGTTGACTTGCCCGTTCTGGGGGATCCTAGAAGGCTAACCTTTGGTCTCTCTTTTCCCAATGCTTCTAAATTCCACTTTTTTAGAACCACTTTTGGCTACTTTCCCCTTTTTCATTTTTCCTAAGTGAGCTAATTCCTTCTTACCAGGCTAAAAAATCTCCAATCACCTTCCTTCATGGTTCCTCTTCCTGAGTTCCCTGAGGTACTAGACCTTACTCATGAGTTGTTGGTTCCCAAATCTTCTGACCAATTTTCTACATCATTGGGTGGCTGATAGGGACATATATGTCCTTGTTCTTCGTGTTTCTAGGCATACCCCCTTGAACTGTCTTAGTCCCAACCTCGCCTTACTACACATCCCGAGGATCCCAGGCTCCTGGGAATCCTTAGGTATCCTGGTCTAGTTTTTTCCTCGAGATCCCTAGCGATTTTTCTTGACCTTTGAGGGCTAGGCTAGACTTTTTTTTTCTTTCCTTTATTTCGCGAGATCCGAAGCTTGCCCACCCATGGATTTGGGTCCCTCCTTATGGACCCTTAATGGGTTTGGGCCTCCCCCATTTTTTATTGAAAGCCCAAATGTTTTTTTTTTCTAGATTTCAATCATTTGTGTTGTTTTGGGCCTCGGTACAACATTGTAATTTTTTGAACCTCAACAATTTTTTATCTATTTAAATTCAAATACTTCAATTATGTTTATCATAAAAAATTATACAAAATTACTTCTTCAAAAAAAAAAAAAAAAAAACTCACTACCTCACATAAAAACTACTCATTTTTATCCAGTATTCAAATGTTTGATTCATATTTGTATTTGTTATCTATTTGAATTCAAATACTTCAATTATCTTTATCAAAAAAATAAAATACAAAATTACTTCTTCCAAAAAATGTTAAAAGAGTAATACTATCTCATGTACAAAAGGAAAATAAAAAAAAACTTTTAGTTTAATTTTCCCTACAAAAAAGCAAAAATTGTAACTCCTAATTTTAAAATGAAGATAAGAGCACCTCATTTTAGGAAACACGTTTCTATTCAGTTTTTAACGATTATATCTACAAAGATTTTTACTTTTATTTTTGAGATTCTTCAGTTTTTTTCATCCAGTAATTCACTTGCCATAAAAATTTAAAAAATAAATCAATACTTGATAGAAAATTGAACTCCAATTGAAATTCAATTTAGAATTTAATTGGATTTGGACTCTTCAATGTTTACACTTAATAATTCACTTGGCAAAAATTAAAAATTAAATGGGACGCGTGGTGCAAAATTGAGAATTCAATTAAAATTTAATTGAATTTTCTCTGAGTTTTACCTTTATATATATATATATAGATTGGCTAAGGTGTTTGATTTTGAGTCACCTCCTTTGATGAGAGTGAAAGATAGTCTTCCTTATTAGATGATTATCTATTTATTTTTCAATAATTTCATCGGTATAATAAATGGGAAGGTCATTTGATCCTTAGTTCTTCTTATAAATAAAACCAAGTAATATTATCGAGATATAAATTTCTTGATGTCCCGATTGATATTTAAATCTTATGAATCCTTTTTGTGTCAACAGCAAAGCAAATTGACTATCATGTCAAAGCACCATTTGTGCTAAAGATAATAGGTTCTCTAGTTCAGTTTCATTAGAATCTCTGTCGATGCTGGATAACACTATGATTTAATAAGGTAAGTTTTGGAGAAAAAATTTACCTTCTAATTGGTTTAATAAAAACTTTCTTTAACCCACTATGTGATAGTTAAAATATGATATACGTATACTATTAGTCACATGAATAGTCTTATAAACCGCCACACAATGGTTAAATGAGATTTGAAAGAAATTCCTCCAACTGGTTTGTAGGAAATCTTTGTTCAATGCAAAAATTGGACATAAACCTATGATCAACATTAAATTTAATTAATATGTTTTTCTTAATAATTGTAGAAATAAAATTATAGAAATTTATGTCATTTAACTTATTGGGACAAGACAGACAAAAAAAAAAATACTTAATTTAAAATAAAATAAGGATACACAACAAAAGGTAGATAATTTCAATTCTTATAAAAAATTAAAAGTACATTTTACTTGGGAGTTAGAGGACTTAGGACTAACTCCTCACAGCAAAAACTCTTAACCATAGACAATTTATTTCAGACTAAACAACGACTCAGAGAAACGGAAGAAAAAAAGAAAGACTGACTCTTCACAATTAATAAAACAGCACAACTCATAACACCGAACTTGGCAGGACACAAGTGGTAGCACACAGCGCTGAAGCTCATCTACCTTATTTTCAAACATATCCCATCAGCTCTCAGACTTACAAAAGTTGAATTGTTCAACTAATGTAGTACATTGGGTTAGGCACCTTAAATGTCCGAAGGCCAACATTTTCTCCCACTAGATCACTCCATTGATCTCCCACATTCCCAACAATTCTGTAAAGCTGAGGCTGAGCTAGAAGCTCGTTTCTTTTCTTTTCTTTGTAAATTTGTGATGAGGTACCCGCATCAGAGGTTTGCCTGTCACAAAAAATAATTATGAGTGGCCAAAAACTGTAAAGATGGTCGTTTTTTTTTTCTACACTAAGGATGCTTACGAGATCCTTGTACCAACTATCAAAGAACAGATACAAGAAGTCAAGAAAGGGAGTTTAAAAAGGAGAGAGATACAACCACCAAGGGTAGTGGTGGTTCATTGGTCATAGGCTTACTCTTAATTCTGAAGTAATTTTGTGGACACTAGGTCTTGGTTTGACTCCCACAATTGGAAGCATGTATAAATTATTAGTGAAACATCGGTTTTTTGTACATCAATATTGTGGGACGACTGGAGCAGCTATAGCCCACTAAAACTAATGAATAAAATGCCACTATGATTACATCCAGATTAAAAGAAGCCAACTTTGATCATCCTCCTCCTACGTACCTTCTTTTTAAAATAATAAAAATAAATAAATTGTAGAGAATACAAATGTTTTCATATATATTTAATTATAATCAAAATGACATTATGTCGAGAACTTATTGTTCAGCAATATTACTTAATCTTTTTTTAAGTTCTATAAAAAGAACTTAAAAGTGGGGGAAGATGCATGACAAACTATTAATTGAAAGAGTGACACGAGATTTGTATTCACTCCCAAGTGTCTCTAAAACTAAAGCTATAAATACTGCATAATTTTCTACCCAAAAAAATAAAGAAAAAAACTACTGTCATATATATATATACACACACTATAAGACATTGGTCTAAACTCAAGGTTGTGATTGCATTTAGGAACTGCATGGTGCAGTTTTTTATAACTTTAAAATGCTTGGTGCTTACTTTAGTATGAGCTTCTCCCAAGTGGTGAAACCTAGATTCTTCAGGTTCTTTGTTGTAACTTCTCTCAAGCTCTCAGACCTTCCTGAAATGAAGACAATCTTAAACCTAAGACTTTGCAATTTCTTGTATAGGTCAAGAATCCCAGGCACTGCAGGTGATATGCCTTTCTGTTCCCATATTGCGAATTTTGTCAAGTTAAATGGCGTTCCCCTGAAATAAATATTGATAAAAGTGATGAGAAAAAAGATAACCCATCAATTGCAGATATATTTACAACAATGCTATTATTAAGGTGGAAACAAACTCAATTAGTAAGCAGATATTTACTACAATATTGCTATATATTAAGCACGAATCAACTCAAGCCGTACATACATAATGAGCATTAAATTTCACAGTGATTGTTACCATGCATTAGTACTCTTTAGGTTATCTCGGGGTAAATGTTTGTCATAAAAATTTAATTACTTACCCAAAAGCAACATCAGGTTGAGCATAATAAGGTAAGTTAGACAGCACAGTATCACCAACGTCCAAGATCCAAACATTTGGCCTGAGGTCCCTGGGGAGTGGGACGGTCTTGGCAAAGTTGTAAGCAAGATCAGCCACAGCTTGGACATCCTTACGATATTGGCGGCCGAGCATGTAGTGTCCAACGTAGCTTACACAAGCTTGTGGAACCACGGACCAACCACGCTTGTTGTTAGTTTCGACGGCTAGACGCCAACTGAGGCAGTCAAAGCTGGGATTGGGATGGTGGGAGGCTCCTTGGCATGTTGCTATAATGGTGGCAAGGAAGAAGAACAATGATAAAACTTTCATGGTTATTTGTAAGGGAAAGAGCTAGAGAGTAGTTTGTAGAAGTTGATTGACTTCACTGCATGGTGCCTCTATATATAGGTTCTAACTTTGCAAAGGGACCTTACTTAGTGATGTAATTTACTCAAACACCACTAGTCCAATAAAGATCATATCAAATGGAAATTCAGTGAGACACACTTGGTAAACGAACCCTAGCTATTAACTTTATAAAAAGATGTTTTAGTAGTGTTATTATCAATTTTAAAATACAAAACAAATCTTGATAATTATCAGTGCAATTTGTTAACTGTTTTATAGTAAAAATGTCAATAATTTTAACATTTTTTCCCTTTCAATGACTCTAAGAAAATAATTTTTGTTTTAGATATGTTGAAATTTTGAAATAGTCTACTATGATTGGTACATATTAAAAGTAATATTAGTAGTAAATTCAAGTAAAAATGATGTTACTCCAATTATAACAAATAAAGCCAACAATTGTGAAAAAAAAAACTTGAAAATGATTAAAATCCTCTAGAGTTCTTAAGATAATTTTGTTATAGAGTTTCTAAAATTTTGTGCATTCATTTTGACATTGGTGAATCAGATTTTACCGCCACCAACATTTAAAAAATATTGATTGTCTCGATTTTGATATTTATTTAAAATAATGATGCATGTGACAAAATTCAATTTATTCATTTCCAAATGAATGAAAAAGATTTTAAAAACCACATGATAGTTTGTAGTTACACTAAAAACTCTTCCAATTCATTCTAAGAAATATTATCTCCCTTGGATTTCTTTTTCTTTTAACCACAAATTATAAAATGACATAACAATTAACGTGATTATTAAAATTCTTGTAATTGAATTGATTGGCCCATCTTGATATTTCAAACAAAAATATCTAATATTTAAATCACTCCTAACTCATAGTAATCTATCTAGTTAATTATCAACAAACAAACCACGCAAAAAGGCAATTAATGTAATCTGTGCCAATTGCCAAATAACATTAATTTATACAACATCTGTAATGGTAAAAATCTGTAATTATTGTTTCTAATAATATCACTCATTTCAATTATTATGATTTACTTTTTGCCCAATATCTAAAATGTTGCACGGATTATAAGAAAGCCAGTCCTTTTCTCCACAACAACAGAGAAACCAATGAGAAAGCCGGAAAAGATAATGGAGGAAAAGAACCCATGCTGCAGTATCAGATACATGTCAAGATGTGCTGTATTTCATTCCTACTTTTAACTAGAGACATGGTAAAGTAAAAAGCAACCTTCCCACATGCGTAGTAGGGGGGAAAAAACGACAATAACAAGAAAGTGAAGCATCTTGAATTCTTGATTGGACTCAAACGCACATAAATAAAACTAGCTTCGATATATTTGGCCATAAATCCAATTGCACGTTGGATTTAATTTTCCGTCAATTTCTTCTTCTTACAATAAATTGTATTATTCAGGGGGAAAAAAACAATCTCCCCAGGACCCATCACAGCAAAACAATAAAAGCCATAGTGTGACTAGTGTGGGTTCCCACGAGTAAAACAACTCTTCCTCAAGAGCAAGAGCAAGGGCGGTCTAACAAATTTAGAGGCTTAAAGCGATATATTTAAATTGAATTTTTTTTATTATCACTTAAATAATATTTAACTAGTATTTAGTATCATAATTTTTTTTATAACAAAAATCCATTCTTCTTTATTTGTAATATACTCTCTCTCTTTTTTTTGGAAAATGCTAAAGTTATAATAAATTTTACTAAAAACAACTTACAAACAATGTAGTAATGAATATGATTAGTGACATTAATTTCAAGAAGATAATAAACAAGTATTGAAGTTAATGATGTTAGAGATATTGTAAATTTTATAACATAAAACTTACAAATATGTATCAACAATCACAAAAAATAATTCAAAAATGTAGTTAATAAGTTGTTGACATTCACATATCATATTAATTGTCTCATCAATTTGTAAAAGTTTTCAAGTAAAATTAGTAATATTTCTAGCATTTCCTAATTAGGTAGATGTAAAAGTTTCCCACTTTCAAGAATGTACTTCTTCGGGTTTGGAATCTATTGCTAGAAAAAAAACACACACACACACACACACACAAAATCAACAAGCCTCTCGATGCAAATAATTTGATTTATGCAGTTCCTTGGTACAAAACTGTTAATAACTTGCACCTGTGGAATGTGTTTTTTATTAATTTATGCAGTTCCTTGGCACAAATTTAAATTCACAACTAATGTCTGTTACTTATAATTCAATGTAAGGATTAGATTAACAATATTGTTTCTTTTGATTGCTGGTTTTTTTGATACCCCTTTTATTACCACCTCTTTTATGTTGTGGGTCATATATGAGTCTGTTTATTTTTTAGTATTTGGCTTGGGATAGACAATATTTGAAGTAATTGTTACTTTTTATATATTACACATCATTACGTAATATTTATATTCTCACGCATCACATGGGTCTGTGGCTAGTTACTAATAAAGTTCTAAAACAATTATACTATAACACAGATACAATATTCTCCAAAACCATTTTACATAAAGGATAAAGTTTAGTTACAAACTTAGTTATTGCCAATAACTACAACTCCACTCAATATATTTATATTGAATGTGAATTAAGAAAATTCCACTCAAAGGCAACAATGCTTATGGCCTTCTATGTGAAGTCTCCAACCGCCATCTTCGTTCTCTATATATAAACTTATAGCATATATATAAATGCCACGCATGAAGTTTGAACTGAAAAAAATTTAAAACAAAAGACAGAAGTAACATATTTGGCAAAAACTCTAATCCTATTTGTGCCATTGACATCTAGAACTTCCGAGAATAAGTACCTGATGGTTGTATATGTGACAAAGTATTTCTTTTTGATACTCAGCGGGGAAAAAGATATTAATATGTCCTGTAATGTACAAACAAAATACCTTCATTTTTTTGGATCAATTACAAGACAACTCACTGGCCACGAACGTGCATGTTATGAAAATATTATAGTCTAGTTTTTTTTTTTTTGTTTTAGGGGGAGGGGGGGGGGGGGGTGGAATATAGTTTAGATAATAGCTTTATTTGAGTAATGCTATATTTATAAAATTTTGACAATAATTTCACAAAAAATTTTAGGTGGTAAGCTGTTAATAGCTCTAACTAGCAAATGTTCCATGTGATGCACATGTTCGTTATTAGTTATTTTATAATAATCATATGTGTTATAATGTTTAAAAATTAATTTTGATTATGTATTATATGTCACAAAAATAATGAAGAATATAAATTGTAATCCAATATATCCATTAGTAATCATAATTAATTAGACCCTTAAAATTGGTAATTATTGAGTACTCTCAGAGTACCATTAATGCGTACTCCCTCCTCTCACATAATTATGGGTCCTACTAATTAAATTTATAGTGGACCTATAATTCACGTGAGAAGGAATAGTACACATTTATGATACTTCCGAAATATTCAATAATTTCTCTAAAAATATCACCATATGCCTTTTTTTTTTTAATTAGGCATACATGTATTTTTTGTTCTTAGATGACAGATGACAAGCAGTTTTTAATGGATAAAAAAATAATTTCAATAATGAGGTTAGATTAAAACCCATAAGCATTTCTCACTTAAATTTTATTGTTAAAATTGTAATGAAACTTTCTCGCGAAAAAAAAAAATGTAATGAAAGATGGTGAGTAATTAAAAGAAGGTTGTAGAACTCTTGTCCTATCTTTCCTGTTCTTCAAAAAAAAAAAAAAAAGAATTATCAATTATTGTCCTTGTACAATAGCATTGTCGTCTATAATTGCATAAGGAAGGTATGATAACTCAGCCGGCGGCCAGAATTATGTTTCCTTCTTTATTAGGTAGGATTTTGACATTTTGTAGCCACACGATACAAAGGATACGTAAAGCCACGTTCAAAATGTTTAGACATTAATTCATCAAAAAAATGTTTAGACATTAATGGACCAATTTAAAGGGGTCCAGTGGTCTTAGCTGGGCCTCTTGTCTTTTTCTTTTTTTATCTCTTTTTTCTTCCTCGGATTGAAACAAGGTACCTCTTTGGTCTTTTGCTGTGTGATCCACACAAATAAAAAAACGTGGAGATTCTCAGTCTATTATTTGTTTCTTTTATTTGAGTAATGCTCCATTTATAAAATTTTGATAATAATTTCGCAACAAATTTTAGGTAGTAAACTGTTATTAGCTCTAACTAGTGAATATTTCGTACGATGCACATGTTTGTTATTAGTTATGGAATGTCACAATTCACACTTGAACCCAACTGTATGAAGGGATCATGCCCAAAAAGCCCAATACAATGAAATTTACAGAGAGTGGACTTGAAACCTAAGTTCTATGGATATTAGATAACAAAAATGATGGGTTAGATCCTCAATTCACATGCAACGAACTGTTTATGTAGCAAAAATTCTCCTTGGACGTATGCTGAGAATAGTTTGTATTGCTTTTCCTTGTTCTAAAAATAGATTGCAATTGAAGGTGGTATATACAGTGTTTCTCCCTTTTTTCTCTGATCCCCCTCTTGAATGCCTTTCTTTTCCTTTTATATCATCTTCCTTCTCCCTCCATCCTCCATGTATGGATTAGATCACCGATCCAGATATTTGTCCCATCCACCGCCCTCTTGAAGTCTTCCCACAGTAGTTGTAAGGCTAATCACTACTATTCAGATATCATTTCCTCATTAAATCGACCAGAAGGGTAGGTGCATAGTCTTTAATGCGGTAGTAGCAGCTTTTCCTAAAATATTTCTCATTCGTTTTTCCTCTCTGTGCCTTCGTGAAACACATCTTCATCCACCAAACCACCTAAAATCTCCTTCTAAACATCATGACGTTTCATATGATCTTCACTTCATTTAGTCGAGGATATGCCCCTCCTCGGACTATTTCCATCAGTCTTTTTCGCAACAGCTCGCTTGTGGGCTTTTAAATTAGGTACCGTTACTGCCACCAAACCCTCCTCGAACAAGTTAACATCCTCGGATTAGGCCAAAGGCCTAAAAACATGCCCTAGACCTTTTTTCCTCATAATAGCCCCTCAAAACTTCATTTTTCTTTTCCATCTGAGAAGAAAATTGAGGTTTTGACCCCACGCGCTAACCTTTGCACGCTTCTTGAACTGCTACACGCGAAAACGTCATTTCCTTCTTTAAAAAACTACTTCTGACGCCTCGAAGTCCACAACACCCCTATTAATTGCCCCAAACAGCGCATTGTCACCCACACCTAACGGTGAGAAATAATCTAACGGCCCAGATTTTTCCTTCAAATTTTAAGCGGGATAACTATCATTTGGCTTCGCCTTTCATATAAAACGCCTGGAAAACTGCGATTTTTTCCATTTACTCCTAAAATCAACCAGCTCTAAAGAATTCCTCATCTTCTCTACTCCCAAGAAGTTCCTGAAGAGTTGTCTACTCCTTCTCTCGTAAGTTTTCATACTTCTAAATTCTTTTTTCTTTTCGGCTATAGTCCTCGGCCATTAACTATACCCCCTTTCCCTTCTAAATCTTCACTTTTACCTCAACCAAATGGGTAGATTCAAATGTTTAGTAGATACTGAAGCCGGTATGAAGGGTTTCCAAGCCAAATACCACATTCCTGCAGAATTGGGTTTGAGGTATTGTGCCCCAGATGCCATAGCCGATGATAGGAAAGAATGAGAAGTTGGCATTCCCACAATCACATTTTTAGAGGGTGGAATGACACTTCCCATAAAGAACGTAGCCAGTAAATACTTGCATAATCATAGATTATGCACAGACCAATGTACACCTAACATGTTTAGAATCCTAGTTTGTGTCAATGTTCTCAATGAGCAAATGGGTTTGAGACTCGCATGGCACGACATTGCCTATATGTATGAGTGTCACCAACTTAAAGACGTTGGGTATTACCTCAAGTCTAGATCTAATATTTTTAGGCTCATATCGTGTCTTCCCAAATCTAACAAAGGCATGAAGGATGACTACTTAATTGCCTCCGGGAAGTGGCACAACAGTCCTCATTGTACAATCAAAGAGGGAAAACCAAGTGTGATTCCATAGGATTTAGGTCCCCTAGCCTGGGATTTAGTTCTCCTAACTTTATTATTTAGATTTATATTGTATTTTATTTTTCTCTTTCTTTAACATTTATTGTTGGTCTAACCATGTTTGGCTTCTTGGATGTTTTTATAGATAAACAGCACATATCGCCCCATCTGAGCCTAACCAGCATCGCGGACCTTAATAGAGTTTTAAGATCCGAGGTATTCGTAAGTGAAGACGGACAAGTGAGGGCAGCCCATCTCATCTTGGGATACGAACTACTATCAACTACCTTCCAAGATATCAGCAACACAATCATCACGGGTGACCGGAGACGTAGAAGGATAGACGTCTCAAAACCGGTGTTCCTTGCTCTACACAATTTACCGGATGACCCTTCTGTCATCCGATATATATGCCCAATAAAAGCGGTCCCCTTGGCTATACAACCTGGAACAACAGCCGTCCGAGAAGAATCCACATCTTCTTGCTTGTCCTTTGAGGAGGAAATAGACCAATTCCGACTTGAGAAGGCAGAGAAACCTTTAGAGCGCCACATTGTCAATCTCTCAGACGAAGAAAACGAATCCACCGAGAGTTTCGGTATCAAAGGTTTCATAGTTGCTCGTGTAGACAATAGCGCCAAGGAGGAAGAAGAAGAAATGCCTTAACAACCAAGGACAAGTTTGAAGGATCTTCTTGCCAGAAGGGGTAAGCAAGCTATCATGAAGGGTGCTTCAGGATCTCAACCTCCTGCCAATCTCCTACCCCCTCCTTTTCCTCCATTATCCCTTCTTCCTATACCCAACCTCAAAGGGAAGAAAAGAGTGGACAAGGTTGAAGAAGAGGAGTTGGCCCAGAAGAAAAAGCAGAAGCAGCAAAAGGCGGGAAAGGGCCAAACTCGAGCTTCCTCTGTGAAGAGCAAGGATAGCCATGAATTGGCCGAGGTTTGCCAAACTCCATCCCATTGGTCACCTCCTTTGGAATTGGACAGGGCTCTTATTCCGCGCCACGCCTCCATAAGGGAATTCCAAAAAGGGCATGCCCTTTACTTGGCCAAGGCCCTGGAACAGCCCATCTTGCTACCTAAGGACATGGATGCCCTGAAAGGGATGAGGCAACCAGATCTTTTCCTATCCCTGAAAAGGGACCTAGCTTTGGTATGTGCCATTATTAACAAAATTAATTGCTAATTCGTTTATTTTGTTATTGCATTTGATTTTCTTTCTAACCTTTCAATCATACACATACCTTTGTATTATTCTCATCACAATGAACTTGTTCATCACTTTTACGCAAGCTAACGAAGAGGTTTTCATGGCTGAGAAGTGGGTAGAAGATGCTCGGAATGAGGCTAACGCTGAAGCCAGCATCAGGATCGAGACTGAGAAAGCCCTTGGATTGGCCGAGCAGGAGAAACAAGAGCTGACCAATAAATTGGTGGAAAAGGGAAAAAAGAGGAGAAGCACCGAGGCTAGACTTAAGACAGCCGAGACACAGGCAGAGGAGCAACGCAAATAGCTTCTCGACAAAGGACAAGAGCTAGCTACTGCCCAACAAGACATTTTGCGCTTGAAGGGTAAGTTAGCACAAGCCAAGGAAGCAGCTCGCACCATCAAAGAGACCATGGATGCCACATTACTTGCCTCCTTCCACAAGTGGGTTGAGGAAACAAAGATTCGATTGGCCGAAGAGCTAGCTGAAGTATGTAAGGATTACTATCAACAAGTATAGGTAGAAGCCCTTAATATGGCAGGGGTCCATGCTACCTCGAAGAGGAGGAAGGCCAAAAACATATGGCTTCCCCCAGACATCCATGCAATTGAAGCCCTTCCACCTCCTCCAACTGCCTCCGAGACAGTGCCCCTTACACAGCCTTCCACAATCCAAGAACCTATCCAACCTCTTAAAGCATCTACAGGCTCTGATAAAGCGGTAGAGCAAGGTGAGAAGATTGAGAAGAGTCTGAGAAAGAAAGCTGGACAGGGTGACCCTCCACTAGGCGTGAAGGACAAAGGAAAACAAATTATGACCCTATCCAAGATCAAACCTTCAAATGCTCCCCTCATCATCAAAGAAGTGGCTCTCAAATCCAAAGAGATTGGGCCCAAGCCAAAAGGGGAGGAGGACAAAACAAAGAAACCTGAAACAAAGTCCACAGAAGACCTTCCACTGAAAACTAAGACATAAACAGCCTAGGACTCTCTCTCCACTTTTTGCCTAATTTCACGATAGTTTTTTTTTTTTTTGTTATAAGTTTACTACTGTTGTTTGCCTTGTGCTTTTATTTCCAATGTAATCACATACATGATAATGACAAGTTCAAGATTTTGATTTCATTTACTGGGAATGTTTAACTCTTTATCTTAATACAATTTGTATACATAACATGAATGACTTGGTGTGCAAATGAACAGGGTAGGTCTCAATAATGCATTGGATAATATCAGTAACCTGACACGGAAATAATTTCATTTCATTAACCTATGCCTTCAATGGATAAACTGTACGTTGGAATCATATTATTTAATATGCAACAGCAAACAGTTAAATACATAAGAATATACATAAACCCAAAATGAGAGAAATCTGGTCTGAGATCAGACCTTATGTGAAACTCAGGCACAAAAGTAAATCATCAATCTCACCAAGGTATGTGGTCTGAGAGCTACGACAAAGCCAAAGCTCTGTTTGTTTCTTAAAAATGTGAATGGAAGTGTTAATTTCCCAAAAGTAAATAGTCTGAGGACCAAATGTAATTAAGGTCCTATTTAACACTTAGTAAAAATATCAATTTCTACAAGGTATGTGGTCTGAGGAGCCACGCATGACCAAGTTTCTGTTTGATACTTAGAAAAATGAACTAAAGTATTAATTTTCCCAAAGTAGATGGTCCGAGGACCAGACGTAACAAAGGTTCTATTTAACACTTAATAAAAATATCAATTTCTACAAAGTATGTGGTCCGAGGAGCCAGACATGACCAAGTTTCTATTTGATACTTAGAAAAATGAACTGAAGTATTAATTTTCCCAAAGTAGATGGCTCGAGGACCAGATGTAACTAAGGTTCTGTTTAACACTTAATAAAAATATCAATTTCTACAAGGTATGTGGTCCGAGGAGTCAGCCATGACCAAGTTTCTGTTTGATACTTAGAAAAATGAACTAAAGGGTTAATTTTCCCAAAGTAGATGGCTTGAGGACCAGACGTAACTATGGTTCTGTTTAACACTTAATAAAAATATAAATTTATACAAGGTATGTAGTCTGAGAAGCCAGGCATGACCAAGTTTCAATTTGATGCTTGGAAAAATGAACTGAAGTGTTAATTTTCCCAAAGTAGATAGCCCAAGGACCAGACGTAACTAAGGTTCTATTTAACACTTAATAAAATATCAATTTCTACAAGATATGTGGTCCGAGGAGCCAAGCATGACCAAGTTTCTGTTTGATGTTAAGAAAAATGAACTAAAGTGTTAATTTTCCCAAAGTAGATGGCCCAAGGACTAGACGTCACTAAGGTTCTATTTAACACTTAATAAAATTATCAATTTCTACAAGGTATGTGGTCCGAGGAGCCAAGCATGACCAAGTTTCTGTTTGATTCTTAGAAAAATGAACTGAAGTGTTAATTTTACCAAAGTAGATGGCCCGAGGACCAGATGTAGCTAAGGTTTTGTTTAACATTTAATAAAATATCAATTTCTACAAGGTATGTGGTCCGAGGAGCCAAGCATGACCAAGTTTCTGTTTGATACTTAGAAAACTAATAATCAATGCAACACAATGACAACAGAAATAAGATGGCAGAAGTGCCTTTCATTAATAATAGTACCTTTATAGGTTATTTACATTCCAGTGACGCGATACAACTTTTTCATCTAAGTCTGCAAGATATTATGCACCTATGCCCGCTACTGAAGTGATATGATAAGGTCCTTCCCAGTTAGGTCCCAACTTTCCCCATGCTGGATTTTTGGCAGTACCCAAGACCTTCCGTAATACCAAATCTCCAGGGGCAAGTGGCCATAACTTTACATGGGAATCATATCCCTGTTTGAGTTTTTGCTGATAATAAGCTAACTGAACCATGGCATTTTCTCGTCGTTCCTCCACTAAGTCTAGGCTTTTTTCCAGTAAATTGTCATTACTATTTGGAATGAAAGAGCTCGTTCTTAGCGTCAAAAAGCCAGCTTCCAGAGGGATTACAGCCTCAGCTCCATAAGTTATAGAAAAGGGTGTCTCTCTAATGGATCTTCGAGGTATAGTTCGATACGTCCACAAAACATGTGGCAACTCTTCCACCCACCTCGCCTTAGCATCATCTAGCCTTTCTTGAGCCCACTGATTATAACTTTATTGACCGCCTCGACCTGCCCATTCCCCTGCGGATAAGCTGGAGTGAACTATCTATTCATGATGCCTAGATCACAATAATACCTTTTTAAGGCCTTACTATCAAATTGCAAGCCATTATCTGAAATAAGTGTATAAGGGAGTCCAAACCTAGTAATAATGTTTTTCCAGATAAACCTCTTCGCATCCACATCCCTAATATTTGACAAATGCTCAGCTTCAACCCATTTAGTGAAGTAATCTGTTCCAATAAGCAACCACCTCATATTTCCTGCTGCTTTGGGGAAAGGCCCTACTATGTCCAAGCCCCATTGAGCAAAAGGCCAAGGACTAGACAGAGGGTTAAGGACACCCCCTGGCTGATGGATGTTGGGAGCAAATCTTTGACATTGATCACACTTCTTTGCATAATCTTATGCCTCTCGCTGCATATTAGACCACCAATACCCTTAGGTAAGAGCTCTATGAGCCAAAGACCTTCCTTCTGTGTGACTTCCACAAATCCCTTCATGTAACTTTTCCAAAAGTGATTTTGTTGCTTCAAGGTGTACACATAGTAAATATGGTCTAGAAAAAGAACGCTTGTACAATTTCTAGTCCTCGGATAGCCAAAATCGAGGTGTTTTTCTACGTACTTTGTCTGCCTCTATGAGAGACCGCACCCCCGGCTCGTTTCATAGAGGGTGTTGGCCAAACCCATGTGAATGGGTGGAGTCGTATAATTGCCTCCCAAAATATAGGTTCGACTAGTTATATTTACCCCTTTAAATTAAGAGTTTTACAATAGAGTCACCACTTATTTAATTATTGGAATAAATAAGAAAACCAAAATTGAAAAATTCCTCATTTTATTAATTTTCAATTGAATTTATATTGATCATAAGAAAATTATATGGCTTTGGTCCTAAATACAATTTAAGATAAAGTATATAACTTTGTTTCCAAATTACAATCTAAAAATTGAAAATTACAAGAATAAACATTGGTTCTACTAACTCTTGATCTAAGCTCGGAGGCTATGTTACAAGGTGGGAAGGTGTTAGGCACATACCTTGCCCAGTGAAACCGGTCTTTTAGACTATGATGGCCAACATTCATATCATATCATCCAATATGCCAATCAATTTGCATGTTGAATTTAATGTGTGTGCATGTGATGAACCCTAATTCAATTTATTAAGCATTACATTTGGATTAAAAAATAAATTCTAGTGAATGTGTGTAGATGGTGATATCTTAGATTCAAGAATTTAAAAGAATTATTAAATAAACGTATTTTTCATGTTTTCGATGTGGATTTAAAATTGAAACTAGTGTTATGCATGAACATGTGATGAACAACCAAGAACATGTGAAGAACATATGAGAACAATTAAGAACATTCAAACATATTCAAAGGAATTTAAATGATTATTATCATCTTTAATCTTAAATTCTCATCATGGCAACATAAAAAATCAATTAGGGAAAGGGATTATACCTTCATGCAAGATCCATATGGTGGATGAAGAGACTCTTGAGGGAGGTCCTAAGGGTGGAAGAAAAGAAGAGTTAGGAGAGGAAGAGTGAGTCTCACTCAATACCTTGAGTCTCAAGAAGACCAAGATATGACAAGACTACTCAACTTCCTAGAACTCAAAAGAGGAGAAGAGAGGGGTTTTTTGTGTCTCCTAAAATGAAGGAGAAGGTTTATATAGTAGTAGTGGAGGAAATATGAATGGAAGGTAATTAATGAGGGTTGACAAAGAATCCTGAAGCTAGACCTCATTTTAGCCTTAGGGGAAATCTAATCGGAATTGTCTCGTTCTTGTGCTCAAATTGAAGCCCCGGATGTCTAGTTTCTGGGAACATTAATCTCATTCACAAATTCAAAATATTTTGAAAGATATCAATGAAATGGTGAGCAGAGGTCACTTGTTAGAAAATGGTTTTAGCACAATTAATATTAATAGGTCCCAAATTAGCTCCCAATTAACATTAAATGGCCCCAATCACTCCCATTTCAGACTTGATTAGTTCCAAATTTACCCTAATTAAAATATAATTGCACAAATTACTCATTGAATAATTAATATTTATCTATTTAATTAATTAGGTATATGCAATCTCACCATAAAATGTAGTCCTAACCAATCAAATTATGACACATCACTAATCTCAAATTGATTATAATTATAACCAATTGGAATCAATTGTTCATAATCACATATAATTAAACTCAATTTGTGATAGTATATCTCGGCTATTAAAACTTGATTTGATGATAACTTTCAATCTGATGGTCCGATTAGCGCTTATGATCAGTCGATTTGATCGTTACAACATCAAGATCATTTTCGTAAAATGAGATTAAGGATCTAATTATCAGAATCAATATACATATTTTCAAGAAAAAATTACTCATTTACCCTCCAAGTGAGGTTAAATGAGGGTTGCAAAATGAGGTGTCAACAGAATGCCCCTCATTGGCAGAGCTTGAAAAGCGAATGTCAATGTATGAAAGAGACACTTAACTTTGCAATCAATATTTAACTGTGGTGAATCTATGATGCATGTAGATAAAAATGCAGGCGGTCATGTTGTGGATCAAAATTTGGAACAAATCTCAAAGAAGATTGCCTACATACCTCTTGGTGGGAGGATCACGTCCAAATGTAGTTCATGCATGCAAAATGTTTTTTTTTTTTTTTTTTTGAATGAGTACAAGACATGCTTACCTGAGATCAAGAAAATATGGAGGACCAAGGATCTTGGTTCATGTTTTCAAGAGGACCAAGGGATTTTTGGGCTTTGGCTCATGTTTACAGAGGACCAAAGGTTCTGGATCCTGGCTCATGTTTTCAGAGGACTAAGGGTTTTTTGGACTTTAGCTCATGTTTTTAGAGACTAAAGGTTCTGGATCCTAGCTCATGTTTTCAGAGGACCTACGATTTTTGGATCTTAGCCCATGTTTTCAAAGGACCAAGGGTTTTTTGGGCTTTGGCTCATGTTTTAAGAGGACCAAAGGTTTTGGATCCTAGCTCATATTTTCAGAGGACCTAGGATTTTTGGATCTTGGCTCATGTTTTCAAAGGACCAAGGGTTTTTTGGGCTTTAGCTCATGTTTTCAGTGGACCTACGATTTTTGGGCTTTGGCCTATGTTTTCAGAGGACCAAAGGTTTTTTATCCTGGCCCATGTTTTCAAAGGACCAATGATTTATTTTTTGGGTTTTGGTTCATGGTTTCAGAGGACCAAAGGTTCTGGATCCTGACTCATGTTTTCAGAGGACATAGGATTCTTGGGTCTTTGGCTCATGTTTTCAGAAGACCAAAAGTTTTGGATCTTTGCTCATGTTTTTAGAGGACCAAGGGTTTCTGGATCCTGGCTCATATTTTTAGAGGACCTAGGATTCTTTGGCTTTAGCTCATGTTTTCAGAGGACCAAAGGTTCTGGATCCTGGCTCGTGTTTTCAAAGGACCTAGGATTTTTAGGCTTTGGCTCATGTTTTCAGAGGACCAAAGGTTCTAGATCTTTGCTCATGTTTTCAGAGGACCAATAGTTTTTTTTTTTTTTAAGGCTTTGGCTCATGTTTTCAGAGGACCAAGGGTTCTGGATCTTGACTCATGTTTTTAAAGGACCTAGGATTTTTGGGCTTTGGCTCATGTTTTCAGAGGACCAAAGGTTCTGGATCTTGGCAAAGGTTCTGGATCTTGGCTCATATTTTCAAAGGACCTAGGATTTTTTGATCTTGGCTCATGTTTTCAGAGGAATAAGGGTTTTTTGGACTTTAGCTCATGTTTTTAAAGGACCAAAGGTTCTGGATCCTAGTTCATGTTTTCAGATGACCTAGGATTTTTGGGCTTTGGCTCATGTTTTCAAATGACCAAAGGTTTTGGATCTTGGCTCATGTTTTCAAAGGACCAAAGGTTCTGAAACCTGGCTCATGTTTTCAGAGGACCTAGGATTTTGGATCTTAGCCCATGTTTTCAAAGGACTTAGGGTTTTTTGGGCTTTAGCTCATGTTTTAAGAGGACCAAAGGTTTTGGATCCTAGCTCATGTTTTTAAAGGACCTAGGATTTTTAGATCTTGGCTCATGTTTTCAGAGGACCAAGGGTTTTTTGGGCTTTGGCTCATGTTTTCAGTGAACCTAGGATTTTTGGGCTTTGGCTTATGTTTTTAGAGGACCAAAGGTTTTTGATCCTAGCTCATATTTTCAAAGGACCAAGGATTTATTTTTTGGGCTTTGGCTCATGTTTTCAGAGAACCAAAGGTTCTGGATCCTGGCTCGTGTTTTCAAAGAACCTAGGATTTTTAGACTTTGGCTCATGTTTTCAGAGGACCAAAGGTTCTAGATCTTGGCTCATGTTTTTAGAGAACCAAGGATTTTTTTTTTTTTTTTTTTGGGCTTTAGCTCATGTTTTCAGAGAACCAAAGGTTCTGGATCTTGGCTCATGTTTTCAGAGGACCAAGGGTTTTCTGGGCTTTGGCTCATGTTTTTAGAGGGCCAAAGGTTCTGAATCCTGGCTCATGGTTTCAGAGGACCTAGGATTTTTGGGCTTTGGCTCATGTTTTCAGAGGACCAAAGGTTCTGGATCTTGGCTCATGTTTTTAGAGGACTGAGGATTTTTGGGCTTTGCCTTATGTTTTCAGAGGACAAAGGATTTTTTTTTTTTTTTTTTTTTTTTTTTACTTTGGCTCATGTTTTCAGAGGACCAAAGGTTTGGATCTTAGCTCATGTTTTCAGAGGACCTAGGATTTTTGGGCTTTGGCTCATGTTTTCAGAGGACCAAAGGTTTTGGATCTTGGCTCATGTGTGTGGGCCTTTTACCCTAGTACCTGTAGAATAAATATTTTCAATTAGTAATAAAGTTATTCATTGAAAAGAATTCGGCATACCTGGCGAATGCCCCTAGTTTGGGACATATTCCATGCTTCGATGACTGATGAGGATGGACAGTTGACTTGATGTTACAACACTGGAGAATATGGAGGCAGATCATAGTTTTCTGTTCTTGAATAAGAATTTAATGAAGTTCTCTTCTAGGGCTTTCAATTTTTTTTTTTTTGAAAATTTTTGAAATCTTGAATTTTTTGATGGAATTGGAATTTTGTTTTTTCGAAAGATTTGGAAATCTTGAATTTTTTTGAAAGAATTGAAAATTTTGATTGATGAAATTTTTTTAAGCAACCTAATTGGAAATCTTGAATTTTTTGAAGGAATTGAAAATTTTGATTGATAAGTTTTTTTTTTTTAAGCAACCTCATTGGAAATCTTGAATTTTTTGAAGGAATTGACAATTCTGATTGATAAATTTTTATTTTTATTTTTGGGAAATTTGAAAATCTTGAGAAAAAAAAATTGAAGGAATTGAACACTTTGATTGATGTTTTTTTTTTTTTTTTGAAAGCAACCTAAGAAGTACGAGCCCAATGCCCCTAGTCCCAAGGAATTTTTGGAATTCCCCTTTTCTTTTCTTCTTCTTTTTTTTTTTTTTAAAGATATGGAAATCTTTTTTTTTTTAGATTTGAAGATTTATCAAGAAGCGGAGAAGATGAAGATGGAGTAAAAGTGATGAAGATTGATCCATGATGATTTTTTTTTTTTTTTGAAAAACCTATCATTTGAATGATAATAACTTTGGCTGGAAGTTGATGCAGATTGCTGGATAAGTCCTTGCTTAATTCCTGCATAAAGATAATTTCAATCAGTAATGAATTTATTTATTGAAATGAATTAGAAGTACTTACCCAATGCCCCTAGTTTGGGGCATATTCCATGCTTAGATTGAAGTTGAGTTCAGTTGATGTTGTGACCTTTGGAGAACATGAAAGAAGATCACAATCCACCATCGTTGGTTCCTGCAAAATAGCTTTCTTTCTCTATCTTGTTAGAAACCAATTATAATGAAAACATTTTTTGCCAATGCCCCTAGTGTGAACCTGCTTGGAAAAATAATGGATTAATGCCTCAAATGAAAACAAACTTCCATGCAAGAAGAACATATTTGCACACAATATAAATAGCCCAATGCTCCAAGTTTAAACATGCTTAATGCAAACAAATGGGCTTAACCTAACATGCACCCAAACAATTTTGTCACATTGTTTTGACTTTGTTCTCCAAGGTTGTTTGGGTGATTGAGACCAAGCCTCTGAAAGGCTGCCTACGTGCCTCTTTCATAGAGGATTAGGTCAAGATGTAGTTCAAGAGAAGTGAATTTTGAAAAAGAACGATTTTTTTTGTTGTGGAAATGAGATTTCTCTTTCTTTCTTCTTTTCTCTTTTTTTTTTTTTTTTTTTTTATGAACAAGAGGTGATCCTTTGAACAACCATTTTGTCAAATCAAAGTTTTTAAGAATCAAACAAATCTCTTTGATTAGGAAGGATCAAGATCATTAAACTCATGTAATCAAATTTACTTCATCCTTTTGAACATCGTCAGATTAAGTTTCCAAAGGCAATCAAGAAATGAAATGTGATAATATTTATGAATCACATTGTTAAGTGCAAACAAGAAGAGTGCTCCAGGTTTGGAAGTTCTTTTGAGTTATTTTAAAGATTTGAGAATTTGAGAAATTTTGTCCTCGGACATATCATCCTGTGGGGTTTGACAATTTTAAACATTTTTCCTTTTTAATTCAAGAGAAAAAATATTATTAGAGTTTAAGATGCGCCTACAATTAGCAATACTTCAAGGAGGCCTTATTCATGGGTTGTAATGTAGGCCGGGTTTAGGTTATGAAATGAATGATATAAAAAGACTCAAAATTCCCTATGATGTTCTCCCAAGTATGCATTACACAAAATCAAGTATTGGAGGACTAGTCTTCATTGGTCACTTGTATCAACATTTGTTTTTATGCTCATTCATCTTGAATCATACCTCTAGACTTTCATCTTGTAAAATTCTTCTCTTTTTAGGTTGCATCCTCAAGTTTCCAACTTGGTAGGATTTTCCAAATTTCTTTTTCTTCTTCTTCTTTTCTTTGGCTCTAACTTTTGCCTAGACCTCCCTTTTGGTTTTCAGCCTAGCGGGCTTCTTTTCTTTTATTTTTTTTGGCCTTAACTTTTGCCTAGATTGCCCTTTTAGGTTTTCAGCCTAGTGGGGGTTTTTTTTTTTTTTTTCTTTTCTGCTGTCTTTCATCTATTGATTGAATGAACTTTTTTGGGGTCATTTGCGTCCCTTGTTTTTCTCAGCTTAAGTCATGTTGATGCACTCTTTATACATCTTTCTTACCTTGATGTGTTTGCACATTTCTATGCTTGATGAATCTTTTCCTTTTTTGATGAACTCTCTTTTAGATTAATCTTGTATTCCTCTTGGCACGATGAATTTTAGGCTCTTCAACTTTACGGAAACTTATTTTTTTCACACTGATGGAATTTCATTTCTCTTTCCTTAATTGTGTGAAACCTCATTTTTCTTTGACAATCTCTTGTCTTTAGCCTAATGAATTCTCTACTTGTCTTTCATGTCTTCTAGGAGAGATTTATCAATTAAATTCAAAGCTACAAGGTTGACTCCTCCTTAACATGAGATTAAAGCATGCATACTTTGCTTTTTCCCACCCTAGGTTTAGATTTTAGTGGGTTCATGCAAAAAAAGATGCTAAGTGTTTAAAGGCTCAAATGGGCAAGCAATGGATAATGATCGTTCTAGGTATTAGGGAATAATCTTGTTTAACCAAAGATAGCCTCTTATTCCTAGTAATGCTTGCTTGTAGGCACAATGATTCAAGCTCTTTTAATAAATTCATCTTAAAAGAAAAAGTATAAATGCTCTAATGTTGTGAAATAAAAGATCTTTGAAAATTGGATCAAGTGCATGGATTCTTGGGATTTTCTGATGGATGGATTTTTTTTTTTATTGCCTTTTAAGACCATTTCTTTTTATATTCTAAGTCAAGTAGCAAAAATTTTTACATGGATCAAATGAAATTAATCATTCCTTGGTACAAGTTGATTGATCAAGCCTTTAAGCATCAAGATTTAGAAAATGTTTTGTCCAAGGGATCCTCATGTACCATTTTGAAAAGGAGACTTCTTCTTCTTCTTCTTCTTTTTTTAACCTTGAAAGAAAAAAAATTGGGTCTTTTTGAAAAAGTCACTAGGAAGTTCAATGGCCCTAATTCAAGATTTTTTTTTAAATGACTTAAAGGCCCAATGTCCCTAGTCCAAACACTTTCTTATTTGAATTTTTTTTTTTTTTTTTTTTTTTTTTTTTTTTTTTTGGAAAGATTTGGGTGTCTTGATTTTTTTTAAAAAATTTAAAAAAATATATATACATGAACAAAGTGCATCAAATGCTACATGGATTTTTAGAATTCAAAGAAACATAGAAACATGGAATAAAAGGCAAACTTTAAGCTTAACCGTGATGTTGCAAACCAAATGTGGAGTGAGGCAAAGTTGGGCCGCTTGCTTCTTCTTTGTCCATTTAGGATGCTTAAGACTTGATATGCTTGAACCTTGATTATGATCTTTTGGTATTTGCTTGAAATGACTTGATTTGCACTTGGAAGGCTTGAACCTTGATCTTTTGGTATTTACTTGAAATGGCTTGAACCTTGATTGTGATCTTTTGGAAGGCTTGAACCTTACACTTGGAAGGAATGCATCTTGTGAGCTTTTGGCCTTTGATGTTGATCATGCATATACACCTTTAATGGGCTCAAGTGGTGGGCTTAGAACAATTCAAGAAACAATTTTGGGTTTCCATATCAAGTAGAGTCCAATCATAGGCTTTTAAGCTTGAGTTCATTCACGGCATACAAGGTTCAAACAATTATGATGGGCTCAAGCTTTGGACTAGAGTCATCATGGTCCAAACAACGGCCACACACGTGTAATGAAATGAAATTACATGGACCGACCTAAAGGTAGGTTCTATGGGTCATTACAACATGGGTAGAAGGTAGGCTAAATGTCCTCACAAGCTAGGAAGTCGTACCTCCCAACTTGTGACACCAGGAGCGCCGCATTGGTCCGAACGGTACGGTTTATCCCTATGAACCACCATGGCATAACCATGATGATCCTTGTTACGGTGGGTGGTAGGTTCACCACTGGGCATGTGAGTCTTAGGAAGAACACAATCCATGGCTAATACTACTGGGCTTCCGAGCTAGCACACAAATAAAATAAATTTTATTCAAGCAAATGATACATGACATGCAATATAATGACATATTAGACATATTATATACAAAAAGCAATAAACAAACAATGACATGGTTGGCCACCATTACCTAATTGAAGCTTAGCCCTCAATATCTCTAGTGTAGTCGCCACTGTGAGAGACCGCGCCCCCGGCCCGTTTTTTATGAAGTGTTGGGCCAAACCCATATGAATGGGTGGAGTCGTGTTATTTCCTCCCAAAATGGAGGTTCGACTAGTTATATTTTTCCCTTTAGATTAAGGGTTTTACAATGGAGCCGCCGCTTATTTAATTATTGGGATAAATAAGAAAACCAAAATTGAAAAATTCCTCATTTTATTAATTTTCAATTGAATTTACATTGATCATAGGAAAATTATATGGCTTTGGTCCTAGATACAATCTAAGATAAAGTACATAACTTTGTTTCCTAGTTACAATCTAAAAATTGAAAATTACAAGGATAAACATTGGTTCTACTAACTCTTGATCTAAGCTCGGAGGCTATGTTACAAGGTGGGAAGGTGTTAAGCACCCACCTTGCCTAGTGAAACCGGTCTTCTAAACTATGATGGCCAACATTCATATCATATCATCCAAAATGCCAATCAATTTGCATGTTGAATTTAATGTGTGTGCATGTGATGAACCCTAATTCAATTTATTAAGCATTACATTTGGATTGAAAAATAAATTCTAGTGAATGTGTGTAGATGGTGATATCCTAGATTCAAGAATTTAAAAGAATTATTAAACAAACATATTTTTCATGTTTTTGATGTGGATTTAAGATCAAAACTAGTGTTATGCATGCACATGTGATGAACAACCAATAACATATGAAGAACATATAAGAACAATTAAGAACATTCAAACATATTCAAAAGAATTTAAATGATTATTATCATGCTTTAATTTTAAACTCTCATCATGGCAACACAAAAAATCAATTAGGGAAAGGAATTATACCTTCATGCAAGATCCATATGGTGGATAAAGAGACTCTTGAGGGAAGTCCTAAGGGTGGACAAAAAGAATAGTTAGGAAAGGAAGAGTGAGTCTCACTCAATACCTTGAGTCTCAATAAGACCAAGATATGATAAGACTACTCAACTTCCTAGAACTCAAAAGAGGAGAAAAGAAGGGGTTTTTCGTGTCTCCTAGAATGAAGGAAGGGGGTTTATATAGTGTTAGGTTCTAAGACCTTAGGGACTAATGTATTAGAATTTCAATGTGTATTGTGTTGGCAAACCATGATCAAAACATTTAGTCTAGGTTTAGACTTGCTCAAAGTTTGGTTTAATGTAAGTTTGGAATCGAGTAGTTGTGGGAAATTACTGTTCTATTTCTGCACGGCTCAATTGATTGAAGAATAGACTCAACCGATTGAGAATCATGGATCAGGAATTTTCTGTAGAATTTTAAATCAACCCAAACAGCAGTTCAAGCCCATTAAGGATTAGGGTTTCAGATCTACTTTTCCCACTATATAAAGGAAACTCTAAGCACACTTTTAAAGGCTTCTAAGAAAGAGAAGAGAAGAGAGTACCTCTTTTTGTATCTAGGGTTTGTACCCAAAAGCCCTCTAGAGTCTTTTTGTTTATGTTGTATGTGTGAATCTCTTGTGAGATCTAAAGGTGTTTGCCTTCACATATACTTAGGGTTATCAAGAATCAAGACTATGTCAAGAACTTGATGATCATTCAATTGTTACTATAAGAGCTTAAAGATACACAAGCAGGAGTGCTTGTACTTGCTGTGGAATCCAAGAAAGAAGGAGTCCATGGTCTCAGAGCTTGCACATGGTCATGTCAGTAAGTTTTCTACTAGTGGGTAGCAATAGGACATTAATGGTCTAAGTCGCTATTGTATAAACTTCAATTTTTTCATCGTGGATCCAGGTTTACCTTGAGGATAGCTAGGTTAAATTCTCCCCACGTTTTTAACAGGTTTGGTTTTCTTAGGTCATCATATCTTTGTGTTTTTATATTCCGCATTTTACATTGATATGATTATATGATTGTGTTAACCCAGATCTGAAATTTGGACTAAATAACAACTTGGCTTGTTAACTAGGTTAATCCAATTGTGGTTCAAGGGATCTAAACAATTCTAACATATAGTAGTGGTGGAGGAAATATGAATGAAAGGTCATTAATGAGAATTGACAAAGAATCATGAACCTAAACGTTATTTTAGCCTTAGGAAAAATCTAGAGCATTAAATGTAGAGATTGGTGGGAGTGAGGAGCAAGCCAAAATTCAGTTTTCCCGTAGCTACTGTAACAGCTTGTAGAGCCAATTTCAAAAAATCATATCTGACTCAATTCTGATAGGAATTATCTCGTTCTTGTGCTCAAATTGAAACTCCGAATGTCTAGTTTTTGGAAAAATTAACCTCATTCACAGATTTAAAATATTCTGAGAGATATCAATGAAATGGTGAGCAGAGGTCAATTGTTAGAAAATGGTTTCAACACAATTAACATTAATAGGTCCCAAATTAGCTCCCAATTAACATTAAATGACCTCAATCCCTCCCATTTCAGACTTGATTAATTCCAAATTTACCCTAATTTAAATATAATTGCACAAATTACTCATTGAATAATTAATATTTATCTATCTAATTAATTAGGTGTACGCAACCTCACCATAAAATGTAGTCCTAAACAATCAAATTATGACATGTCACTAATCTCAAGTTGATTATAATTATAAACAATTGGAATCAATTGTTCATAATCACATATAATCGGACTCAATTTGTAATAGTGCATCTCGGCTATTAAAACTTGATTTGATGATAACTTTCAATCTGATGGTCCGATTAGCGCATATGACCAGTCGATTTGATCGTTACAATATCAAGATCATTTTAGTGAAATAAGATTAAGGATCTAATGACCAGAATCAAGATGCATATTTTCAAGGAAAAATTACTCTTTTACCCTCCAAGTGAGGTTAAATGAAGGTTGCAAAATGAGGTGTCAACAGCCTCAAACTTCTCCTCGGGCAAGATATCGTTTTTAAGGAAGGATACTATAGGATCCATCCAACTTGATCCCACCCTTATTTGATGAATCTGAATGGTGTCACTATTCATTTCAAAGGGCTTACACAAGTCCTCAACTAGGATGACCCGAGGTAAGCTTTGCGCCAAGGACGTCGCAAGGGTGACCAAGGAATCAGCATGGGTATTCATACTCCTAGAGACACGCAACAAGGTAAAAGATTCAAATTTTGATTGTAAATACCTAACCCAGGCTAGATATTCTTGCATTCTTGGATTTCTAGCCTCTAACTTTCCTTCTACCTGGCCCACCATTAGTTGTGAATCTGAGAACATTTGCACTGTTCTTCCACCCATTTTATGAACCATATCCATCCCTACCAGTAGAGCTTCATATTCTGCCTCATTGTTGGTAGCCGAGAACCCCAATCTCAAGGATTTCTCGAAAGTAAATCCTTCAGGAGACACCAGAACTAGCCCTACATCAAATCCTTTTTGGTTCGCTACTCTGTCAACATACACTCTCCAAATCAAAGGTTTCTTGCATGAGATCATGCCAACTGATTTTTCATCCATGGCTAAGCCTGTAACATTCTCTTCTGATAAAGGCTCAGCAAATTCTGCCACCAAATCAATAAGGACTTGACCTTTCATGAAAGTGCGAGGCATATACTTGATATCAAAAGCCCCCAATATGGTACCCCATTTAGCAATCCTTCCCGAGTAGCCAACGCTTCGAAGTACAGGCTTAAGAGGAAGCTGAGTTAAAACAACGACTATATGACATTGGAAGTAATGGGAAAGCTTACGTGTAGTATGCACTATGGCTAGGATTGCTTTTTCCAATGATAAATAAAGCACCTTGGCGTCATGTAAAGATTTACTCAACTCGCATCAAAACCAAATTGACAACATGGTTGGCCACGGCAATATATGCAAACAGGACTTCATCAACTTCTAGCAGAGACATGATGGGTGGTTGTGAAAGATATTACTTACGCTGTTGAAAAGCCAAGGCGCACTCCTAGGTCCATTCAAATCCTTTCCACTTATTCAGCAATTGGAAGAAAGGCATGCACCTATTTGCGGATCAAGAAATAAACCGGTTAAGGGCAACAATCATCCCTGTCAACCTCTAAACTTCTTTAGGATTTCGAGGTGGCTGTAAGCTATTAATTGGCTTAACTAGCGCAGGATTGACTTCAATTCCCAGATGAGTAACTAGATAGCCCAGAAACTTACCAGATCCTACACCAAAAGAACATTTAGAAGCATTAAGGTGAAATTTGTATCTCCTTAGCGTCTAAAAAGTATCGTTCAGGTTTTCCACATGCATGGAAACTGTTTTACTTTTCACCACCATGTCATCCATATACACCGCAATAGTCTTTCCCAGTTGTGGCTCAAACATCCTGGTCATCATCCTTTAATATGCAGCCCCTGCGTTCTTCAACCCGAAAGGCATCACCTTATAGTGATAATTCCCTGTAGGGGTAACAAAGGTTGTCTTTTCTTGATCATCCAAGGCTAAAGGTATTTGATGATAACCTTAAAAAGCATCTAAAAAACTCATCCGAGGATGCCCAACAATAGCATCCACTAGCTGATCTATACGAGGCATTGGGAAAGAATCTTTAGGACAAGCCTTGTTCAAATCTGTGAAGTCCACACAAACTCTCCACTTTCCATTCTTCTTTTTCACAACCACTATATGAGCTAACCATTCAGGATAAAACACTTCTTTGATAGCACCAACCTTTTTGAGCTTGAGCACCTCTTCTTGACAGCCTCGAAATGCTCTTTAGAGGAACGCCGAGGTGGTTGCCTCCTCAGTACTACAAGTCAGATTGACATTCAAGTGATGATAAATGAAACTCAAATCAACCCTGGGGGCCTCATAAGCATCCTATGCAAATAAATCTACATTCTTTCTCAAAAACGTAACCAGCTCCATCTTCTCCTGAAGTGGCAATTGAACTCCTACTTGAAAGTATTTTTCAAGGTCATCATCTATAAGACCTCCTCTAACTCTTCACACGTCGCAGCTTCTCCTACTGCTACTGCCTTAGCATAGCCAGAGACTTTGATTGCTATGAGCCCGCCTCAGCGAGGCCGAGGTCCTCTGGCCAAGCTAATGCAGAATTGCAGCTGCCATACACTGTCTAGCATAGATTGACTCCCAATTATTTCCTCGATTTGTTCCCCCGATGGGAACTTCACTTTGACATGTAGAGTTAAGATACGGCCCCCAAGCATGCAACCATGGTCTTGCCCACTAGCCGTGTAAGGAGAATAGGCATCAACCACAATGAAATCCACTTCCACCACTTCTAATCCGAATTGCACAGGCAACCTAATTTGTCCCTTTGGTATAACAGTTTTCCCCTCAAAGCTTATTAGTGGCGATTCATAGCCATACGATTATCAGTCTTAAGTTTTAGCCCCTTGAACAATCAGGTACATAATATTTGTCCCACTACCTTGGTCAACCATCACTCTTTTTATACGTCGTAACCCCCTATCCTCAGTGTAACTACCAAAGCATCATCATGGAGTTGGTAGTTCCAATCTTGTCCCTTCTCCGAAAAACCCAAAATAGATGGGGCATTCCCCTTAATCCTCTTCAGCTCAGAGCTAGACTCCTCGACAAGGGTGCATGCCATAAACATCACCCTATAAGGACAAGAACCAATCCTCTCGGGAGCAACAAAGATAGCATTGATCGTACCCAGAGGAGGCCTTGATGAAATGTTGCCCTGATTACTAACCCTGAATGATCTCCCTGCCCATTGAGACGATACAAAATTTCCTTAACCTTCCCTCCTTAACCAACTACTCTAAATGATTCCATAAAGTCCTACAATCCTCCGTGGTATGACCCCTTTCTTGATGATAGTGGCAATGGAGATTCGATTATGTTTCATAGGATCCCCAGCCATCTTGTTAGGCCACTGAAGTATGGTTCATTCTGGATTTTTCTCCAGCACCTTATGCACTAGTTCTCGAATACAATATTAACCACTTGAGGATTGGTAGGACGGATTAACCAGCAAAATCTCTTTAAGGCCTGTTATTGTTGTATCTGTTCCGACCTGAAATCCCTCCTCTCTTGAGGGATAACCTTCGCCTTTCCCTTACCTGTTGTTGATCTTCCTCACCCCGTTGCATTCATCATGCGATCCATGAGCCAACTTATTCTCCTTACAGGCTTTTTAGTCAAGATTTCCTCACTCGTGCTTAGTAGGAGGCCAACCTTGAAAGTCCTTATTGCCACATCGTCAAAATCACCATCGATTTCATTGAACATCTCCTAGTACCTGTCAAAGTATGTTTTCAGGTTTCCCCTTCCCTAATGGCCATGGACAATAATGAATCCAAAGGCCAAGGAACTCTACTGCAGGTAATAAAGCGAGACCCAAATACCCTGGTGAGTTCCAGCTAGAAGGGAAACTTTGCACAGTAAGTTTCATTTTTAGAGTGTACCACTATCCTTTGATTAAAATGACTCACATGCTCTACAAGATCCGTTCGACCATTATAAATAGTGAACGTGGGTTGGGTGAACCGCCGTGGAAGCTTCCCTTTTTCTACCCTACGTGTGAACGGTGACATGAAAATTTGGGTAACGCCCTACTCATAGCATCATTTCCCAAGCCCCTAGAGGAGGACTCCTTGCCCTTATGACCATGAAGATTATCAGGAGGAGTTCTTGACCTTGACCTGTAGCCACTGCCCTGCTATCTTCAGAAGAAGGGTCAAAAAAGATGGAGTTCACCTTCGCCTCTCGCGACGCCTTCTGGTCAATCTCCTTCTGCATGGCTTTAGCATTTTCCAGGAATCTCCTTCCACCTAGTGACGATTCCCATTGTGTGCTCTGTATGCACACTGCCCTCGGTCTCGTTCCTATTCAAGATGTAGGAAGTGGTCCTCAGGCTGGGACCCCATAGACTCTGCATGATGTGGACCTGAGCCTGCCATAATATTACAATTCCTAAAACACAAGATTTTCCATAGACGGCGCCAATTGTAAGGAAACAATTCGCACCCGAACCTAACTGTATGAAGGGATCAGGCCCAAAAAGCCCAATACAATGAAACTTATAGAGAGTGGGCTTGAAACCTAGGTTCTATGGATGTTGGATAACAAAAATGATGGGCTAGATCCCCAATTCACTTGCAACGAACTATTTATGTAATAGAAATTCTTCTCGGACGTATGCCAAAGACGGTATGTATTGTTTTTCCTTGTTCTAAAGATATATTACAATTGAGGGTGGTGTGTACAATGTTTCTCCTTTTTTTCTCTGATCCCGCTCTTGAATGCCTTTCTTTTCCTTTTATATCATCTTTCTTCTCCCTCCATCCTCTACTTATGGATTAGATCACCGATCCAGATACTTGCCCCATCCACCGCACTCTTGAAGTCTTCCCATAATAACTGTAAGGCTGATCACTACCATTCAGATGTCATTTCCTCATTAATGCGGCCAGAGAGGTAGGTGCAGAGTCTTTAATGCGGTGGTAACAGCTTTTTCTAAGATATTTCTCATTCATTTTTCCTCTCTGTGCCTTCGTGAAATACATCTTCATCCACCAAACCTCCTAGAATCTCTTTCTAAACATCATAGTGTTTTATATGATCTTCACTTCATTTAGCCGAGGATATGCCCCTACTTGGACTATTTCCATCACCCTCTCTCACAATAGCTTGCTTGTGGGCTTTTAAATTAGGTACCGTTACTGCCACCAAACCCTCCTCAAACAAGTTCATATCCTCAAATCAGGCCCAAGACCCAAAAACATGTCCTAGACCTTTTGTCCTCACAAGTTATTTTATAATAATCATACGTGTTATATTGTTTGGAAAATTAATTTTGATTATGTATTATATGTCACAAAAATAATGAAGAAAAAAAATTGTAATCCAATATATCCACTAGTAATCATAATTAATTAGACCCTTAAATTAGAAAATTATTAAGTAGTCTCAGAGTACCATAAATGCGTACTCTCTCCTCTCACATAATCCACTCATTAAATTTATAATGGGTCTATAATTTATGTGAGAGGAGGGAATACGCATTTATGGTACTCCTAAAATATTCAATATTTTTCTCTAAAAATGTCACCACATGCCTTCTTTTTTTTTAATTAGGCATACATGTATTTTTTGTTCTTAGATGACAAATGACAAACAATTTCTAATGGATAAAAAAATAATTTCAATAATGAGCTTACATTAAAACCCATAAGCGTTTCTCACTTAAAATTTATTGTTAAAATTGTAATGAAATTTTCTCGCGGAAAAAAAAATTGTAATGAAAGATGGTGAGTAATTAAAGAAGGTTGTAGAACTATTGTCCTATCTTTCCTGTTCTTCAAAAAAAACAAAAGAATTATCAATTATTGTCCTTGTACAGTAGCATTGTCGTCTATAATTGGATAATGAAGATATGATAACTCAGCCGGCGGCCACAATTATTTTTCCTTCTTTATTACGTAGGATTTTGACATTTTGTAGCCACACAATACAAAGGATACGTGAAGCCACGTTCAAAATGTTTAGACATTAATTCGGCCAAATCGGCCCAATACCATCGTTTTCAAAAAAATTTAGCTAGAAAACACTGTTTCGGAAGTAATTGGGAATATACCACTTTTTCCAGTACTCAAGTTCACCAAACTCGAGTACTAGATCTTACACTTCCACCGTGGCATGCCAGCGTGGCATTTTGGATTTTAAAAAATGTCGCCTAGTACTCGAGTTCAAGAGACTCGAGTACTGTACGATATGGTACCCGAGTTTAAGAAACTCGGGTACAAAGCTGGATTGTCCACCACCATGCGATGGGAAAAATCCAGACTAATACTCGAGCTTCACAGGCTCGAGTACTATCAAAAATACCCGAGTTCTTAAAACTCGAGTACCATTCTGTATATACATTTTGAACCAGTCTAGATTGTGTGGGAAAAGGGATAGGAATCCAGATTTATACTCGAGTTTCTTATACTCGAGTACTCAATTTTGTTTTAGACCGTTTATGAATTTTGTACTCTCTGATCTCTCATTTCTCACTCTCTGCACACTCTCCCTCTCCAAACGGAAAACCCATTTTTCATCGCCGTTAAACTCAGAGTCCCAAACCCTTCATCACTGGTGCCCTTTCATCACCGGCAACGTCGGAACCCTTCATCACCGGCACCGCTGTAGAAACCCGAAACCCTTTTCATCGCCGGCAACATCGGAGTCCCAAAAACCCCAAAGCCATTTCTTCACCGGCGACCTCGCACTCAAAGGTTAGCAATGTTTCTTTTTCAAGTTATTTGCTTGTTTGAGCTCTAGAGTAACATTGGCTGTTTCATTTTCGTCAATGGGGTTTTGCAATGGAGAGCTTCTACTGACGGTAGAAGCCGTTAGCTGGGATGTAGTACATGTTCAGTCACTTCAAGGTGAAGAATTCAGGTAGTGGAACACAATTAGTCAGAGGACTCATATAACTGATGTCAATCATTTAAAAGAAAAGCTTAGTTGACTTCACATGTCACAAAGGATGGGCTAATGCTGCTTTTGTGTGTAATCTGATTTCTGATAGTGATGTGAAATTTTTGTTCTCTTTTGCTTCTTCAGATTACTAGGGTGCCTTGATGATGTACATAAGTAGATTACTTGCTCATGTTGTGCATGGATGTGGGATACTCCTGGAATAGGGAACTAAAATTTTGACATTTTATTTTTGCATTTAAACCAATCAAATACTGGTTTTGATTTACAATTATTCCCTTGTTTGTATGGATTTCTAAAGAAGAAAATCTGGGGAAGATTTTGAAAGCCAAACCATGAATGCATATATCCTTCAATCAATGGAAGTGGTAGGCAAATTCATAGGATCTTTGGTGCTATGGAAGCTGATGAACTACATATCTATGTGGATTTTTTAATGACTAAGTATTGGTGATCTTGTCTTCCCCAGGAATTTCCAAGGGACAGTAAAAGAAATTATTTACTTCTTGTTCTTTTTCCCCCCTCCCAAATGAATATGAACTTGCTTTGGGGCCAAAAATCTGAAGAAGGGGAAGAGAATAAGCCTTCAGTTACTTTCTGGACATACACCACTTGTTTTTTTGTATCATCTAGGCATCTAAAAACTGCTATCATGACACATATTTTTCCTTTAGGAGTCAGTTAAGGACTTGACTTACTGTTTATTTTCTCTTATATTCTTTTCTGGCGTTGTTTGAGTCATTCTCTGGAAGTTGGCAGTATTGTCATCTTTTTGGTTGCTATGCCTTTTATTAATAATTCAGTACCAACTGATAGAAAGCTTTAGATTAGTTACTCTCCTGATCTAACTGATTGTCACATTCTTCACCTTGAAGTGACTGAACATGTACTCTCCTGAGCTTCTTAGTCCACCATTGCTTGTTAAAAAGCCGAATATGTTGCTGGACTTTGCTGGACTTAATTTAAGCCTTAAACATTTAAATATGATATAGACTATAAGTTTTTAATGAAACAAATTATTGTCATCCGATTTATTTTTGCTTGAAGAATATGCTGAGCAGAAGTATAATTGAAATGTTAAGTTCTTTCTACTCAAATTGACATGGCGAACTCTCTAGCTTTGATGAGCTTTCTGCTCAAATTAAGGAACTGTAATATACTTGTGTAAGGAACTAATAAGGATGGAATTTACTATGTGTTTGACTTTCACTTGGGAAGATATATATAAGTTAAAGTTGTTGCATTGGTGAGTGTGAATTGGTTTACTTTAATGGTTTAATTCAGGAAAGTTTGGAACACATAAAAGGCAATTGGCCGGCTGCTAGTGTTATAAATAGTCCATGTGAGATGATTCTAGATACCATTTGACTGTTAGTTGAGGGTCGGCAAATGGTTACAAATTTGCCGTCAATGTCAATGCAAGTGACAATCAATCATATCATGGTTTTAAAAACTGGACTGAATTTGTTGGTTCAGTTGAGAAACAGACATTATCCGGTTCGATTGTCTTAGATTTGTAGGGAAATGAAGTGAGATTTGAGGAAAATCTCATCTATTTGGGTGAAATGAGATTGGAAAAATCTCAGATATGTGGGTAAGAAAATGAAATGAAGCAGAATTACTTTGTTGGATGAAATGAGGAGAAATCCACGTGCTTCAAGTCTTGACTGCTATTTAGAATCTGCTAAAGAACTCTGGTACTGCGTGAGACAAAGGGAGAGGTTTATGTCTCTATGAATAAAGTTAAATAAAAAAAAAAAACAAAAAGTTGTAAATGCTTGAAATGAACGCTAATGTTAATCCATAAAACTCTAACTTTCACTAGACCATTATCTAAAACATAAAACTGCTCACTCGATTTTTAAATTACTTTATTTATTTATAAATTAAATTTTAAAATAAAACTTAAAAATAATTACGCTTTATTCATGTGTAATTTGTCTCTAATTTAATGTGTCTGTTCGTAGTTTAAATTTTAGCACTTTATCCGCATGTAATTCCCGTCATCCCCGCTGTAACCCACCTCTCTCCCTGAACCGTTACTCTAACCCATAGTATATAAAAAAACCAAACCCAAAACAGATCAAACACCCTCACTCCCAAACTAACTCATTGTTGCTTAAAAGTTAAAACACAGAATCAGCACAGAGAATCAAACAAATTGAAGGCCCAGACCAAGAAAATTTAGCAAAATTCAGAAGCTAAATTTTCAAAAATGACCTTTTTTAACTTGACCTGCTACAGCCTTATCCTTCAAAGCTTCAGTGGCTCTCAATGCCTTGATTTCACCTTGAGCAGCCCCCAACTCCCTATCTTTCTCTGAACATTGAAATCATGAAATGCCTAAGCTCTTTTTTTTTAAGAAAAAAAAGGAAATCATGCTTTGAGGTGGTTATATACTCCATAAGCTAAATAAATTGGAAATAAGCTTTGAAAACGAGCCCTTAGAATAGGATAAAATAGTGAAAAAAAAAAACTAAGAGAGATACAAACCACATGGGGAAAAGAATTTATTAGTAATGGCATAGTTCAACTCTAAAAACTCATGGGGAAAAGAAGAAACTTGTACATGTAGTACAGACAGCATCACACAAACCACAACACTTGAGCCACCCTCAACAATAGCATTTCCCCTCTTAAAGGCCATAAAAAAATTACTGATATAAGAACAAGTAAAAAAATTAGTGAGATGCTATCATTTTGATTTAGCTTATGGGTATTTGATGAATATGCTAATGGGCCATTAATCACCTTTAATTTATGCCAGGTATGGACCCACATCGAGCAGGACCCTCTATAGGGACTGTCTTGACGAGACAACCTATGCATCGTTCAAGTTTGCTTTGGGATGCTCCTTTGGCAGGCGAGGTATGCACTTGTGTCATTATAATCAATATATGTAGTAGAAATATTTTGGGCATTATGTTTGAAGTGTAATTATTACGTGGTTAGTGAATGTTATTATTAATACTAAGCTTCTTTGTTTGCAGGAAGTGCCAAGTGTTCTGACTTGTCGTCACCGAGATAAAGGTCTGTTTGATGGTGGGTTAGATCCACGGATTGCCACTTACATCACAGATGCAGGGTTAGATGGGCTACTTCGAGTCCCACATATGGACCTTGACCATGCACTGATCACGGCCTTAGTGGAGAGATGGCGGCCAGAGACGCACTCATTCCACTTGCCACACGGTGAGATGACCATCACGCTACAAGACATAGAGGTCATCCTGGGGGTACCTGTACATGGCTTGCCGGTGGTAGGATTTACCTATATGGACAACTGGCGTGACTTTTGCACAGATTTGCTAGGCTTCCTTCCACCGGACAGGCCAGTTGGTACAAAAAAGAACACTGCAGTGTTGGAAGGGCCGAGGATAAGAGCCAAATGGCTGGAGGAGTAGTTTCGCAACCCTCTTCCTGCTGACGCCACTGAGGAGCGTGTGCAACAGTATGCTCGGTATTACATACTCCAAATGTTGGGTAGTATACTGTTTATGGACAAATCTGGCGAACGGCTCTCATCATGTATCTACAATTTTCAATCCAATCAGCAATGGAAAGAATTATAGTTGGGGTAGTGCAACACTAAGTTGGCTATATAGACACCTCTGTAAGGCATCAGAGAAGACAGCCAAGCAAATTGGTGGTGCACTGCTATTAGTGCAGTTGTGGGCGTGGGCGAGGTTTCCACAAATATGTCCTGTGATGAGGCATCCACACCAGGCACTGCCCCCAGGTCCACGTGCTGTCAGGTATGTAGGATCTTCAACTTAGTTATCGCTTTACATTTCCGCATTAATTTCTTTCGCATGGGAATTATGCAAGTAATTAATATGAAGGTTATGTCTGTGTTGTTTGATAGATGGAAAGGGGCTAAGATAACAACTGACCATCCAATGCATGTCCTACGCGCCTATCGTGTGTCGCTTACTTCGCTCCGGCCAAATCAGGTATCGTGCCTTACAAGTGGGAACCAACCACTTTATGGTTGTTTGTATGGTTGTTTGTAAGATATCGTTACACATATATTGTTAATATGGTTGTTTGCATTTGTTGGATCATTGTAGATTGTCTGGGAGCCATATAGAGATTATTTGGGTTCCCTGTCCGCATATTGTACGGCAGGCCAACACATATGGAGGTCCATCGTGCCGCTCATACATTTCTGGGTGATTGAAGGTCATCACCCCGAACGTGTTCTGAGACAGTTTGGGATGAAGCAAGGCGTACCGAACAATGTCGATACTTCAACTGAACTTCACAAGATAACGCTCCAAGGCAAGCAAGAAAAAAATTGGGTTCAAGAACATGCCACTCATATTGCTAGATGGGCTGCGCATGCCACAATTGCTGAATCACCACCCTTTCATGGGGTAATAAGCTACAATGACGAGTATATGGTGTGGTATCGTTCCATCACTGTTCGGCATATTACAAAAGAGACCTCATACTGGGACACTTTGGGAAGTTTACAAAGATTGTTCTATTATAAATGTACCTTGTATAGTTTAGTTCCAAATCCTAACACTACTCTTGTATACTTGTGACAGGTTGAATCACAGTTGAGGATTATGGCGAAGTTCGAACCAGGGTCTGAGATCTACACGGACTGTATGAATGCCTTGCAATCTGTTGAAGAAATCAGTCGATTGACCTTGGACGATGTACGCACTGCGGGCAATGCAAGTGAACCGGCTGTAAGGCGTGGTCGGCAAGCAGGTGGACGTCGAGGGCATGGAGGCCGTCAATCTAGTCAGTGCCATGCATCTAGTCGACATCCCACAACTGCGACCCGTCACACATCGGGTGGCCGTCACACACCCGTGCATGACCACACGATGGAGGAGGCAAGTCAGACATCAGATGAGATGATGCAGGACACTCATTATGACATGGGCTCCATGGCACATGATGATGTCGGTCCATCCCATACGTTTGGCCAGACATGTCGGTCCCCATCCATGGTTCGCGATGATACCTGCCCACCCACATCCTCTCCCCCATCGACTACCGGCACTATCCCCGGAGATGTATGTGGTAGAGATGAGATGAGATTCATGCCCACCCCTAGGATACCCACCCCTAGTGCCATCCAAACAGAGATACCCACCCCCCCCCCCCACCTGAGGCTTCACACAGTGAGGATCGGCCGCGAAGGCCGCAATGGACACGGACACATCCTCCTGATTGTGGGACTGGACATGGTACTCCCCCTCTTATACCGATTACATATGCATCTCTTTATAGTTAAATGATTTGAATATGAGTATTTGCTTGTGTTCTTTTCAGGCAAGGTGAGACCAGTCAAGGAACCAGTGAGGAGAAGAAAACGGGGATGATTTTCCTTTGAAGAAGTACTGTTACCATACCTTTTGGACTGATATCTTATTTTGTTTAAGTTATGACTTATAGCTTCTTATGTTCATACCTAGTGTAAGTGTTTTAAGTTGCTATATTAAACCTTTTGGCCCAGCCTTTGTGTGTGTGTGTGTGTCTGTGTGTGTGTAAGTTTTCATATTTATTGAACTTTTATTTTTAAGTAAGAGCCTTTTGCTTATGTTTGCAATTATGATTTGTTGCAGCTCAACATCAGTCACAGGATCGAACAACAATGAATATCAGATATCAAGGGGAAAGGTACATACTGATCTTTGAGTCAGTGACATTCTAAAATTCTTAAATTAGCAATGACATCTGCAAGCTTCTGTTGCTCCACAGGACTAAACCGCATTGCTGGAGTGGAGAAAACCTGCTGAGATGGAACTTGATGTGGACTTGGACAGCAAGATAATAGAGTGCTCAATTGGAAGGGAGATTTGTGTTACTGAGGCTAGAGAAATGCTTGATTTATATGAGGGGAGAGAGTTAGGTATACATGAAATAGATATTAATGTGGAACCTTATGTTGGGATGGAGTTTGAATCTGAAGAGGCAGCTATGATGTATTATGATGCATATGCTAAGCATTTAGGCTTCATTATCCGAGTTGGTAATTGCCATCGTTCAAGTCGTGAAGGATCAGTTATCAGTCGAAGGTTTCTTTGTAACAAAGAAGGTTTCCGTGTTAATAATAACAAGACAAGAAATACAAGAAGTCTCCAAGAAATGGTTGTCTTTTTTTTCATAAATTTATCTGGTGCGAGAAGAGGAATATATATGATAGGTTTGGAGAAGATGGACTGAAACAACACGCAGCTAGTGGTGGAGGCAGAGGTGGTGGAATGAATATGCAAGACATTTTTAGCCAGTAAGTCTTCTTGAACTTGTTGTTTGAATCTTTGATGCATGAAAAAAAAAGCTTTGAGTTTGTGAGTGTTACATTGTTGTAGTACAAAGTAGTTGCTGCATTGGAAGATTGCCCTTAAAGAATGAAATTTCCCAAAATAAAAACAAAGGACTTGGGGAAAGTGTCATTTTCAAAAAATTAAGCCAAACATGGTATTCATGAAGTTGTGGACAAGGTTCAGGGGTTGTTAATACTCTAATTTGGTCAGAACTTTTCGGGCAGGAGATTGATGCTGTAGTGTAGTGTATTAATATGCTAAAAAAAAATGGGACTTCAATGGTTATTGTTGGCTAGTATTTGATAGAAATACACATGAAAGAAATTAAGAAATGAATAAACTCCACTGGCGGTTACTTCCTCCGTTAAAAATGGAGTGGAGGCTGAGGTCAGTCATGGAGATTAATGTATCTCTTTTTAAAGATATGCCAATTCAGTCATGTAACAAACCAAGAAGTGAGTATCATGTGGGAAGCTTGAGGGACCAACTCTGTTAGAGAAGCATAAAATTGAATCACATCACATGGCATTCACTAATTGGCTTGTTATATGGCTGACTTGGTATGTCTGTAGTAAGATATACTTTCTCAAGGTCATGGGTTCAGGACCCATTGGGGGTGTGTAATCTTTCGAATAAAAAAAAATGAAGAATAAATAGAGATGAAAGAATGACCCTCATAGTGTCATCCCCTTTGGCATCACATGATCCAAGAGTTACTACATTGTTCATTTTTGTTGCTAACTTATATGAGGAAGCTGTTATTGCACATGTAAAAAGGGTTTTTGTGGTTTTTAAACTACATGTACAAGTGTAGTGAACAATCTGAATTGGGTAAGCAGATTGCTTTTCTTTGTTGTTTTAGGGATGTCCTGTTTATCTTTTGTAACCTGTGTGGTTGTGTCCACAATGTGCCTGTCTTTTACTAAAGACTTGAAATTTTCTTCTAGGTTTTTTGGTGGAGGCCAAATGGAAGAGGAAGAGAGAATTGTGAAAGGCGATGATGTGATTGTTGAACTCGATGCAAGTTTGGAAGATCTGTACCTGGGAGGTTCAGTGAAGGTAAGATCATGTCTAGACTTGTAATTTTAGGACATGCTTGCCTTTTTTTCTTATTTTTTTAAAGAAAAGGAAATCTTTTGTGACATGGGCAAATAGCAGGAAAGACTAGCACAAAGCAGCATGCATATTAGTCCCAAGAAATCTTAAATGGAAATCATTGAAGTACTAATTACTTTCCATTCCTGTCCTATCTGAGCAAATTAAAATGGAAATAATTGAACTATAGTCTACCCTAATAATCAAGTACTTCATTTTTCTGCCGAGCTGTAGCTTAGTACCTATATTGTTTTGTCTAATTTCATATCTGCTAGCTGATGGAGAAAATAGAATAACATGCACTTGTTCTGAGTCTTCATACTAACCTTCTGTCAGCAGTACAACCAAATAATGATATTTTAATTGGTTAGATGATTGCTTTCTTCTTTATGTGACCTTTGTGTCGAATTATCAGGTTTGGAGAGAGAAAAACATTTTAAAGCCTGCCCCGGGCAAGAGACGCTGTAACTGTAGAAATGAGGTCTATCACAAGCAGTGGTCCAGGGATGTTCCAACAGATGACAGAGCAGGTATGTAATGCCATTGATGCCCTTTTTTCTTTTTCTTTTTTGATGGTGGAGGATTCTTTTGTGTAGCTTCAAATTATAGTCCATACACTACAGTGGCATGATCAGTTGTGCTATTTTATTCTGTTTCCACCTCTTGTCGAACACCATCTCTTGGATGCTATTCCTATTTTATTACATGTTTCACATGCCCTTTCAGGTCTGTGAACAGTGCCCAAATGTCAAATATGAACGGGAGGGATACTTCGTCACTGTTGATATTGAGAAAGGGATGCAGGATGGGCAAGTAAGCTTTTTATATTTCATAGTGGATATTGTGTTCTTTGTTCGTGACATAACAGTGTTATACTTATCCTCTTCTTGTTTTCATGTATATGCCTTTATCTTGCCAAAGACTGAATCCCATATTTTTGTGATTGTGGACATGTTTCACGTCATTATGTTTGAATTAAATGAATCAGTCAAAAGCAGGGTGCCTTTGCCCTTTAACCTATCAAGGTGTTTCAGTACTGTAGTGATATAAAGGTTCTTATTTATTTCAAAAAGAAAAGGGAAACTGGGGTGGGGTGGGTGGGGGGGGGGGGGGGTGTGGGGCACTCAATTGCCATCTGGAGTAGAGAATATTTGCTGTATAAGGGTGCACTCAATGGGAAATATTTGTAAATGTAATATTTCTTGATTTTCAGAATAATAATTATATGCTTTTCACAGGAGGTTGTATTTTATGAAGATGGTGAGCCTATAATAGATGGAGAAGCTGGAGATTTAAAGGTTAGTTCTTTAACATTGGTTTAGTGATTGGTCTTCTGGATCTACTATCTACTGACATAAAACACCATGTTTTGGGCAGTTTCGTATCCGCACAGCACCCCATGATCAGTTCAGACGGGAAGGCAATGACTTGCACACTGCCATCACTATTACACTGGTAATGAGCACTTAAATTAAGCTCTGTGCATATTAATAGCTCTAGTTGTGGGTTCAATTTGCTTTTAATACTCGTCGGGGAAATTGGGTCAACATGTTAAGGTTTGAGCTTTTTCTTGATATATGATAATTAAAAAAGCAGCATAAGGGACACAAAGTGGTAGTTATGGAAGAGAAATTCCCAAAAAGCAAAAACTAGCTTCTAAAGCTCAAGACAAAGAAAAACAAATTCAAAAAATAGTAGTAGTAGCCACTGTTCAATCATAAAAGATCTCAAGAACAAAAGATAATATTTCTGATTGGAGTGTTGGACCATAAATGCAAGGAAGCAAAAAAAAAAAAAAAAAAAAAAAAAAGGGAGGGGAGGGGTGGGGTGGGGGAGATGTTCTGTTAGGCTTACTGAGCCAAGAGAACACAAATGATGCAAGTAGATTTTAGAGGAACTCCGATACGAGTTCTAGGAATGTTTTTGCCTTTTACAATATGTTTGGAAATTTTTTTAAAAGAATAGAATGGATAATTCAAAAAAATAAAAAGAATGGAATGGATCATTCAAAAAAAATAAAAATAATGGAACAGGGAATTTTTTTTATATAGTTTTCTCTCGCAGTCATTCCATTTCCTCCTTTTAAACTTCCAAAAAGAAGAGAATTGATGCAATATTCTTAAAAAATGTCTTTCAATCCATTCCATTCATTTCTTTCCTCCCAGACGGATGAGGTTTATAGCTAGTCTGAGCAAATATCAGACATTTGTGTACGCATTTCAATTTTCATCTTCTCTTCAACTTTATCCTCTTGAAACCAAAGTGCTTGTTTTCATGTGGTGTTGATTTTCTGAACCCTCTCTAGGTTCAAGCTTTGGTTGGTTTTGAGAAGACAATCAAACATCTTGATGACCGTTTGGTGGACATCGGCACAAAGGTAAGGAAATATCCTCTAGCTTTGTTTTGTGTCACTAAGATCGGTGGCTGACTGGGTGAAAGAAATTATTAGGAGAAACTTAACTGACATCACTGTCTTGACTTCACAGGGAATTACTAAGCCAAAGGAAGTGAGAAAGTTCAAAGGAGAGGGGATGCCATTGCATTTTAGCACAAAGAAAAGGGATCTTTATGTCCAATTTGAGGTTCTATTCCCAACCTCTCTAACAGAGGACCAAAAAACACAGATTAAGGCAGTTCTTGGTTAGGGTTTAGGTGAAATGTTTTGTTTGGGTTCCAAAATGTACCCATTGTAACATGAGGATGTTCTTACAGAGAATTCAACGAACCGTGAGGTTTCTCCTTTTCTTTTCTTTTCTTTTCTTTTTTTCTTTTTTCTTTTTTAACTCACACTCCCTCTCTCTCTCTCTCTCTTCAGTTAAGTAGTATTTTTCTAAGGTGTTTTAGCTGTAATCATTTTGAAGCCACTTGGATAATATTTTTTCCTCATTGGCGGTCTAGTTTCTCCCATGTTTAAGGAGAACTACAATAGAAATGGAAGAGTATTAAATACTAAAATATTTCTTATTTATTCAATTTGGTTCTCTTTTGCAAATATAGATACAAATGCTGGGAGTCATTAATCATTATACACCTTTTTCTTTTGATTAATATTACATTCATAACAAATTCTAGATAACAAGCTAATGCTAGTTCTAATCTAGACCCACGACTAAAATTACTTCTTTGGCTACCATTAAAAGCCATTGCTTTTGGTGGTTTGTGCTTAAAAAATTTAGAAAGAGTTACCAATTCATTTAATAAGTGATCTCCGAGTTAGAATAAAACTCCAATGGTTAGGGCATGAAATGGATACAATCATACAACTCCGTACTCGAGTTTAAAAAACTCGGGTAATTTTAAAAAGTACTCGACTCTAAAGAACTCGAGTACTAAGCTGAATGTTGACCACATATGCATACCCGTTCCATACTCGAGTTTAGTGACCTCGGGTACTATAGCATAATACTCGAGCCTCAGAAACTCGAGTACAACGGTGCAGTTGTACAACACTAGGTTGGCATGTCATGCAATGCTTTAAAGGAGCCAGTACTGTGACACAGTACTCGACTTCTATAAACTCGAGTACCACACTGTGTTTTGAACACCCTTATACCCGAGCTATACTCGAGTTTTAAGAACTCGGGTACTATAACAATGTACTCGAGTTCACAAAACTTGAGTAGTATGTGGCATACTTATTACTTACACCGACTTCCCTGGCAGCAACCACCACAACTAATATAATTAATGGTACTCGAGTATGTGGAACTCGAGTATCCCTTCACATACTTATTACCTTCACCCACGTCCCTGGCAGGAGTAAGTAGTTGCAATGGATAATTAATGGTACTCAAGTATGTGGAACTCGAGTACCCCTTCACAATACCCTCCCCGTCAGCTTTCATTTTTCTATTTTGAGTACGCATATTACTCTCTCGGCTACCTGTCTACATTCTGCAAGAAGCTGTCCAACCATAACCATCGTTCCAACGCTACTCACCTACATTTCCAACTCAAGACCAACGTGATGTCCATTCAAGACCAACGTGCTGTCCATTAAACCTTTGGGTCAACACTGCTGTGACCAGTAAGTCCAGATAATTGAAGAAGTCTTTTGTTTTACACATCTGAATTTAAGTTTCAGAGATTGTCTTCATGCACATAAAATACAAAAGTAGTCTAAAATTTCAACAAAATGCTCTTGTAAGTGTTATTTTTTGACATATCAAATAGGACTATAATGTCGCATGGGATAATCTGCCATATGGAGTTAGCAAGTCCAGATTTTTATATTTACAATTTTTATACGTTAGAAATAGTTGCAATTGGTGTTTTAATTAACTCAAATAATATAGTATTTGAGCAATAATGTATTTTTATATTCACAATTTTTATTATGTGTTAGATAGAAATAGTTGCAATTGGTGTTTTAATTAACTCAACTAATATAGTATTTGAGCAATAATGTATTTTTATATTCATAATTTTTATTATGTGTTAGATAGAAATAGTTGCAATTGGTGTTTTAATTAACTCAACTAATATAGTATTTGAGCAATAATGTATTTTTATATTCACAATTTTTATTATGTGTTAGATAGAAATAGTTGCAATTGGTGTTTTAATTAACTCAAATAAGAAATTTTTTACGTTTGGATTTTAACTACACCAAAATAAAAAAAAAACTTAGTGACCAACGTGCAATTATTGTGTAAGGTACCATAAATTTTGAACCCTATCATAGTAGAGACAAAAACATACATTAATTCCAACTAAGACTTATTGACCCCGCATCTTACCAACTAAGTCACCTGAATGTTCGTGCCCATAGCGTTTTTGACATTAGAAAAAAGAATGCAGAAATAATCAATCGGGCATTATTAAAATAAGAACCTGCAGGATTAGGCATCTCCTAAAAAGAAAAGAAGAAAAAGGTACAAGAGTAAATAGCTTTATAAAGTTAAATCATGGTCAACAACAGATTACCCTCTTTTTTTTCCCAACAATATTAAACTAAACGTAGTTGGGTGACAACAAGTAGACACATGTTCCCTAAAGATAACTACCATAAGTCCATAACCTACAATCTCGTAGGAAAATTACCAGAACCTTGCAGATAGAATAGGACAGAAAGAAAAAGAAGTCTCTATAAAAGCACATGATAACATTTTTCTTTATCCTTTTATATAAATTAACAACGATAACACATTACTTCTTCTTCTTCTTTTTTTTTAATTGTAGACTAAAGATGCTAAAGATAGTATTGCCTTTATTATTATTATTTTTTTTTTTCTTAGAGAAACGAAAAGATAGCATTGCTAAGGATACTCTCTATTATCTTTAGTCACATGTAGTAGCAACACTTTTTTTTTGGCATCTATAAACAATAATTTAAAGCATAAAATACTTTTATATCCTAAAATTACATAAATTTAATTGCCTTTAGTTGGGCTTTCGTATCATTTTTAAAAAAAAGGTAAAATAGTTTGAAATCATCATTGATTTTTATTTTTATCACTGCGGTTCATGCCGCATAAAATAGCAGTAAAAACCTACAAAGAAATTGACAAAGTATGAATTCTAAGACAACATATATTTATGATTTTCCCAAACCGATATTTCAAAAACTCAAGAAAATCATAACCTTCACAAAATCCATAATGCCTAACTTCAACATCAAAACCGTAAGTTACTGTCACTAAATAAAAAACGTGTTAGGTTCTAAATATTTAAGATGAAATGTTTAGTTTCCAAATATTTGTATGTTGGCAAATTGAGAACCAAAACATGTCTAAATTAGGTGTTAGACATTGTTCAAGTTTGTTCAAGTCAAATTTCAAGAACTATCAAGCTACAGAAAGAGGAAGCAAGCAACTTTGAAGCTACAAAAAGAGTAATGCATCTAGTCTATTTTGCTACAGTAATATTACAGTAATATGTCAGTTTGTGTGGTAGTCCATCGCCTTAGTTATATAACAAATAATAACTCATTGCACAATGTTGTTTTAAATTGACTTTATTATTTTTTTTTTTCTCATTTAAAATGTAAATATGATTGTATTTGAATTGTCAGTTTGATTATGGTTCTTAATTATGTCAAAACACTAATAATTTTTCTTTAGATGTGATTTGATTTTAAAAACCATTATTTGACAATAAGAGATTTTATAAATTTTTTTATGAGAGAAATGTTATAAATTGAGTTAACTAGAACGCAAAACTCGATATACTATTAATTGTTCTTATATTTGTCAAATATTCAATTATTTAGATGTCTATGATTGACTTTGAATATAAATTGTTTTTATCATACGCAAGATCAGTTGCAAGTGGTTATACATTATGGCAACTTTTATATTGATGCCAACAGGTTAGTGATGGATTTTCACTTTTTCTATGTATACTACGATGGAGAGATGTATTATCATGACTTGCATGGGTTGTCATACCAAGGCTCGAACCAAAAGCAAAATTGTGTTAGGGTGAAGCGTGGGATAGGGCTTATGAAATTGCAACGAAGAATATTGAAGGTGATGAGGTTAGACCACTCTAGGCATAAAATTTCCATTGTGTATCGAGCACCTCAACGGGTTCTAGACACCCATGTTTTCTACAATTCACTACAGTTATCGAGTGGCACCCAAGTGAAGATGATGTGGGAAATTGTTGAGCAAATGGTGGTGAAAGGATTTTTTGCTTCGGATCTCTATGTCACTGTTGAGCCCACCATAGTAGAGGCCGGGGAGGGTTCATATCACACTGTTTTGGATGGAACTGTAGATGAGCACATTGACTCAATACCATTACAATCTTATCAAGGGTGTGCAGAAAACACAGGAGATGAGTATGGTACTGAACCGTGGCAAACATTTCCCCATGCTTCACACATTGAGGAGGAGCAAGGGCCCCAGGAAGTGCATGCAGTCGAGCATTTTTCTCATGATGAGCTGCATGGGGGCACATCTGAACCCGAAAATGATGACGGACTTGGTGACGATGCAACCGATATTGATGTTACTAGGGATGAGTTTGAGGAGCGTCTAGAAACCATGGGTGAACATGATGATGTTGATCATATCGAGGATGTGGTTGTAGAAGAGAATAGAGACACATGTCCTGGTCCCGATCCTACGCCGGAATGGTTCACCAAAAACAGTTGGGATAATATGTTTGATCCATCACCGGTTATGCAAGCAGAAGTATCAAGTTGGACGCCTGGGCAACAGCCAATGAAAGGAATGGTATTCGCGACTAAATTCGCGGTGCGACATGCATTGACTTGGTACGCACTGCAAGAGAATTTTAAGTTTAAAACTGAGCATTCAGACTCAGAGAGGCTGATGGTGAGTTGTGAGGATGATTCCTGCCCATGGTCAGTCCGTGCGATATGTTGCAAGGGAGACAATGTCTGGAAGATCGCAAATTGCAAGGGCCCCCATACGTGCGACAAAATTCAGAATGCTCATGATGGACGGATGATTGATTCGGTGTTCCTAGCATACGTACTTGAGCGCTATATACGAGAAGACCCCGCGTATAAGATAAAGAACTTACGTCACGTTGCTTTGGCAGACTTAAAACACGAAGTATCTCACTACAAGGTATTCTTTAACTTGCATTCTTTTTTCAATACATGGAAGTATAAACATGATTGTAATTCCCAAAACCCATGAATACCTGATGTTATGAAAAATGAAATTGAATTGGAAAAAAAAATGAATAAAGAGAAAGAAATATTATCTTCATCGTATAGCCTTACAAGTCTTGATTTGTTTTCTTCAACTATAATTATTTGAGTTTTACTTAATTTCTAACATAATCATTATGGTTCACATACAAGGTTTGGGATGCCAAACAAAAGGCCGTTGCTGCTATATACGGGGATTTTAAGGAGTCTTATGCAGAGTTGCCACGGTTTTTGGCAGGACTTAAGGATGCAAGTCCGGGTACAAAGTATAAGTTAAATGTGGACAATAATGAAGAACCAGGAACCTGTACATTCAATTCCGTATTTTGGGTATTTCGTCCATGTATTATTGGGTTCAAGAACTGTAGGCCTGTGATTAGTATTGATGCAACCCACCTCTATGGAAAATATAAAGGGAAATTGATGATTGCAATGGCGACAGATGCTAATAATAAGATTTATCCACTAGCCTTCGCCGTTGTGGAGAGCGAGAGCACAGAGACTTGGGGTTGGTTCTTGGCTTGTATAAGAAGGTATGTTACTGACCGGAGACACCTGTGTGTCATATCTGACAGACACCCTGGGATACAAGCTATCTTCAGAGACACTAATCGAGACTATTTGCAGCCTCCCATGACAGAACATCGTTACTGCCTTCGTCATCTATGCAGTAACGTGAACACTAGATGGAACAATGAAACTTTAAAGAACCTAGTATGGAGGGCAGCAAGTGCAACCCAGGAGCGAAAGTTCAATGCCACCTTCGATTTAATTGAGAATGTGAACCGGGATGCGCACCAATATATGAAGGATGTGCCTAAAGAGAAATGGGCTCTAACTTTTGATGAGGGTTACCGTTATGGGACGATGACTACAAACGTCTCCGAGTGATTCAATGGTGTTCTAAAGGGTGCTTGTAGCCTGCCCATTACAGCAATGGTGAAATACACATGGTTCAAACTGAATGCTTATTTCGATGATAGTCGCAATAAGAGCATAGAGCAGTTGAATTCAGGGAAAAAATGGTGTAAATATGCCTTGGATATCTTCATGAGAAATAAGGAGAAGGCGGAGCATCACAGGGTGACAAGATTGAGTGCGCAACAACAGTTATATCAAGTAGATACACCGCATAATCCAGGGACTGCAGGACATGGGGATCACACACATGGAGTTAATTTGTTGCAAAGAACTTGCACATGTCAGAAATGGAAATTGTATAAGATACCATGTTCACATGTCATTGCAGTTTGTATTAGGTATCGACATGATGCAGAGCAGTACATTGACCAATGCTATAGCGTGGACGCACTGTTTCGGAGCTATGCTCCCGTTTTCCCTGTCTTAAAAGATAGATTATCATGGCCAGATAGATTATCATGATTTTTTGACAATAGAAATATTCTAGCGGCTAGCTATCAATGAGTGCCTAAATTTCTTTTAACTAAGCTGAGTTGAATGATGTTTAAACTCATTCAAAAGATGATGATCTAAAATGCGATCCAATATTGGCCCATTTAATGGTAATTAAGATTGAGCAAGCCTTAAAACCTTATTTACTTATCAAAAAAAAAAAAAAAAAAAGATTGAGCAAGCCTCAAGACAAGCCGATTATGAGCTGAACTAAGCAGCTTAGATGGTTTCACATACTAGCCACTCCCTTTGGATGCCCCATCTACAACTCTCCACCACTCACCTAAGAAAACCAGGATTCTGAAATCAAGATGTTTGGTTGTAGCTTGAGATATTTAACCAAAAGAAGTGAGGGAAAGGCGGGGGTGAGTTGTACAATGTACTAGTCATATCTAATGAGGTTCAATTGCATTCACTATTTTTTTACACTTCATTATTGTATGATTATTCCATTTTTTTTAATAAGTATATAATAATACCATGTATTTCCATGGTTATTCTTTAATTGGTCTGCAAAACTTGTTCATTGAAATAACTGGGTCAAATTAATAACCGAAAATAAATACAACCAAAAAACTTTGAGTAAAACTTGAAGTAGGTAAATGTTGTCTATTTATATTTATGTATATTGTTGATGATACTTCAGTATCTTTTTGAGATTTTATGCTGTTTTAGTTTCTCATTAAATAACTTTGAAGACATCTTGTGCATAGAATCATGATATATGATCAAGATTTTGGTCCACGACTAGGAAATGTATTGCATGCCATATTAACGCTTAGTCGCTTTCATACATGTGTAAAATTGAATCTGACTTTTTATGCATTTATTAATGTTTCATTCTCATTAGTAGCCAAGTGTTGTTGAATGCACGGAATAGTTATTGACAAATAACATTTAAGAGTTTGTTGGCCATGTATTGAAATCTTAATTTGGAGAAGAAATGTAGTTGGATAGATCCATCTGGCATACTTTAACATGGTGGTGATGATGAGAAATCTCATCTCGTAGGAAACAATATGGGTTGAAGGTGTCTGTGAGGTCTTGTTTCCTTATTTTATGCCAAAATAGCACTCTTGTTTGCCTATACTTAAAAGCCTTGATGCATGTTGTCAATGCATTTCATGATTTGACGAAGCTGATTGTACTATTCAAGTTCAACAAACTTTGAGTATCAGTATGTTTTGCTAATACTCTTGAAATGGAATTTAGGCGGCCCATAGTTTTTGAATAGGCTAAAGCCTTGAAAGGCAAGTTTATTAAGTGCCGTGCAAAAAGGGTTGTCCGTAAAATTCGGTTGTGCATTATGTAGGTAATCATGTGAAGCTCTTATGCTTTGAGATTTTGAGTTATTACTTAGCTTATTTGGAAAGATTCTTGGTGAAATTTATGAGCAATCTCATGATTATAAAACGAAGCAAGGGGCTGGCAATTTTCATCACCAACTCCTGCCATTATCTTCTATATTACTGGGTTAGGAGAGTATCTCTTGTGGAAATTCTAGGGTCTCTCAGTACGTCTAAGTTTTGGATGAATCAAGCGATGATGGTAATATTTCTAGTAGATTTAGCCTATTTTGAAGATTTTTTTAGCTTTTGATGTAGTATTACTGCATAAATCAGAAAAGTTTAGTCTCATCATCAATATCTCTCTGGAATAACTCTATTAAAGGATGACCAGTTATCTACTGATTTAACTAGAGTAATTTTGCATCCTAAGCTCTGTATATGGCTGATATGTTTTTCTCATTTGACAAATGTTGAACCATGAAACTGTAAAGTGGTAATTAAATATAGAGGCTATCTATTTTTTCTTTTCTTTTCCAGGATTTTTCATATATTGTTTTGCTGAGTTTTATTTCCCCAATAAACTTGTTTTGTTATAGGTATTGCCGTATTGCCTCAATAAACTTGTGTTATGAGCACATCCTGTTTTTTGAGTGGTTCCAAACTATATGCACTGTTGATTTGAATTCTGTTATAGACTTTATTGTTTTTGTCTCTTTTTGTATGTTGTGATTAGAGCTTGTAATCTTTTAGGATTATTTTGTGTATACATCCTGTGTTCATTGAGTATCTCCTCTTTCTCAATCAAATTTGGTTACTTATGAAAAAAATGAAGGACCTTGGTCTGTGCAAGTCCTCTCTGCATCTATAAATTGAATATTCTTAATGGTGATTTTTCTTTTATCACTTTGTGCAGGATGACACCCGATCTTCCTTTACAATTTTGGGTTCAACTCCTAGTCCATCTTCAAAAAGTGAAGACTCCTCTATCACTCCTCCAGAAGCTTGGGGTGGTGAGAGATTGTCTGATAAATATACTCACCTACGTCAACCAGTTCCTTTTCCATCTTTTTTTGGGACCTTGGCCTCTGGTGGCCAGTCATCAAGAGGATCAATGTTTGGTGGATTACAAGATCTGTCCTCATCAACAAGTCAGACGAGTATTAACTCCTTGACAAACTCAAACTTTGGTTATGCAAATTTTCGCGCCAAAGATGTCTCTTCAAATCAGGAGACATCATTTGGATTTCCAGAACACTTAACCTCTAGTTCCACATCTCTGTCCCTTGGTACAAAAGGCATCACCGGACAGACTAACCTTGATTTGCCAGGGCCAGCATCTTCAACCCTGCCTCGAAGATTTTCTACTTATGCAGAGAGAATAAGCACAGCATCTTCCTTCAGTGACGGCACATCTCTTTCAGTAGGTTCTCCAAAATTGAAGAAAACAGGAGCTGAAACCAGGGAAGAACTTTTGAATAACTTGTTGGCAAAATCCGACACAGTGGCTGCTTTGGAACCAGGAATTCTTCCATCAATGAATGTATGAATTTCATATGCATTAGATTAATGTTTGTTTATGCTTTTATAGAAGAGTGCAAGCATCGACTGATTGTCTATATGCTTTTGTTTTCCTAATATCTTCACCATTGTGCTTTGCATAAAGAAACTGTGACCAGTGGGTCTCAGTTGATATGGGTGGTGTTGATTGTGTGCTGTCATTAAAAGTGCAAAATGGTGCTGACAAACATCACAAACATGAATTTAAAATATGGGATAAATATTGCCACCAGTCATTTCAAATCAATTGTTGTCAAATAGGGAAGTTTATTGATATGCTAAGGTTAAAATTTGTATCTTATTTAAAATTTACAAGAAAAAGAAAAAGAAAAAAAAGAAACAAAAGCAGAGAGTTAAGGCGTGACGTGTAGGAAATTATTTGATTTGAGAAAAAAAGCTCGGTGGTTTAGTTGTTTCAAATGTTAGATCTGTTCAGTGGGGCTCATGGAACCTTTGGAAGTGGAATGCCAAAGGATGATCAGAGTCTTTGATGACAATGTAGATGGACGAATTGATTTCAAAGAATTTGTCAAAGAATTTAAATAATGACATTCAGTATTACGTTAGAAAAGCGAGTTTTACTCACGGAATATTGAGTTTAGACCATAATTTTCACCAAGCACTTATAATTCTTGCAAACACTAATACAAGTACATCTTTTCGTAACATACCAACAACGAACAACAGGGAAAAAATGAGCAATTGATTTCCTATAAACTTAGCCAAAAGTAATGAACAATTCATCTTTAGATTTGCAAAAGGTGCACGTACAATAGGATCATTTGCCCTCATGATCAACAACATTTTGTATTGCACAAAACGTGTAGACATCAACAACAACGTTGAATGTTCGTAGGTAGAAATTTTTGGAAGTCATCATTGCTTGAATCTGAGAAGTCTGAAATGTCACTTTCATCATCTAACGCAGTAATTTCATTAATAGACTTCATGGCTCGCTCTTGCGCCTTCCCCTTTAGATGCTTCCTAGCTTTTTGGACTGCATGAAAACGGTCTAACCGCCTTTGCATTTGATTGTTCTCTTGTTCAAGGCGAGCAAGTATGTTGGCAGGCTCATCTCTAGGTAACTCGGCTGAGCGTGCCTTAGGAACTCGTAACCCGTGCCATGACAATACACCTCCAACTCACACCTCTTCTCGTATAGGGTTGACCATGGTGGTTCTGCTACGGTGAACTCCATTGCGGTGGTATCTGTACTTAGTTTTGTAGGTTTGCCGACCATGATGTGGCCAACGCTTCCAAGACTCTCGTACGTGTATATTGGCATGTTAACGAAATCTCTCTTCTTTCCAACCCATTTCCCTCCATAGTGGTCTGTGTATGTTTGTAGTTGTTGATCTGCTGGAACTTGTGATAATTCATTTGTTGAAGTAGATTGAAACTTGTTTCTATGTGTACGAGATGATGTTGAGGCGTTGCGACTCATAGCTTACTCAACCTACAAAGTTAGTGGTGTAGGAATAACAAAAGAATTGTGGTACATTTATAACCTCATTCCACTGTGCATTCAATAATAAAATTTAACATATTTAGGCTTGTCATGTCAATACAGGCTGGAAAACCACGATACGAATTTTTTGTTCAAATGTTCCCAATGTCATAGTGAGATTCTCTTATTATGGGCAGTAGTTGCAGTGTACTGCCATGACTATTCAGCTGAACAGTATTCATGTGAAGAGTATTTAGCATGCTTGTGTTTCATCTGACATGAACTTGACAAGATAATACCGAGTTGTGTTAAATGCATCATAAACTTTTCAGGGGTCTTCTGCATCCTTGAAAACAGTGCATTGCAAAATGAGGCAGATCTGTGTATTGACGTGAGTGTGAATGATATGACTAGATAGGGTTCAACAGTGCCGAGCTATTGAGCAGCACATGTAGCTCTATGAATATCAGTGTAGCAATGGTGGACAGTTGACCCCCAAACTCGAGAATTTGTTTTAATAAATTTAAATTTTGAATAAGGGCTCTCAACCTAAACTTGTTGTCTCCAATTATATATGTAAGTACACAAAGATGGATCGAAATTGACCAAAATGGAACAAAGTGGACTGAATGGACCAAATTAGACCAAATCAGACCAAAACAGACCAAATCAGACCAAATTAGATTAGTACTCGCGCTTCAAAAACTCGGGTATAAATCTGGATTCCTATCCCTTGTTCCCGCACAATCCAGACTGGTTCAAAATGTATATACAGAATGGTACTCGAGTTTTAAGAACTCAGGTATTTTTTATAGTACTCGAGCCTGTGAAGCTCGAGTATTAGTCTGGATTTTTCCCATCGCATGGTGGTGGACAATCCAGCTTGGTACCCGAGTTTCTTAAACTCGGGTACCATATCGTACAGTACTCGAGTCTCTTGAACTCGAGTACTAGGCGACATTTTTTAAAATCCAAAATGCCACGCTGGCATGCCACGGTGGAAGTGTAAGATCTAGTACTCGAGTTTGGTAAACTCGAGTACTGGAAAAAGTGGTATATTCCCAATTACTTCCAAAACAGTGTTTTCTAGCTAAATTTTTTTGAAAACGATGGTATTGGGCCGATTTGGCCCATTAATTCAGCAAAAAAATGTTTAGACATTAATGGACCAATTTAAAGGGGTCCAGTGGTCTTAGCTGGGCCTCTTGTCTTTTTCTTTTTTATCTCTTTTCATTCCTCGGATTGAAACAAGGTACCTCTTTGGTCTTTTGCTTTGTGATCCACACAAATAAAAAAACGTGGAGATTCTCAGTCTATTATTTGTTTCTTTTATACATAAAAAAAAAAACGTGTGAAAGTTACAATTGCATTTATATAAAAAATTAACTTCTGTTGACGTGAGAATAAACTAAAATTTTATTTTAATCATTTGCTATGTTAGTAATTTTCATTCAAAATATAACTGCAGGGACTAAATTGACACAACATTGAAATATTAGGGACCAAATTGACACAATTAAAAGATTAGGGACCAAATTGAAATATGGTGTAAATGATAGGGACCAAATATGTAGTTTACCCAAAAAAAAAAGTGTGAAAGTTACAATTGCATTTATATAATTCTTATAAATTGACCTCCCAATCAAAGGTGGCCAGCGATAATTCAATAGCTCAAAAGAAAATGATAATATTATAATTAATTGTATTATATAAATTTATATATTTGAGGTGACTATCACATTTATATTATAATAATAAATAAATAATTTTTAATTATTTCTTTTGGTTTTGCGTTTAAAAATTGAAACTTCAAATTACATAATTTGTGTGCTAAAATCTATAATGTTTTTAACATCACTCAATTAAATAAATTTTTTATTTTTTATTTTAAATTAACACATCAATTTATAGTATTTTTAAGTAATTAAAATTTTGTAATACTCTTAACTTCAAACTTTTAAATACCATCTGAGTTTACCGAGCTCAACCAAAGTTAATTGAGAGTTTTTTTTTTTTTTTTGTATTATGCAATAATTGGCATTTAACCTTTGTAATAAAGATAATTTTGATTTAATCTGCAAAAATAGATGGCTGGTCCATGAAATTTTCCAGGCAAGTACTATTATTCTCTGGAATTTCAAATAGATTTTATTGGTCCTTAAAATTTTAAAAATGACCATTATTGGTTATTTTGTTAACTTCTGTTAGTTATTTTTTTGTTTATGTTGCAGCGGAATAATAAAATAGTATATTTTAAGTGACATAACAATATTTTTTATATTAAAAAATTACACATCATCGTTGACATATCAACCAAGCCAAAATGGATCTGTTTTTTTTTTTTTTTTTTTTTTTTTTTTTTTTTTTTTTCCTTTAGTGATACAACGTATTTGGATTTTGTATTATCGTTTTAAGGTAGACATTTTGAAAATATTTATTAATTGTTTTGAAAGCATAAAAACACTTGTAAATTAAATGTTTATTGAATTAGTTTCACTATACCTTTTCCTGCTCGGATTGGATGGGGAACTTTGGAACTTGTATGGTCCAATGGGGGCTAAGCAGCTGCTGGAGGTGGGAATTGGGTTAGGACTCAGTTCTCGGTTTTGGTCCTTTTGGATTTGGGGAGACTTGTTTTAGCTTGGGTGACATGTCAATGATGATGGGTAATTTCTAATATAATATACATTTTCATGTTACTTAAAAAATGCAACATCATACAATTATAAATTTTTGGTGCGATGGTCACTTTACAGATATAAATGCTTGTAGAATGTGGAAAGCAAGAGTCAGGGTTCAAGTCTCCAGGAAAGAGTTTCACACACATATACACTTAGATTAGGCTATAGTAGAAATTCTATCTTGTAAAAAAAAAATGCAATATCATTGTTACATTAGCCACATAAGTAATATAACTCATTTTTTAAAACTTTAAAAACTAATAGAGCTCATTTGAAATTTTAGGAACTAACAACGCTTACTTAGTAAACTTAAAGAATCAACTGTGTAATTAATTATTTATGCCTTAATGTTCAAATATGCATATAGTAATTATTACTCAATCCCATTGATTAATTTTTGGTAGTTTATTTTTATAGTATATATAATATACTCCATAATTTTTGGTAATTTGAATGTTAAGTGTCCGTTTGGCAAAGATTGTTTTTGCAACTTATTTTACTATTTAGCTTATTTTTGCTATTATTAATGAGTCCCACGACACTTTTTGGTATTATTCATGGGTCTAATTGTACTATTTCAGCTAATTTTTACATTTATTTACAATACTTTAAGCAAAAAGTTTTCAATTTCAGCAAAATAAGCGAACCCCTAACCGACCCGAAATGTGTTTAAAAATTAAAATTTAATTTATTTCAAAAAGTTTTGAAATTATATTAGGCCAAATACTATTTTGGTCCTTACATTTTGGGGTCAAAATCAATTTCGACCCTGTTATTTTCAATCTGCATTTAATTTGGTCCTAACCGTTAACTTACTGACGGAAAATGTCTACGTGACAAACGGATTGTATAGTTGGCACATTAAAGCTTATGTGGCCAATAAATATTAATAAAAAAAATTAAATTAACATTTACGCTCCGTTTGTTTCAATAAAAAACCTTGTATAAAGATAGTTTTCTTTGCTTTCCAGTGTTTGGTAGCATAAAAAAAGATGAGTCAAAGAAAAACTATCTTTGGTCAATATAAAAAGTATGGCTTATTTTTAGAGATTGTATTCTATTAAATTTTTTTGGAAAACAACTTTATCTCACAGCAAACTAAATAAGGGAAGTTAGAAGGTTGTTTTTCCATCTCATTTAAAGTTGCTACCAATCATTGGAAAATGAGATAGTTTTATAGAAAATGCTTTTTAGAAAATAACTCATTTTCTAGAAAACATCATTGTAGAAACAAACAGAGCATTAAAAATGCCACATTAGCATTTGAATGATCAAAAACTTCATGTCAAAAAAAATAAAAAATAAAAACCAAAACCTTTATGAAAAATTCATCAAACACATTAAAAAATAAAAAAATAAAAATGTAGAGTTAAAATTAACCCAGCATCTATTTTCTCAAACTTATGATCCGTTTGGATTAAGGGGAGGGAGGGGGAGTAAAATAGAGTAGATTTAGCACAATTTTAGCTATTTTTAGCCAATTCTACTCTACCCTACTCTACTCCCCTCCACTCTCCTTCCTTTCCTCTCCATCCAAACATGCCATTAGTTCGCGAAACTTTGTGGGTAAATGTAAAATCTCTAAGAATTCAAATCCTACAAAAAATCCCAAATCCTAGCACCGCTGACAACCACTCCACCACAAGTCAACCGAGCTACAAGTAAACCCATCAAGCAACAGTTCTCAACCCGGCCAGCAATGCCCCAATACTCGAGATCCAAACAGCTGTGTCACTGTCATCCATGTCGCAGCCAACCTCATCTGTCATGGTTGAGATCACTAATCTGCCATGTACGAGTGACTTCGAGCTCCATCTCCTCTACCCAAATTTGGGTTATCGTTTCCCTTTCACCTATTGCAATTTTCTAAATTTGCTGAAAATTCTAAGATGAATGTTTAAGGAATCAGGGGAGAAAGATGCGGGTTATCACAAATGTTGGTTTTTTTTATTTCTTTTCTTTCTCTGCCTTTTGGCAATACAAGTTTGAATATGTATAGCTATATAGGTTGTACAATTTTGAATATGTATTTAGTTGAATCATATTTGTGTGAAAGAGAAAATTTTGGTTTAACTTATGTTGTTGATTTTATTTTTGGAATAATTTGTAAAGACATTCTGTATTGAGATAGAAAATTTTGATGAAAGGGTTCAAGATTACAAATTTTGTTCTTCCTATTTGATTTTTTATATTTTGTGTTCTTCTTGTTTGAAGATTAAAGATTAAATTACTTCATTGTAATCTTAAGGTTCTTCTTTTGGCCCTTTGATGACTGATAATTTTTTATTATTTGATTTTTGTGTTTTTTAAGTTTTCTTTTCTTTTAGCTTTTTTCTAACAAGGAATTTTTTATCATTCAAATGCTTATGTGGCATTTTTAAATGTTAATTTTAAAATTTTTTATCAATATTTTATTGGCTACATAAGCTTTGATGTGCCAACTATACAATCTGTTTGCCACATATATATTTTTCATTAGTAAATTAACGATAGGGATCAAATTGACTATGAATTGAAAATAACAATGACCAAATTAATTATTATTAAAATGTATGGACTAAATTGATTGTGATCCAAAAATGCAGAGACCAAAATAGTGTTTTTGCCCTTAGATTATTTGCAAAATCAAAACTGAGACAAAAAGACCAAAAGCTAAATTCTTTTTCAACATTTCCCAGACATGACTTTTTTATGACGAGTCTATTGGTGAAGAATGATGAGCCTTGTATTTATGTTTTAAAATTTACCATATAAGGCCGTTTTCGGCCCACTTAAAACCAGAGGAAAAAAAATTAAAAAAATTGTGCTTAGGCTTTGTTTTTGTCTTTTGAGTAGCCAGGGGCAGATGAATAGCCTTAACGTTTAGATGGAAGGAGATAAATGAGGAAATAGAGAAGAAAAGAGAGAATATATTCGGATCACATTTCCTTTCTTCTCGTTCCATATCAAGCATACATAAAATATAGGATTAGAAATAAATGTCCTTTTATCTTTGTAAGGAAAACGATAAAATTTAGATGAAAAGCAAATTGACTATTAGGTCCAAAGACCAATTGGGCAAAAGATAATTGTTTATCTAGTTGCACTAGGTTAGAGATCAAAGCTTAATAAAACACTAAATTCAATAAGGTAAGTTTTGGAACCTTGTTTTTCATTTCTAGAAATGTTATCCCGAGCTTCTCAAACCTTAAAACTGAAATTAGAGTTTTGAGCTGGCTTTCAGAATCTGCCATGCAGTAACAATTTCTCCTACTTTGTTCTTATTTTTCTCTTTTCCCGACAGACGATTTGCATTGCAAGTATGACCCATAATATGAAATCAGGACACAGACTATACTAGAGTGGATTGTTAGTCCATAAACAACAGTAACGAATACATTTCACATGAACTATTTGGAGAGAAACAGATAAGGCAAAAACAAAAGTACCTCCAGCTGCACAATTGTATCAAGCAATAATCACCTCAATTGTGAACCAATAATGTACATTCCAATCAGCAACCTTAACCACATCACGTTACAGCAACATCAAAATTTGCATAACTAAGACTGCCACTGTCATTCAAAGCAACTTGGCTAATTTAACATCTACACAATAGCAACCATAAATACTGCTGCTGCTTCCACATAGTGAGGGGAAAACAAACATACAAAACAAAACAAAAAACTAGAACCATTAACTTGAATTAAAGCAAAAACTAGTCTGATGTTTTGAAGATACAAGAATACAACATTATGTGTATAACAAGTGTGCATCACTCATGAAATCTGTACATGCTGGGTTAAAATTCTCAAAGGCACGACCACAAAGTCAAATGCTCACTTCTTACCCCCGAAAGAAGTGACAGAAAATATGTAAGTACTTTCTTGGGTATCCCCCATCTTCATTGGTGTGAATGTGTGATGTCATTAACGTATGCCCAGGTCTCCAAAAACATGGTCACCTACTTAGCAGCAAACCAATACTACAAAACTTTAGCTCGCTCCAGGAAAGTTTGATAGTGCTCTAGTTTGCAAAAGCTGCTCCTACAAGGAATTGCTGTGCAAATGGAGGCCACAGCTTTTTTGGTAAATGTTTTGCAGATGCAGCTATAGATAGTAAAAATCCTTTACTGAGTTTTTGGTAAATGTTGTTTTAAAAGTACTGTGAATATTTGAAATAACCAATATAGATTTCATCAAATGATTGGAGAAATTTTTAGAAAATTATGTCCCGGAAGTTTTGAAAAAATCATAGGTAAAATTTTGATCATTAAAATAATTTATAAAACTAAGGGCCTGCTATCAACACGGCACCTTTGTAAAGCAACCCCTAGCTGCATCCCAACATCTGCTGTGAACCACAGATGCTTCCTGCACAGCAGCTTAGCTGAAGCTTTGCTGTGCCTAGCTGAAGCTTTACCAAAACTTACCAAACTCATCCTCCATTACCTCAAAGGGCTAACAACCCAACCAGTAATTGGACTTTGCCTGCGAAATCTGACTTTCCTATGTGAACCACTTTGCAACCGTTCAAGTACTGTATATGTAATTGAATCTGGTGTTAACCCCTGCTGCTTAAGTTTTGCATATAGATCAACTGCTTCAGCAGTTCTCCCACACCTCTCAAGACAGTCAAGTAAGATATTGTATGTTACAATGTTAGGATAGCATCCTTCAGCAAGCATCTCATCAAACAACCTGCAAGCCATCTCAACTTTATCTGTCTTGCCAAAGCACTCAATAAGCGTGCTGTATGTGACAACATCAGGAGTGAATCCTTTCTCTTGCATTTCCTTGAACCTCATGTGAGCTTCATCAAGATCACCATTCTTCCCAAGGCAATTGATCAATGAATTATACGAGACAATGTCAGCTTTACAATTGCTGTTCTCAAGTTCTTCAAAAATTTTAATAGCCTCATCAACTTTCCCAGCCCTACCAAAGCTAGAGATCAGAATGTTATACGTAAATATGTCTGGTGAAGGACCATCTTGTTTCATCTTTTCAAAAAGATCATGAAGATGATAAATTTGCTTCAACTTGCCAAGAGCTGAGAAAACTGTATTATACATGATCGCATTAGTAGTTATTCCCTTTGCAGAATCTTACCTAGCAGGTCCATAGCCTCTGTTGTCTTACCTGCATTACATAAACTCTCTAACATGGACCGGCAAGCATCCCTATCCCCCTTATCATGAAAGTTCCACATGTTGCAAAATAGCCTGTGAGCTTCACTTGCATGGCCCAATTTGCTCAATTTGCTCAGCGCCCTTACAAGATATGCATAGATCAACTTATTCATGTATTTCTTTGATATTTCCCAACCTCGTCTAGACTACCAAGCTGCCCTTCTGCAGCCAGAACATTCAAGATGACACTATATGTAAACTCATTGGGCCGACAATCATTCTCTACCATTTTAGACAAGAGAAATATGGCCTTTTCAACCATCCTACCCTTTGCAAGTGCCTGGATCATAGTATTATAAGCAATTAAATTTGGTGAGAAGCCCTTTGCTAGCATCTCCTGAAAAAGTGCCAGTGCCTCATCAGCTTTACCAATCTTTCCATTCATTCTGATCATAATTGTGCAAGTGATCTCATCCGGTTCACAGTGCTTCCGTTTCATGTCTTCAAAAACATTGTAAGCCTGTTCAACCTGTCACAATTCTGCAGATCAGATAATCAGGATCCATGAAACTAAAACATATTGCACAAAGTCAATGAAGAGGTCACTTCAAATACAAACAGTAATACTTGATTAATTCATATTTTGTTGAAATTTGCTAATAATCTTTTCATTTCATTTATTTAAAAATGTTGTATTTATATGATAGTTACTTCTACTGCTCATGTGATGCGTTATACAAGTGCCTTAGTACACTGAGAATATGAGAATGTTACTTGTTATACCTTTTGGTCTTTGGCTAAAGCATCCAACAACATGTTGTAAGCGAAAATGTCCAACGTATGACCTCGCCGACGCATTTCGTTGTAGACACCAAACGCCTTGTCGGAATCGTAGGACCTTAAATACGCCTGAAGCAAGCACTTGTACGTTTTAATGAGTTATGTGATTTATCTTAATAATACATATAAATAATTTTAAAAATTGTCACAGGGGATTGAATGAGATTTGAAATAAATTCCTTCAACTGGTATGGTAATGTCCAATGCAAATATTTTTTCTCAGTAATTTTAGAAAAAAAATTATAAAAATTTATGTCGTTTAACTTATCAATAAACTTAATTTAAAATAAAATAAGGATACACAACGACAGGTAGATAATTTCAATTATTAAATATAAAATCAAAACTACATTTTACTTGGGAGTTAGAGGACTTAGGACTAACTCCTCACAGCATAAACTCTTAACCATAAACAATTTATTTCAGACTCAATATGGACACAGAAAACAGAAGAAGAAAAAAACTGACTCACAATAACACAACACAACTCATAAAACCGAACTTGGTAGGACACAGGTAGGTAGTACACAACGCTGAAGCTTCTCTACCACATTATTTTCAAGCATATCCCATCAGCTCTCAGACTTTCAAAAGTTGAATTGTTCAACTAATCATAGTACATTGGGTTAGGCACCTTAAATGTCCGATAGCCAGCATGTTCTCCCAATAGATCACTCCATTGATCTCCCACGTTCCCAATGATTCTGTAACCCTGAGCTATAAGCTCGTTTCTTTTCTTTTCTTTGAAAACTAGCGATGTGGTACCCTTAGCAGAGGTTTGCCTGTCAACCAAAAATAATTGTTAGTGGCCAAAAACTGTAAAGGTAGTTCTTTTTTTCTTTTTCTTTTTTCATATGCTTGCAAGATCCTTTACCAACTATCAAGAAACAGATACAAGAAGAAAGAGAGTTTCAAAAGGATAGAGATACGACCACCAAGGGTGGTAGTGGTTCATTTGGTCATAGGCTTATTCTCAATTCTCACGTAGTTTTGTGGACGCTAGGTCTTGGTTTGACTCCCACAAAGGAAGCATATATAAACTACTAATGAAAAATCGGTTTCTTGTACATTGATGTTGTGGTAGGACTGGAGCAGCTATAGCCCACTAAATCTAACGAATAATTAAAATGCTACAGTGATTACGTCTATAGATAAAAAGAAGCCAACATATTTCCATACATTTAATTATAATCAAAATGACATTTTGCCAAGAACTTATGTTCAACATATTTCTTGATCTTCTTTATAGTACTCTAAAGAGAATTTAAAAGTGAGGGAAGATGTTTGACAAACTGACATTAAAAGAGTGTAATAATACTTAGTTTAGTATAAGACATGAGATTTGTAGTCATTCCAAAGTGTCTCAAAAACTAAGGCAATAAATACTTCATAATTTTCTACCCAAAAAAAAAAAACTGCATAATATATACTATAAGACATTGGTGTAAGACTTAAGGTATTGTGAGGGCATTTAGGAACTGTCTAGTGCAGTTTCTTATATATCTAAAATTCTTCAAACTTACTTCAGTATGAATTTCTCCCAATTAGTGAAATTTAGATTTTTCTGATTCTTTATTGTAACTGCTCTCAAGCTCTCAGACCTTCCTGAAATAATGACAATCTTATATCCAATACTCTGCAATTTCTTGTATAAGTCAAGAATCCCAGGCACTACTAGTGCTATGCCTTTCATTTCCCATATAGCAAATTTTGTCAAGTTATATTTCGTTCCCTGAAATAAATATTGAAAAAGATGGTGAATGCAAATTGTTACAATAATGCTATTATAGACGTGGAAACAAACACAATTAGTAAGCAGATATTTACTACAATTTTGCTATATATTAAACATGAATCAAACTCAAGTAGTACATATATAATGAGCATTAAATTTCACATTGATCGTTACCATGCATTAGTACTCTTTAGATTATCTCAGGGTATATATTTGTTATAAAAATTTAATTACTTACCCAAAAGCAATGTCAGGTTGAGCACAATAAGGCAAGCTTGACAATACAGTATCACCAAGGTCAAAGATCCAAGTATTTTTGAAGTCCTTGATGAGTGGGGTGCTCTTTGCATAGTTGTAAGCAGCATCAGCCACAGCTTGAGCATCCTCACGATATTGGTAGTCATGCATGCAGTGTTCAACGTAGCTTACGCAAGCTTGTGGAACCACGGCCCAGTCACGGATGTTGTTAGTTTCGACGGTTAGACGCCAACTGAGGCAGTTAAAGCCGGGTTTGTGGTGGCCGACGACTGGGTGGGAGGCTCCTTGGCATGTTGCTATAATGGTGGCAAGGAAGAAGAACAACAATAAAACCTTCATGGTTATATGTAAGGGAAAGAGCTAGAGAGTACTTTGTGGAAGTTGATATACACTGCATTGCATGGTAAATCTATATATAGGTTTTAACTTCGCAAAGGAACCTTACTTAGGGATGTAATTTACTGAAACACCACTAGTCCAAAAAAGATCATTTCAAATAGAAATCCATGGTAAACTATGCAACCTTAACCAATACAGTGAGACACTTGGTAACCGAACTCTATTAACTTTATAAAATGATGTGTTAGTAGTGTTCACTGTCAATTTTAAAATGCAAAACTAATTTTGTTTATTATCAAGTCAATTTGTAAACTGTTTTATAGTAAAATTGTTAGCAATTTGAACATTTTCCCCTTCAATAAATCTAAGAACATAATTTTTTTTTATAGAACTTTTGAAAATTATAAAATGGTCTATTGTGATTAATGGTAAATTCAACTAATGAAAGTGATGTTGCTTTAATTATGACAATTAATGTAAAAAAATGTTGGAAAATGATCAAGATTCTCTAGAATTTTTAGGATAACTTCATCATAGAGTTTCTAAAATTTTATCCGTTAGTTTTGGAATTGGTGAATTAGACTTTACCTCCACCAACATTTAGAAAACATTGATTGTCATGATTTTGATATCTATTCAAACTAATGATGCATTGACAAAATTCAATCTATTCATTTCCAAATTAATGAATAAGATTTTAAAAACTATGTGATAGTTAGTAGTTAAAATAAAAACTCTAAATGATTCCAATTCATTGTAAGAAATGCTATCTCCCTAGCATTACTTTTTCTTTAACCACAAATTATAAAATGACATAGCAATTAATGTGATTATCAAAATTCTCATAACTGAATTGATTGGCACGTCTTGATATTTCAAACGGAAACATCTAATGTTCAAATCATCCCTAACCCATGGTAAACTATCTAATTATCAACAAATAAACCTTTAAAAAAATGATTAATGTGATTGGTGCCAATTGCCAAATCAACAAGATAATATATTTCTTAATTTTACTTACTTTTTTTTTGTTTTGTGTTTATAAATTGACACATTAATTTATGCAATATATGTAATGGTAAAATATGTAATTAATGTTTATAATAATATCACTCATTTCAATTATTATGATTTACCTTTTTCCCTAGCCATGTGGGAAGGTTGCTTTTACTTTACCATGTCTAGTTAAAAAGTGTGAATGAAATACAGCACATGTTCACATGTATCTAATACAGCATGGGTTCTTTTCCTCCATCGTTTTAGATCTTTTGTGTATCCTTATTATACATCAATGATTAAAGGCAGGGAGAATTGAATTCTGAATGTCTCCATTAAAAACATTAAATGATAGCAACCATTTGAATTTCAAAACTCCAAGCATATAATAGGACCTTTGGAACTACAATCGCCTCCTCCTTACAATACAATAAATTTCATCTTTTTTCATAGTGGGCAAACAAATCCTTTTAGTAGTGAATTTAGGTTAAAACCAATAAGAGCATTTTCATCAGCTACTGTATAAATTTATCTATTTTAATATAAGAACTTACTTTTTATATTTTACATACTTACTTTTCAAAACAGCATACATTTAATTATCTATTTTACATTATATTTCATTAATATATCATATTTTCTTAATTCTTTTAATTTTTTCTCTTTGTGGTGGGCCTTTTTTGTGATATTGGGCTAGACGGCCTCCTGCCATGCTAGGCCCAAAGTATTCTAGATTAGGGAGTTGGAACCGGTCCAATTGCAACCCACCTTAGTCTGGCTTGTGCACAAATTATGCCCCCATTTATCAAAATTTTGAAAACATGCCCATGGCAGGCAAAGTTGCTATGGTAATTACGGCAGGCAGATAAAGATAATACAGGAGATTTGTTTACTATTTAGACAAAAGTAAATAATGGTTCATTACAAAGAATGCATGTTTTATGAAATAGCAACAAAATAAATACGGGAGAGGTAGTAATAAGCTAATTGAATCAAAGAAAAATATCAGTTTGTCATGTCAAGTTATGTTACGGGGTCTAGATCGAGAAGGAAACCATTTCCTCAATGCAAATAATCTCTCCAGGAAGAAATTAACTGCTTTGAGAGAACGGGCCTAGATGACTTATGACCAAAGAAATCCCTTGCCTTTAGCAGAAAACATGGGTTTGACAGGGAGAGAAGGAATCAACCTATCTGGTGCATGCCTATCATTCTGTTCTTTCTAATTCTTTCTTTCTTTTCCTTTCGTTTTATCTCTCAGTATTTTGCTTAGTTATTGTGATTCTCTCCCTGGAGATTAGTATTCCCCCCCCCCCCCCCTATGCATGACAAGAGTCCCTTTTATAATGCCTGTCGCGGCAAGCTTTTACCATTTTAGCATTTAACCGCCTTTGTTTGGTGTGAGTGTCCTTGCCGACCATTACTGATTGGTCAGTCGCCTAGCCACCACCACTTACTTGTGTTGGCCGCGCCACTCCACATTACCAGATGAAGAGGATTATTTTGTTTGTTTGCTTGTCGTGGCTTTCCTGCCATGGCGTGGGTGCTCTCTCTCTCTCCATCCCTCATGGCATGCACCTAGTGGTTCTAGCTCATCTTTGCTTCTTTTGGGCGGTATGTCATCCCAGTAGGACAAAATTCCTAAGAGAACCTGAGCAAGAACCATAAAATAGGTTTTCCCCTCTCCCTACCGCTAGACCATGCCCTCTTACCTCTGACCCATGACTCACCATTTCCTGTATTGGCTGGGTACAGGCTGATGGTGTCTAGGCCTTGCACGTGCTTCACTTCCATGCTCGTCCAAAATCTACCTACTGCTCATGCGTTTGTCATGGTCTGGAGGTCCATCTACCCTTTCTATCGTTTGTCCTTAACTTCTTATAGCGTGAGCTTTTTCCTGATTTCTCATTCTTTATGACTTGCTCCTTTAGGGGCTAGGCTTTGCTTGATTGTGGGCTTTCCCTCCTTCAGACCACTCTTCTTGCTTTGTTCCTACTGTCTTGCTATTACTTCCTACCGCATCATTCTGCTATTCCTGCCGTAATGTTATTTGATCTAGAACTTCTGGGCCTCTTTGGGCTTGCTGCTAATTTCTTTTTTTGATGACCCAATAAGCTCATTGGGCCTTTTACTACATTACTTGCAGGCTCCCATGTCTCATTTACCTTCTTAGGACATCCTTGGTCTATTTACTTTCCTTGGGCATCTTTGGCCCTTTCTACTTTTCTCATAGGCTTTTACTAACTCCTTAGGCTTCCCTAACTCAATTATTCAATCATTCATCTTTGGGACTTATGGACTCTCCAGTGGCCCTTACTTTCTTTACTTACATTACTTCAGGCCCGCTGTAGTTGCTGAGGCTCATTCTCACTTTTCTACATCACATACTACCCATGGGTTTGCTACTTGTCTCTTTCATGACCTTTTTAGGCCCGTTTGCTTCCTCAAGGTCCATTTGTTTTCCTTATGGACCTATGATCCATTATTCATGCCACTTGGGCTTAATGGCTTTTCTATATAATTTCTAACTCTCTTCTGCCCACGTTGTTGGGCTTTTTCCTACTAGGCTTCCCAAAAAAATAAGCATCTACATTTAGCCCCTTGAGCATATGAAATGCTCTTGCGGTTCATATGTGAATAAAGACTTTCCTAACCCTCATTTTTTTCTTCTTCTTCTTTTCCTTCGCGGGCTTTTCGAATAGTGGACCCCAACTTGTATTTACATATATATACTTTTTTCTTTTCTTTTCTTGCCGTTAACAATGTCGTCTCTTCGAATTTCTCAGTTCAGCAGTAATTATAAAACACAACCTCCACTTCATTCACTCCTTCCTTTATCTAATGATTGACCCATTGCATCTTTTCGTACCACTCTTAATGGCGTTGGTATTTAATACAAAGTCCCTTCACATCTCGGACACAAACATTCTTTCCTTTCCCCTTTCTTCTCTGTTTCTTTCTTCCCAAATATTATGAACCATCTGCTTCGATCAATCAATACTCCATGACACTAACGAAAAGCCAAACTTCTTCCCGTTGTAAAGGGAAAGAGGTTGTTGATGATCCTTCTGCATGTGAGGCAGGCGAAGAAGAATAGCGCAATCCCAATATTGAATGCGCCCCTCTTATAGATCCCTGGTACAATGTCCATGGCCATTTCCCCAAAGTTTCTGGTGATTATGTGCCATCCCCGCCAGGCTGTGTATGGCTTGCCCTTTATCGTCGTAATACATACGTTTCTTGGGCTCTATTAGTTTCTTCAATTTCCAATCTTGCCATCCACCAAGGCACTTCACTCCCAATGCCCATTCACTTTGAATTTGGGTCCGGCGCCACTTTGGGTTGGAAGGAGTAGGTGGATAGGGAGTTGTCTGACACGAGCTTCATGGGGTTGCTATAACGAGCTGGTGTATTGAAGGCTATTGTTTTATCCCACCGTTTATCTAACTTTAGAGATTTGTTCAACCTCCACCATTTAGTTTGTCGGTGGTGCACCGCTACTCACACACTCTTTCTCGCCTACGATGAGATCATCGTGACTTTGGAAGATGTGGCAAACCAATTAATTTTGCCCATCCTTGGTGATGTCGATCTTGCCACTTTAAAACTTTCTCCGGAGGAAGAGGTCGTGGAGGCCGAGTTGAAGAAAAGAATGAATGGCAATGCAAAGTTGTCATTTTGGATTGGTTCCCCTTCCAAGCTCGCCGTCACTACTAGCCGTGTGGTCTTTATTACGTTCTGGTTTTGTAAGTTTGACTTTGGCCATCATCCCTACTATGTTGTGAAGCCTATGTATTTTCGATTAGCTATTAAGATTTCTGCTGGGGTGAGTTTTCTGCTAGCACCTATGTTCTTGGGACATTTGTATGTCCAGTTAGATATTTTGCGGAGTAATGAAAGTCAAGTAGGTTCTTGCCATATAGTCACTACTTCTGTTCGTAGTCCCATCCTATAGCACTTGTTGTATGAGCATTGTGCCAGGAATTTGACGAAGTGTAGGCTCGTCCATTTTTCTAAGGAGAAGTACCGTTCGTGCCTAAAGGTCATCACTGATTTCTATGGCAGGTTTGACTCTGATTTTTCATTGGCTTTTCGTTGGGTCAGTTTGAAGCCGATTGGCCATCCTATTGTTGAGCTTTTTGATGAGGTTGGGTTTTCGTGGAGAGTATATGGAGCTTAGGCACAGGTTACACATGTGCGGATTCTGTGATGGGTACATTTGTTGATGTTACTAGTACCATTACCCGTTGACTAGCTTTGAGGAAAGGGGTATCACTTACTTGGTAGTCACCAATGCTAGGTGGTTGCCTTACCTGGCTAACGAGGGCATTAGATTTGTGCACTACCCCACTAACAGAGTGAGAAGGCAATTTGGACTGGATCAGGACATTCCTGAGGACATTTCTTTTCTCATGGAGTCTCCTACTTTCGTCCAGCCATTCCTGCAGAACACAGCCTTTGAGTTTTGGAGCCAGTGCTTTACTGCAGTTACTATCCCAGGTTTGCAAAAGGAGGGTGTTTGTACCGCTGCTATGCACTGGTATTAAAAGGCAGAGATGACTTCATTCAAGAAAAAGTTATTAGGCAATCATGGATTTTCTCTCATTCCTCCTGATAGGCTTGGCGCAGTTGTCTCTACCAACCCTTGATTGCTTCTGCCTTCTAAATCTGTATCGGCGTATACCAGAAAGCAGAGTCGATCTGCCATATTTGAGTGGGTTAAGGAGGAGACAAGGTGGTTTTGGCATGCTGGTAATTATCCCGCGGGCTAGGCGAAGAGGGTGAAGGTGACCAACGTTCCCGTGCCCGCAAAGAAGAGCTTTGTCAAGACTAAGTCTGCAAAGAAGAAGAAAAGAGATGATTCCTCTGAAACTTGTTCAGACATTGTACCTTTTGAAAGTGACCTTCCTCCCATGGGTAACATAGTTTTAGAAAGCACTACTCCTCCCTCTATTCGCACCCGTTCCAACAAGCACCCTACCGTAGGCAAGTTTGGGCCTACTGCAGTCATCTACTAATGCTCCTCCTTCTAGCAGGACCTAAGGCAGTAAAAGGAAGACTTACCCTCCTCTCACACCCACCACTACTGAGCGGAGAGTATGTCATCTCTAGCCTTTTTTTCCTTCATTATTTTTTGCATAAGGCACTTCCTACAGCTAACTCCATATACCTATTGGCTCATTCCCTTTTTTCTGCCTCTCTCTTTTGCAGTCTAAGTACAAGGAGGATTCGTCTGCCACTCATCCCATCCCACTTGATGAGCCCAAGTTCGAGGTATGTCTCTTTTCCTTCTTTCTCTCTCTCTCTCTCTCTCTCTCTCTCTCTCTCTCTCTCTCTTTTCTTTATTAACCTTCCTCCTTATTTCCCAAGCCAAGCCCGAGCCTATCTCTGTGTATCACCCCACAGCCAAGGAGATTACTACCTCTATGGGCATGCCTATGGAGATTTTCTTTGATAGGGCTGATGTGGTATTCCCTGTCACTCCTGCTGCCTCATAGGGAGTTCCTGCCGAGGGGGTTAGTAAGACTGCTCTCACTCTTGCCAAAACACTTACTCCCTAAGAGGAGGCCATTCTTTCTGCTGCTGCCCAGACAGAAACTGCCTCTCCTGTCACACCTCTTGTTATCTCTACCAGTGATCCCTTCGCGGCTCTGTCTCCAGCCACGAAGGATGGTTCTTCCTTGGTGGTTACTCCCTCTTCCATTCCTAGCTCTGCCACATATGGGCCTGATCTGGACTTATCTTCTGAGGGATTTGAGGATGTTCTTGAGGACCCTAATGATGAACCTGCCAAGAAGAAGAGGATTTCTGAATTTGAAGAAGAGGAGGATAGTGCCGAGCATGAGGTCGAATTCATGGGTACATATCTCCTTATCTTGCTAAGCTCCTACCCCTTTTATTTTTTTGTTATCTCCTTTTTATGCGTCTATATCTACTGCGGTTCTCCCTTTATTTTGGCATTTCCATTCTTCTGATTATAGAGACCCTTGAGGAGCTAGGAGTTGCAACAGACAAAGATATGCCTACAACTACTTCTCCTACCGCACCTATTTCTGTCGTACCTTCTGCACCTATTTCTGTCATTCCCACGACCCCTGTTTCTGTCATTCCCACAACCCCCATTCTCACAGGCCTTGGTGAGTTCTCTTTCTTCTCTTCTCTTCCTCATCCTTTCACCATGAATTTCAGTTTGTATTGACACCTTATTTTTCAACCTGCATTTAACCTCACTTGGACGGTAAAAGAGTAATTTTTCCTCGGAAAGATGCGTCTTTATTTTGATCATTAGATCCTTAATCTCATTTCACTAAAATGATCTTAACTTGGTAACGATCAAATCGACTGGTCAAAAGCCCTAATCGGACCATCAGATTGAAAGTTATCATCAAATCAAGTTTTAATGGCCGAAATGCACTATCATAAATTGAGTCCAATTATAGGTGATTATGAACAATTGATTCCAATTAGTTATAATTATAATTAATTTGAGATTAATTATGTGTCATAATTTGATTGGTTAGGATTACATTTTATGATAAGGTTGCATACACCTAATTAACTAGATAATTAAACATTAATTATTCAATGAGTAATTTGTGCAATTATCTTTTAATTAGAGTAAATTTGGAATCAATTAAGTCTGAAATGAGAGTGATTGGAGCCATTTAATGTTAATTGGGAGCTAATTTGGGACCTATTAATGTTAATTGTGTTGAAACCATTTTTTAACAAATGACCTCTGCTCACCATTTCATCAATATCTCTCACAATATTTTGAATCTGTGAATGAAGTTAATTTTTCCAGAAACTAGACATCCGGGGCTTCAATTTGACCACAAGAATGAGATGATTCCAATCAGAATTGAGTCAGATATGATTTTTTGAAATTGGCTCTACAAGCTGTTACAACAGCTACGGGAAAACCGAATTTAAGCTTGCTCCTCACTCCCACCAATCTCTACATTCAATGCTCTAAATTTCCCCCAAGGCTAAAATGAGATTTAGTTTTATGATTCTTTGTCAACCCTCATTAATGGCCTTCAATTTATATTTCCTCCACCACTACTATATAAACTCCCTTTCTCCTTCATTCCAACACACAAAAACCTCCCCCCCCCCCCCTCTCTTCTCCTCTCTTGAGTTCTAGGAAGTTGAGTAGTCTTATCATATTTTGGTCTGCTTGAAACTCAAGATATTAAGTGAGACTCACTCTTCCTCTCCTAACTCTTCTTTTCCTTTACCCTTAGGATCTCTCTCAAGAGTCTCCTCATCCACCATATGGATCTTGCATGAAGGTCTAATCTCTTTCCCTAATTGTTTTTTGTGTTACCATGATGAGAGTTTAAGATTAAAGTATGATAGTAATCATTTAAATTCCCTTGAATATGTTTGAATTTTCTTAATTGTTTTTATATGTTCTTCACATGTTCTTGTTTGTTCATCACATGTTCATGCATAATACTAGTTTTAATCTTAAATCCACATCAAAAATATGAAAAACATGTTTGTTTAATAATTCTTTCAAATCCTTGAATCTAGGATGTCACCATCCACACACATTCACTAGAATTTATTTTTCAAATCCAAATACATTGGTTAATAAATTGAATTAGGGTTTATTACATTCACACACATTAAATTCAACATGCAAATTGATTGATAACATATTGGATGATGTGATATGAATGTTGGCCACCATAGTTTAGAAGACTGGTTTCACCAAGCAAGATGGGTGCCTAACACCTTTCCATCTTGTAATATAGCCTTCGAATTTAGATCAAGGGTAGATAGACCAATATTTATCTTTGTAATTTTTAATTTTTAAATTGTAACTAGGAAACAAAGTTATGTACTTTATCTTAGATTGTATCTAGGACCAAAGCCATGTAATTTTTCTATGATCAATGTAAATTCAATTGAAAATTAATAAAATGAGGAATTTTTCAATTTTGGTTTTCTTAGTTATCACAATAATTAAATAAGTGATGACTCCATTGTAAAACTCTTAATCTAAACGGGAAAATATAATTAGTTGAACCTCTATTTTGAGAGGCAATAACACGACTCCACCCATTCACGTGGGTTTGACCCAACACTCTATAAAACGGGTCGGGGACGCGGTCTCTCACAATTTGGTTGCTTCATGATTTCTTATCCCACCCTTCACATATCCTACCAGGTTTGCTTCCCACCATTCCTTCTCTATTCGAGGTGGGTAGCAGTTCCGCCGTAGTTCCGAATCCAACGAGTGCGGTCACGACTTTCTTTACCCGTTTTGACAAGCATGAGGTCAATGACCTCGATCCTATAGACTTATGGGGTTCTAGGCCTTCCTACATTTACTTTCATGGTTTTAGGGTGCTTGAAGATTGTGCTTCTCATTTGATAGCGATTTGCAACAGCCGTGGTGACTTTATGCAGGGATTTCGATTTGGCCGTTCTACTAGGGAACACTTTTTGAAGCTGCTGGGAAGCATGATGAATGACATTGAGCATAATTTTGTCAATATTGTTTCTACCGAGAGGATTTTGCAGTGAAAGGTCGCAGTTCAGGGGCTCGTTAGTGTGGGATTTGCTATGGATTTCATCTTGGATCACCTTCGTGAGATCGCTTGAGCCTTCTTCATAAGAAGGTCCAGCCTGCCGTTAATGCTATTGATACATGCCTTAAGGCTCTGAAGAAGGAGGTGGCAGACTTGGAGGGTCGTCGTGAGCGCCTCCTTTCTAGCATTGGTGGATCCAGCCGTTTTGGAGACCAGACCCTTATCTCTGGACTTCGTTGATGATGATGTGGTTCCCTTTTTTTAGCACTCATCTGGCAGGTTTGCCACAGTTTGCGTTTGTGACTATAAAATGCTACACTCCGTTATTGCTCTTGCTACTACTATGACATAGAATGTTTTTTATAATACTTCGTAACTTTTCATTACATACTTCATGAAAGAATGTTACAATTTTTTTTTTTTTTTGGCTTTGTGATATAGCCACTTGAAAAGAAAAAAACAAAAGGAAATATAAAACTCATTAAACAAAAAGAGATAATTTTATTACCTCTCATTCTTCCTCCTCTTTTCTTTTTTCTACGCATAATAATGCTTCAACCACTTCCCATTGATGGGATACATCAGGTCTTTGCCATCCATCTAGGTCAAACGGTAATAGCTGGTGGAATGCGCCTCTCTTACCACAAAGGGTCCTTCCCATTTTTGTACAAACTTAGATGGTCCTGCCATGCCTCACCTGACGTAGTCTACTACCTTTAACATAAGTTGTCCTTCCGCAAATACTCTCTCTTTAGTCATTCTGCCATAGGTTGTGCGTCCTTCTCTGCCACAACTTCCTCATCTTTCTCTTCATCACTTCCTTCCTCTGAGCCTTCTTGAGCTATGCAACACACTAGGCTCTTACGCTGCCACTCTTTTTTGGGGCCCTCTTGCATTTCACTCATAGCCCCCACACACCTTCATAGTTAATATACAATCCTGCCATCAGGGCCTCGGACCCTGACGCATTGTGGTGTGTCATCTGGTTCTACAACAGGTGCTTCTTTTCTCTTCTTCCTCTGAGATAGTAACTCTCTCAGATCAGGTTCTGGGTCACTCTGAATGTCCTCCCATCTAGAGACAAAGGTGCCTGTGGTTTTGACACTAAGCTTTCCCCAAATGGTGCCCACTGGTCATCGAACATGGTTTCTACTAGATGGGTTGCTGCCTGCTCAAACGGTGACGCAGTTGTTGCTATACGTATCATCCTGCCATTCAACCTTCCTTTCACGCATTGGTGGTAGGTGGACGGGACTAGTCGGTGTTTATGCAACCATAACCTTCCTAAAAGCATATGGTATAAGACCTCCGCCTTCACCACGTGGAACCGAGCTAAAAAGGCTATAGGGCCCACCTTTAACCATAGTTGAATATGGCCTGTGGTGTACTCGCCACTTCCTCCAAACCTAGTTACTTCCATTGGGCACCCCTGGATCTTTCTTTCTAAAATTCCCGCCGCTTGTAGAGTGCTTAATGGAACGAGGTTTATCGAAGCACCTGTATCCACTAAGGCTCTCTTGCTGGAGATTTGATTTATGGATGTGGCTAAGTAAAGGGGCCTCCTGTGGTCGAGGCACTCCACCTCCATATCCTCATTACATAAAGTGATTTCACTCGATTCTTGTAGGAGAGGTCTATCATCTGTGACTTCCGCCGATAAACATTCTACTCCTGTCCTGGAGGCAATGCTTACCAGGGCTTCCGTGGCTATCCTTCACTCTTTTGCTGTGAGCCCTAGTTGGTTAAACAAATTTTTGAATTTGGAGCTCTTTTGTATGGTGGTGATTGCTGTGGCAAGCAAGGCTGGATTCTCCTCCTCGTCCTCCTTTGGATCTGCACAAATTACTACCACTGCTACACCCTTCCCTTTGTGGTTTGGGAGTGGATTTCTTTGAACTTCCTGCTGAGATAACTCTAGAGTCCTTTCTTTGATCCTGCAGTGTACCAGTCTCCGAAGCGCCCAACATTCTGCAGTACGATGTTGCACGTAGTTATGCAAACGGTAGATGCGTGGGTCCCTTCACTCCTCTTCTATGGGATCTCTAGAGACTTTATTAGGCTTAAAGACTCTTTCTGCTATCCACCTGTCTAGGAGCACGTTTAACTCCTTAGGGGTGCATGGTATTGGGGGAGGGGTATCGTACTCCCTCCAGTCAGCTTTCCTTTTTCTCTTGCCAGTGGACACCGCCATGGCCTGCGGGGCATTTCTTTTGTGAAAACTTGGCCTTACTGATTAAGTAGTCTTTCTGGCCTATTGTAACAACTGCGCAAACTGGGAAATTTTCAAGTTTTCCAAGACAGCTCTATACTCCCTGATCATGTTTATCATACACAATTCTACCAATGTCTTTTCCTCACAATGGTCATAGCAGTCAAGTGCTATGTCTCTGAACCTCTTCATATACTCCATTAAATCTTCACCATTTCTTTGCTTGGTAGCTTGCAAAGTTGCAAGCATCACCGTTTCTTCTCCGTGGAAATCCTTAGTACAAAATACATTCACCATGTCATCCTAGGTTGGGATTGATCCTGGTTTTAGACCAATGTACCAAGTAGGCACGGTCACATACTGATTTAGAAAATTCCCGAAAACATAAGTCCTCGTCTGCTGCATAAGGTCCAAGAATATCAATAAACTTGCTCACGTGCTCAACGGCACTTCCCTTCCTACCATCATACTGCGTGAAAGCTCGTAGTTCATACCTCTCAGGGTATGGCTTGCTAAGCACTATTAATGGATAAGGAGACCTTCGTGCATAGAATCTCTTCTTTGGCGCTCTAGCCCTCTCCTGCTCTAGGAGAGCAACTACCTCAGCCATGGTAATGTAATGTTGTCCTACATTCTGAGGGTGCTGAGCACCCTCAACTGGTGTCTCCTCTTTGTCTGTCACATGCTCTGGGACATGTTGGCTCCCTTTTTCTTTTGTCTTATCTGTCTTCAACTGATGGATTTACTCCATCATCTGATATTATGAATGTTGCAGTGCTTGCAGTACTTCAACAAAAGCATTGGCATTGTCAGTGGGATTCCTCATCTACGGTTGGGGTCTAGCCCCTATTCCGTTAGTGCCTTCCGCCTAGTTAGGCTGATGCTGATGAGGCGTTGTTGGCCTAGACTCTACCTGAGAAGGCACAGCGCTCATGTTTCGTGTTGTCCAGGATTTCAACAGCATTTATTTGCGAGGATCTCTGTCCCTGTCTATTTTCCAACTCCTTAGTAGAGTCACCAATTTAAATGTTAGGCCTTTTTTGTGACATTGGGCTAGACTGCCTCCTGCCGTGCTAGGCCCAAAGTGTTCTGGATCAGGAAGTTAGGACCGGTCTAATTGCAACTCACATTAATTCGACTTATGCACAAACTATACCCCGTTTATCAAGATTTTGAACACATTCCCATGGCAGACAGAGCTACTATGGTAATTACGGCAGGCAGATAAAGATAATACAGGAGATTCGTTTACTATTCAGACAAAAGTAAATAATGGATCATTACAAGGAATGCATGTTTTATGAAATAGCAACAAAATAAATACGAGAGATGTAGTAATAAGCTGATTGAATCAAAGAGAAATATCAGTTTGCCGTGTCAAGTTATGTTATAGGGTCTAAGTCGAGAAGTAAGCCATTTTCTTAGTGCGAATAATCTCTCCGGGAAGAAATTAACTATTTTAAGGGAACAGGCCTAGATGACTTGTGACCAGAGAAATCTCTTGCCTTTAGCAGAGAGCATGAATTTGAGAAGGAGAGAGGGAATCAACCTATCTGGTGCATGCCTGCCATTCTGTTCTCTCTAATTCTTTCTTTCTTTTCCCTTTGTTTTATCTCTCAATGTTTTGCTTAGTTATTGTGATTCTCTCCCTGGAGATTACTGTCTCCCCACTGTGCACAGCAAGGGTCCTTTTTATAATGTTTAACGCAACCGGCTTTTACCATTTTAGCCTTTAACCGTCTTTGTCTAGTGTGGGTGTCCTTGCCGACCATTACTGATTGGTCAGTCACCCAGCCAGCACCACTTACTTGTGCTAGCCGCACCACTCCACATTACCAAACGAAGAGGATTATTTTGTTTGTTTGCTTGCCATGGTATTCTTTCCTACCACAGCGTGTGTGCTCTCTCTTCCTCCCTCATGGCATGCACCTAGTGGTTCCAACTCATCTTTACTTCTTTTGGGCGGTATGTCATCCCAACAAGACAATTCGCCCAAAAGAACCTGAGCAGGAACCACAAAATAGGTTTTTCCCTCTCCCCACCGCCAAACTATGCCTTCTTACCTCTGACCATAACCCACTATTTTTTTTTTATTGGCTGGGTACAAGTTGGTGGTGTCTGGGCTTTACACATGCTTCACTTCCATGCTTGTCCAAAATCTGTCTGCTGCTCATGCGTTTGCAGCGGTTTAGAGGTCCATCTGGCCTTTCTGCCATTGGTCCTTAACTTCTTATTGCGTAAGCTTTTTCCTGATTTCTTATTCTTTATGACTTGCTCCCTTAGGCGCTGGGCTTTGCTTGATTGTGGGCTTCCTCCTTCAGACCACTCTTCTTGCTTTATTCCTACGGTCTTGCTATTACTTCCTACCGCCTCATTCTGCTATTCTTGTCATGATGTTATTTGATCCAAAACTATTTGGCCTTTTACTACATTACTTGCAGGCTTCTGTGTCTCATTTACCTTCTTAGGGCATCCTTGGCCTATTTACTTTCCTTGAACATTCTTGGCCCTTTTTACTTTTCCCATGAGCTTTTACTAACTCATTAGGCTTCCCTAACCCAATTATTCTATCATTCATCCTTGGGCCTTATGGACTCTCCATTGTCCCTTACTTGTTTTACTTACATTACTTCGAACCCGTTGTAGTTGCTGTGGCACATTCTCACTTTTCTACATCACAACTACCCATGGGTTTGCTACTTCTCTCTTTCTGGGCCTTTTTAAGCTCGTTTGCTTCCTCAAGGTCCATTTGTTTGCCTTATGGACCTATAATCCATTATTCCTACCGCTTAGGCTTAATAACTTTTCTATCCAATTTCTAACTCTCTTCTGCCCACGTTGTTGGGCTCCTTCTTCTTGTAGGCTTCCTAAAAAAATAAGCATCTACACTCTTTCTTCACACACAACAACAATGATCCACTCTCTTCCCTCATCCTCAAAATATGTAAAAATAAATAATAAAAATAAACAACTAAATACAAAATGAATAGTATCGACGTAAATTTATACGATTACTACAGCAAATTTGTAAATTTACATAATTATAATTTTTTAAAAAATTTATATAAATTTTTCACATTTTTTTATTATACACATACTATTGTGGATGCTCTAAAATATTCCCATCAATTTGTTGTAAAATTGTAATGATATATGCATGCAAAGAAGGTTGTAGAAATTTATTGTCCTTGTAACGTAGTATTGTCGTTTCTAATTGGATAAGGAAGATAAAATAACACATCTACCGATCACAACTCATTGGCTTTACTTTTTTGTCACCCACAATTATTTTTCCTTCTTTATGGGTAATGATTTTTAGATTTTGTAACCATCTAATATTGAAAACTGAAAATAATAAATAATAAATAATAATAATTTCTAATTATTTTTTGTTATTATCCATTGGCCTAAATATACTGTTCATGTCCCATAAACAGTATATTAAGCACTAATTTAAATAAATAATAAATAAATAAAAAAACTGCAAAACGTGAACTTGAGATACGCTATCCAGTCGAAAGTGTACGTGAACCCACGTTCAAACTGTTTAGACAATGGACCTATTTAAAGGGGTCCAGTGGTTCTAGCTGGGCCTCTTGCCTTCAGATTTTTTTTTTAGGATTATTATTCTTCAGATTGGAACAACGTACCTCTTTGCTTTGAGATCCCCACAAAAAATAAAAAAACGTGGAGAGTGTCTATTATTTGTGTCTTTTATAGATAGAAAAACGTGTGAAGTTACAATTGGATTTATATAAATCTTATAAATGTTTAGACAATGGACCTATTCAATAGCTCAAAAGAAAATGATAAAATTATAATTAATTGTATTATAAAAATTTATAAATTTGAGGTGACTATCACGTTTATAACATAATAATAAATAAATTTTTTTAATTATTTCTTTTGGTTTTGGGTTTAAAAAGTGACACCTCAAATTATAAAATTTGTGTGGTAAAATTTATAATTGTTTTATTTAACATAATTCTATTAAATAAATGTTTTTAATTATTATTTATTAAAATTAACACATCAATTTATAGTATTTTTAAGTAATTAAATTTTTGTAATACTCTTAGGTTGTGTTCCCCTAGGCCATAATGGAAAATTGGGAAAATATTTCACATAATATGGAGTGTTTGGTTTGGGCTGAAAATTGGGAATATATTTTACATGATAAGGAGTGTTTTGTTTGGGTTGAAAATTCAGTCAACTTGAAAATTAATTTCTTTGATCGTGAAAATATAGAGGTTGGGTTCAAGTTACACCACTCAATTTTTTTAATTAAATGTAAATTTTAACAAATTCACCTTTAGATTACGTTATCTTCATAGATTCTCCATGCTTGCAAAATTTCAAGGTAATAAAAAATTAATAGTCAGGTTATCAATTAATTGTTTAAATTCAAGTTTTTATAATTTAAAATAATACATAAAAAATGAGTTTATAGATCGAATGATAAATAACATCCAATTGACATAAAAATTTACTTAAATGTTAAAAACATACAGACCATATAATTCAATGGTGAAATTTTCAAAATATGATTTATATAACAAATTATTAGATGGTGTAAAATTATTTAGAATTACACCAAGTGTAATCTGAATCGAACCCAACTAATATATATATATATATATATATATGGGTTGGGCTAATGTATACCCTTATGTGGCGTTTGGTACAGAGAATCTACATTACTCCTGGCATCTAGATTCCCAGGAATGTGATTCCTAAGAATCACATTCCTAAGAATCACATTCCTAGGAATGTAGCTATTCCTATGTTTGGTTTCATTAGGAGATTCCTAGGAATGTGAGATGATAATGTTTAGTGTATTCCCAAGAATCTTAAATGAATTATTTGTTTTTCCCATTTTGTCCTTAAATTTGAATGTGAAGTACCAAACCCATTAAAAAAAAATCTTCCTTTAAATAAATAATGAAAAAATATATATAAACTATTAATTAGTCCTTTAAAAAAAATATCTTACTCTATATAGATAGATAGAAAACGTTATATAAACTATCAATTAGTAACACATTCATTAAAACTGTGATCTAACATTTCAAAATGACAAGAATAATACAAAAATAACTATTAGCAGAGTTATTTATCATGTTTATGTTGTTTTGGCGGGAAAAGGTAAAGACAAGAGAGAAGATATTGATAATTTGTTTTATAGTTTATCTTAATTACTTAAATGATAAGGAAAAAGGGTTAAAATTGTCAATTTATAAAAAATACAATTTCTTTTAAGTTTGGGAATCTGAATTCCTACCTGTTTTAAAAGGAATCTACATTCCTACTGAGGGGGGTTTAAAGATTCTCCTAGCATCTGATTCCCTAGCGTAATTTGCAACCAAATATGGGAATCTTTAAACATTCCTGGGAATCCTAAAACATTACCCCGTATCAAACACCACCTTAGAGCACACACTAATCATTCATTTTAAAAAAGATTTTATTATTTTTACCTTTTCTTTAATTTTTTTTTTAAATTGTTTTCTAATGTATGACCTTAATGGTATGTTTATGTGTGTGCATATATATATATATATATATATATATATAATATATATATATATATATTAAAAATACCATCTAAAGCTTTTCACTTTTAAGAGCACAACAAAAAAGTCATTGAGAGTTTTTGTTTTTCCCTGTTGATAATGATAGGAGACGAATATAGATAAGATGCAACGAATATGCGGCGAACGAGATGTCATATTGTCATGTCATTGTCCCAATTTCTAGATAGAACAATTTGTCATTTTGTTTGTCGAAAATGTTAACATGCACGGTGCTGGTTAATGTTGCACAACGTGGGTTTTATTTGATAACAAAAAAAATTGAATAAAAAAAAAACATAAAATTGACTCTACAATTTATTTTAATATATTTTTTCTCTCTATAAAGCTAGTTTCACAACTTAAAAGTTGCAAAAATATGACATAAAGCTACAATAAAGTTATAGTATAAAAAATAAAAAATAAAAAAAAAGTACAAAAGGTTGTAGTTAACAGATATCTCACAATGCACATTAACACAACTCTATATATATTTATTAATTACATATTTATATGTATTTATGAATTACATATTTTTTATGGGAACAATTCACTGGTGTATAATCTCGTGCATATGCATTGGTATAATTAAAAATATCATAATTATACATGTTTTTAAGAAATTATTCAAATTAAATATAGTATTAACTTTCTTTCTTTTTTTAACTATGCATTTCTAAAATATATATGATTTCTCATTTTATTTATTTATATATATATATATACACACACACATACATACTAGCATCTTTGCACACACGTTGCGATATGCGTGTGCTCAGAAACTTTTTTTTTCTTTTTCTAAGTGCAAGATTTTTATTGATTATAATTCGAGGTTGATGCATTTTTTAATCACAAAAATTCCTGGGGGGCTATTCGGCTTTGAATCATTCATTCCCCCTATTCATTGTTTCATTACAAATTTACAGCTTCGTACGTGATCAAAGGATTTTCATTTTCATATTTATTCTTTATCTTGTTTTCAACATTAGTACATATATAACAACAATCCATCAAGGGGAAAAAAAGAATAAAAATTTTAACAAAAAAAAGAAAAGAAAAGAAAAATAAGAAGATGTCATGTCATTTTGGAAAACCCAAGCCCTTCTTCTTAATCCATCTGATCAACCTGCATATAAGTCAAAAAGTGGATCACCTTAGTAAAAAAAAAATGTAACTATTTATTCCTAAATATTATAAATTTGGCTTCCTTTTCCATGATTCTCAACAACCCAGAATAGCATAAATTCAAATCAAAATTCTAAGGAATTGTTTTTGAGTATTATGATCCAATTAGAAGAAAAAAAATGAAGATATTAAAAATTAGAAACAAATTATTGCGAAGGGGACTAATCACATATTATTTCTTTAAAAAAATATATAAAAAAACCTCTTTTATTGAGGAAAAAAAAAAGCCTCTTAATTTATACACAAATGAGTAAAACTTAATTTTTAGAACCTTAAGTGCAATATGTAAGGCTTCAAATTGAATACCAAATGCTAAGGAGACTTGTGAGCTCTATTGAGTGTGTAATATTCATGGCAAGTGTCTCCACCAGTCTGTTGAGTCTCCAGATCTAATTGTTGTAGCCTATCCAAGAAAAGACATTAGAAGGGAAATAGCTCAATCATATAAATTTTTTAATAAGGTTCATTTAATAAATATAGCATTTTTAAATTGACAACATGAGACTAAAACAACCAAAACTAGTGAAAATGAAAGATCTAAAAAATTATGTGAAATTGATTTAAAGGAGGTGGCTACCAGCAGTTTCTTTAGACTAATAAAACTTACCCTTCAACATGAGCAAAGACCCAAAGTTGTCAGGTCTCAAACCATCACAAACACCCGAAAATTCAAATATGATAAAGACTGAGAATAAAAAAATAATTAGTATTCATTTTCAAGATTTTGACGAATCAACAATAATTAAATACCAAGGTCGACTACAAAGACATGCACAAGTACTCCTTAACTCCACAATTTCCCCCAATATTCTTAGATCTTAAACCATCACAAACACCTGAAAATTCAACAATGTTAGAGACAGAGAATAATAAAAAAAAAATCATTTTTATTTATTTTCAAAGTTATGATGAAGCAAAAATAATTAAATATCGAGGTAGACTACAATTCAGAGTTATATTGGAAACGAAGTTGGGGAATGCACTTGGATGATGAAGAGAGTTTTTTTTTTTTTTTTATGATACAGACGTAGAGAGAATTGAGAGTGATGGATGCGTGAGTTTTATTTTTAAAAAATTAATCATATCCAATTGTGGTGATATTGTTTTAAACATGGAGTTTATCTCTATGAATTAGTGTTTTAAAATTTCGGTTTATGCTAAACCTAATTAAATTCTAAATTTTATATATATATACACACACACACACACACACTACTAATAACAAGATTCTCATGTTTCGTCTTCAATTTTTGACATACCAAAATATCCTCATACAAATTCTAAAATAAAATACCCTTTAGTTTTTTTTTTTTTTCCTACAAAAAAGCAAAAAAGGTTAAAAGAATAATATTATCTCACGTAAAAATTACTCATTCTTATATGTATGCAAATATCTGATTTCTATCTATATTTGTGTGTGGGTTCTTTTTTTTTTTTTAAACAACACATAGGCCTAAGTGGAGGAACAAGGATCCTGGGTCTGATGCTTTATGCCATAAGGGACAGGGCTTGGTTCACCATAGTTAAATCGGGCTGATTTCGAATCAAGTGGCGCACAAGACACAAATTCTACAACACATACATACTAACATATAATAAGCAAACGCGTATTGAACAGCAAGGAACAGTAAAGAACAAAATAATGAGTAAAAGAAAAGTAAAGTAAAGTAAAGTAAAAGTGTTAGAGATCCTTAGGATAATATTGAATGTTTCATTATTTTCTTAATGTTATAAATACATTATGCTCACTAGGATGTGTTACAAGGTCCAAATAAGTTCAAAAATCACAAACTTAAATGGCCCTTCAGGCCTCTAAGACTTGCGAAATTTGAATTCAAGTGTGCTCACTAGTGGCAGTTTTGAGGATCCCGAACGGTACTTTCCCTCTCTTTTCTCTCTTTTTGAATTCTAACAAAGCTTTTCTCAAGGGTTTTGACTCTCATTACCCTGTTGTTGAATTATAAATTTTTTTTTTCACTGTTAGCTACTTCCCCTTTTATAGTGTCATCCTAGGGTTTTTAGGATACCATTGATTCCCTCTCTGTGCTCTCTTGGGTACCAAAACCAATGTTGTGTCAACAATATTGGTGGCTGGTCCCTTCCTCATTCTTCATTATTTCCTTCTTTTAAGGTTCCCTCTTCAAAAGACCTTAGCTAACTTGCCTGTTCTGGGGGATCCTAGAAGGCTAACCTTTGGTCTTTCTTTTCCCAATGCTTCTAAATTCCACTTTTTCAGAACCACTTTTGGCTACTTTCCCCTTTGTCATTTTTCCTAAGTGAGCTAATTCCTTCTTATCAAGCTGAAAAATCTCCAACCACCTTCCTTCATGGTTCCTCTTCCTGAGTTCCCTGAGGTACCAGACCTTACTCATGAGTTGTTGGTTCCTAAATCTTCTGACCAATTTTCTACATCATTGGGTGGCTAATAGGGACATATATGTCCTTGTTCTTCGTGTTTCTGGGCATACCCCCTTGAACTGTCTTAGTCCCAACCTCGCCTTACTACACATCCCGAGGATCCCAGGCTCCTGGGAATCCTTAGGTATCCTGGTCCAGTTTTTTCCTCGAGATCCCTAGCGATTTTTCCTGACCTTTGAGGGCTAGGCTAGACCTTTTTTTTTCTTTCCTTTATTTCGCGAGATCCGAAGCTTGCCCACCCATGGATTTGGGTCCCTCCTTATGGACCCTTAATGGGTTTGGGCCTCCCCCATTTTTTATTGAAAGCCCAAATGTTTTTTTTTTCTAGATTTCAATCATTTGTGTTGTTTTGGGCCTCGGTACAACATTGTAATTTTTTGAACCTCAACAATTTTTTATCTATTTAAATTCAAATACTTCAATTATGTTTATCATAAAAAATTATACAAAATTACTTCTTCAAAAAAAAAAAACTCACTACCTCACATAAAAACTACTCATTTTTATCCAGTATTCAAATGTTTGATTCATATTTGTATTTGTTATCTATTTGAATTCAAATACTTCAATTATCTTTATCAAAAAAATAAAATACAAAATTACTTCTTCCAAAAAATGTTAAAAGAGTACTACTATCTCATGTACAAAAGGAAAATAAAAAAACTTTTAGTTTAATTTTCCCTACAAAAAAGCAAAAATTGTAACTCCTAATTTTAAAATGAAGATAAGAGCACCTCATTTTAGGAAACACGTTTCTATTCAGTTTTTAACGGTTATATCTACAAAGATTTTTACTTTTATTTTTGAGATTCTTCAGTTTTTTTCATCCAGTAATTCACTTGCCATAAAAATTTAAAAAATAAATCAACACTTGACAGAAAATTGAACTCCAATTGAAATTCAATTTAGAATTTAATTGGATTTGGACTCTTCAATGTTTACACTTAATAATTCACTTGGCAAAAATTAAAAATTAAATGGGACACGTGGTGCAAAATTGAGAATTCAATTAAAATTTAATTGAATTTTCTCTGAGTTTTACCTTTATATATATATATATAGATTGGCTAAGGTGTTTGATTTTGAGTCACCTCCTTTGATGAGAGTGAAAGATAGTCTTCCTTATTAGATGATTATCTATTTATTTTTCAATAATTTCATCGGTATAATAAATGGGAAGGACATTTGATCCTTAGTTCTTCTTATAAATAAAACCAAGTAATATTATCGAGATATAAATTTCTTGATGTCCCGATTGATATTTAAATCTTATGAATCCTTTTTGTGTCAACAGCAAAGCAAATTGACTATCATGTCAAAGCACCATTTGTGCTAAAGATAATAGGTTCTCTAGTTCAGTTTCATTAGAATCTCTGTCGATGCTGGATAACACTATGATTTAATAAGGTAAGTTTTGGAGAAAAAATTTACCTTCTAATTGGTTTAATAAAAACTTTCTTTAACCCACTATGTGATAGTTAAAATATGATATACGTATACTATTAGTCACATGAATAGTCTTATAAACCGCCACACAATGGTTAAATGAGATTTGAAAGAATTCCTCCAACTGGTTTGTAGGAAATCTTTGTTCAATGCAAAAATTGGACATAAACCTATGATCAACATTAAATTTAATTAATATGTTTTTCTTAATAATTGTAGAAATAAAATTATAGAAATTTATGTCATTTAACTTATTGGGACAAGACAGACAAAAAAAAAATACTTAATTTAAAATAAAATAAGGATACACAACAAAAGGTAGATAATTTCAATTCTTATAAAAAATTAAAAGTACATTTTACTTGGGAGTTAGAGGACTTAGGACTAACTCCTCACAGCAAAAACTCTTAACCATAGACAATTTATTTCAGACGAAACAACGACTCAGAGAAACGGAAAAAAAAAGAAAGACTGACTCTTCACAATTAATAAAACAGCACAACTCATAACACCGAACTTGGCAGGACACAAGTGGTAGCACACAGCGCTGAAGCTCATCTACCTTATTTTCAAACATATCCCATCAGCTCTCAGACTTACAAAAGTTGAATTGTTCAACTAATGTAGTACATTGGGTTAGGCACCTTAAATGTCCGAAGGCCAACATTTTCTCCCACTAGATCACTCCATTGATCTCCCACATTCCCAACAATTCTGTAAAGCTGAGGCTGAGCTAGAAGCTCGTTTCTTTTCTTTTCTTTGTAAATTTGTGATGAGGTACCCGCATCAGAGGTTTGCCTGTCACAAAAATAATTATGAGTGGCCAAAAACTGTAAAGATGGTCGTTTTTTTTTTCTACACTAAGGATGCTTACGAGATCCTTGTACCAACTATCAAAGAACAGATACAAGAAGTCAAGAAAGGGAGTTTAAAAAGGAGAGAGATACAACCACCAAGGGTAGTGGTGGTTCATTGGTCATAGGCTTACTCTTAATTCTGAAGTAATTTTGTGGACACTAGGTCTTGGTTTGACTCCCACAATTGGAAGCATGTATAAATTATTAGTGAAACATCGGTTTTTTGTACATCAATATTGTGGGACGACTGGAGCAGCTATAGCCCACTAAAACTAATGAATAAAATGCCACTATGATTACATCCAGATTAAAAGAAGCCAACTTTGATCATCCTCCTCCTACGTACCTTCTTTTTAAAATAATAAAAATAATATTGTAGAGAATACAAATGTTTTCATATATATTTAATTATAATCAAAATGACATTATGTCGAGAACTTATTGTTCAGCAATATTACTTAATCTTTTTTTAAGTTCTATAAAAAGAACTTAAAAGTGGGGGAAGATGCATGACAAACTATTAATTGAAAGAGTGACACGAGATTTGTATTCACTCCCAAGTGTCTCTAAAACTAAAGCTATAAATACTGCATAATTTTCTACCCAAAAAATAAAGAAAAAAACTACTGTCATATATATATATACACACACTATAAAACATTGGTCTAAACTCAAGGTTGTGATTGCATTTAGGAACTGCATGGTGCAGTTTTTTATAACTTTAAAATGCTTGGTGCTTACTTTAGTATGAGCTTCTCCCAAGTGGTGAAACCTAGATTCTTCAGGTTCTTTGTTGTAACTTCTCTCAAGCTCTCAGACCTTCCTGAAATGAAGACAATCTTAAACCTAAGACTTTGCAATTTCTTGTATAGGTCAAGAATCCCAGGCACTGCAGGTGATATGCCTTTCTGTTCCCATATTGCGAATTTTGTCAAGTTAAATGGCGTTCCCCTGAAATAAATATTGATAAAAGTGATGAGAAAAAAGATAACCCATCAATTGCAGATATATTTACAACAATGCTATTATTAAGGTGGAAACAAACTCAATTAGTAAGCAGATATTTACTACAATATTGCTATATATTAAGCACGAATCAACTCAAGCCGTACATACATAATGAGCATTAAATTTCACAGTGATTGTTACCATGCATTAGTACTCTTTAGGTTATCTCGGGGTAAATGTTTGTCATAAAAATTTAATTACTTACCCAAAAGCAACATCAGGTTGAGCATAATAAGGTAAGTTAGACAGCACAGTATCACCAACGTCCAAGATCCAAACATTTGGCCTGAGGTCCCTGGGGAGTGGGACGGTCTTGGCAAAGTTGTAAGCAAGATCAGCCACAGCTTGGACATCCTTACGATATTGGCGGCCGAGCATGTAGTGTCCAACGTAGCTTACACAAGCTTGTGGAACCACGGACCAACCACGCTTGTTGTTAGTTTCGACGGCTAGACGCCAACTGAGGCAGTCAAAGCTGGGATTGGGATGGTGGGAGGCTCCTTGGCATGTTGCTATAATGGTGGCAAGGAAGAAGAACAATGATAAAACTTTCATGGTTTTGTAAGGGAAAGAGCTAGAGAGTAGTTTGTAGAAGTTGATTGACTTCACTGCATGGTGCCTCTATATATAGGTTCTAACTTTGCAAAGGGACCTTACTTAGTGATGTAATTTACTCAAACACCACTAGTCCAATAAAGATCATATCAAATGGAAATTCAGTGAGACACACTTGGTAAACGAACCCTAGCTATTAACTTTATAAAAGATGTTTTAGTAGTGTTATTATCAATTTTAAAAATACAAAACAAATCTTGATAATTATCAGTGCAATTTGTTAACTGTTTTATAGTAAAAATGTCAATAATTTTAACATTTTTTCCCTTTCAATGACTCTAAGAAAATATTTTTGTTTTAGATATGTTGAAATTTTGAAATAGTCTACTATGATTGGTACATATTAAAAGTAATATAGTAGTAAATTCAAGTAAAAATGATGTTACTCCAATTATAACAAATAAAGCCAACAATTGTGAAAAAAAAACTTGAAAATGATTAAATCCTCTAGAGTTCTTAAGATAATTTTGTTATAGAGTTTCTAAAATTTTGTGCATTCATTTTGACATTGGTGAATCAGATTTTACCGCCACCAACATTTAAAAATATTGATTGTCTCGATTTTGATATTATTTAAAATAATGATGCATGTGACAAAATTCAATTTATTCATTTCCAAATGAATGAAAAATTTAAAAACCACATGATAGTTTGTAGTTACACTAAAAACTCTTCCAATTCATTCTAAGAAATATTATCTCCCTTGGATTTCTTTTTCTTTTAACCACAAATTATAAAATGACATAACAATTAACGTGATTATTAAAATTCTTGTAATTGAATTGATGGCCCATCTTGATATTTCAAACAAAAATATCTAATATTTAAATCACTCCTAACTCATAGTAATCTATCTAGTTAATTATCAACAAACAAACCACGCAAAAAGGCAATTAATGTAATCTGTGCCAATTGCCAAATAACATTAATTTATACAACATCTGTAATGGTAAAAATCTGTAATTATTGTTTCTAATAATATCACTCATTTCAATTATTATGATTTACTTTTTGCCCAATATCTAAAATGTTGCACGGATTATAAGAAAGCCAGTGCTTTTGTCCACAACAACAGAGAAACCAATGAGAAAGCCGGAAAAGATGATGGAGGAAAAGAACCCATGCTGCAGTATCAGATACATGTCAACATGTGCTGTATTTCATTCCTACTTTTAACTAGAGACATGGTAAAGTAAAAAGCAACCTTCCCATATGCGTAGTAGGGGGGAAAAAACGACAATAACAAGAAAGTGAAGCATCTTGAATTCTTGATTGGACTCAAACGCACATAAATAAAACTAGCTTCGATATATTTGGCCATAAATCCAATTGCACGTTGGATTTAATTTTCCGTCAATTTCTTCTTCTTACAATAAATTGTATTATTCAGGGGAAAAAAACAATCTCCCTAGGACCCATCACAGCAAAACAATAAAAGCCATAGTGTGACTAGTGTGGGTTCCCACGAGTAAAACACCTCTACCTCAAGGGCAAGGGCGGTCTAACAAATTTAGAGGCTTAAAGCGATATATTTAAATTGAATTTTTTTATTATCACCTAAATAATATTTAACTAGTATTTAATATCATAATTTTTTTTATAACAAAAATCCATTCTTCTTTATTTGTAATATACTCTCTCCTTTTTTTTTTTGGAAAATGCTAAAGTTATAATAAATTTTACTAAAAACAACTTACAAACAATGTAGTAATGAATATGATTAATGACATTAATTTCAAGAAGATAATAAACAAGTATTGAAATTAATGATGTTAGAAATATTGTAAATTTTATAACATAAAACTTACAAATATGTATCAACAATTACAAAAAATAATTCAAAAATGTAGTTAATAAGTTGTTGACATTCACATATCATATTAATTGTCTCATCAATTTGTAAAAGTTTTCAAGTAAAATTAGTAATATTTCTAGCATTTCCTAATTAGGTAGATGTAAAAGTTTCCCAGTTTCAAGAATGTACTTCTTCGGGTTTGGAATCTATTGCTAGAAAAAAAAAAAAAAAAAACACACACACACACACACACACAAATCAACAAGCCTCTCGATGCAAATAATTTGATTTATGCAGTTCCTTGGTACAAAACTGTTAATAACTTGCACCTGTGGAATGTGTTTTTTATTAATTTATGCAGTTCCTTGGCACAAATTTAAATTCACAACTCATGTCTGTTACTTATAATTCAATGTAAGGATTAGATTAACAGTATTGTTTCTTTTGATTGCTGGTTTTTTTGTTACCCCTTTTATTACCACCTCTTTTATGTTGTGGGTCATATATGAGTCTCTTTATTTTTTAGTATTTGGCTTGGGATAGACAATATTTGAAGTAATTGTTACTTTTTATATATTACACATCATTACGTAATATTTATATTCTCACGCATCACATGGGTCTGTGGCTAGTTACTAATAAAGTTCTAAAACAATTATACTTTAATACAAATACAATATTCTCCAAAACCATTTTACATAAAGGATAAAGTTTAGTTACAAACTTAGTTGTTGCCAATAACTACAACTCCACTCAATATATTTATATTGAATGTGAATTATGAAAATTCCACTCAAAGGCAACAATGCTTATGGCCTTCTATGTGAAGTCTCCAACCGCCATCTTCGTTCTCTATATATAAACTTATAGCATATATATAAATGCCACGCATGAAGTTTGAACTGAAAAAAATTTAAAACAAAAGACAAGTAACATATTTGGCAAAAACTCTAATCCTATTTGTGCCATTGACATCTAGAACTTCCGAGAATAAGTACCTGATGGTTGTATATGTGACAAAGTATTTCTTTTTGATACTCAGCGGGGAAAAAGATATTAATATGTCCTGTAATATAATATGTCCTGTAATGTACAAACAAAATACCTTCATTTTTTGGATCAATTACAAGACAACTCACTGGCCACGAACGTGCATGTTATGAAAATATTATAGTCTAGTTTTTTTGTTGTTTGGGGGGGGGGGGGGGGGGGGGGGGGGGGTGGAATATAGTTTTGATAATAGTTTTATTTGAGTAATGCTACATTATAAAAATTTTGACAATAATTTCACAACAAATTTTAGGTGATAAGCTGTTAATAGCTCTAACTAGCGAATGTTTCATGCGATGCACATGTTCGTTATTAGTTATTTTATAATAATCATATGTGTTATAATGTTTAAAAATTAATTTTAATTATGTATTATATGTCACAAAATAATGAAGAATATAAATTGTAATCCAATATATCCATTAGTAATCATAATTAATTAGACCCTTAAATTGGTAATTATTGAGTACTCTCAGAGTACCATTAATGCGTACTCCCTCACTCCTACACTATAATTATGAGAATGAATAATACACATTCATGATACTTCCGAAATATTCAATAATTTCTCTAAAAATATCACCATATGCCTTTTTTTTTTAATTAGGCATACATTTATTTTTTTGTTCTTAGATGACAGATGACAAGCAGTTTTTAATGGATAAAAAAATAATTTCAATAATGAGGTTAGATTAAAACCCATAAGCACTTCTCACTTAAAATTTATTGTTAAAATTGTAATGAAACTTTCTCGCGAAAAAAAAAAAAGTAATGAAAGATGGTGAGTAATTAAAAGAAGGTTGTAGAACCATTGTCCTATCTTTCCTGTTCTTCAAAAAAAAAAAAAAAAAATATCAATTATTGTCCTTGTACAGTAGCATTGTCGTCTATAATTGCATAAGGAAGGTATGATAACTCAGCCGGCGGCCACAATTATGTTTCCTTCTTTATTAGGTAAGATTTTGACATTTTGTAGCCACACAATACAAAGGATACGTAAAGCCACGTTCAAAATGTTTAGACATTAATTCATCAAAAAAATGTTTTGACATTAATTCATCAAAAAAATGTTTTGACATTAATGGACCAATTTAAAGGGGTCCAGTGGTCTTAGCTGGGCCTCTTGTCTTTTTCTTTTTTTATCTCTTTTTTCTTCCTCGGATTGAAACAAGGTACCTCTTTGGTCTTTTGCTGTGTGATCCACACAAATAAAAAAACGTGGAGATTTTCAGTCTATTATTTGTTTCTTTTATTTGAGTAATGCTCCATTTATAAAATTTTGATAATAATTTCACAACAAATTTTAGGTAGTAAGCTGTTATTAGCTCTAACTAGTGAATATTCCGTACGATGCACATGTTTGTTATTAGTTATGGAATGTCACAATTCACACTTGAACCCAACTGTATGAAGGGATCATGCCCAAAAAGCCCAATACAATGAAATTTACAGAGAGTGGACTTGAAACCTAAGTTCTATGGATATTAGATAACAAAAATGATGGGTTAGAACCTCAATTCACATGCAACGAACTGTTTATGTAGCAAAAATTCTCCTTGGACGTATGCTGAGAATAGTTTGTATTGCTTTTCCTTGTTCTAAAAATAGATTGCAATTGAAGGTGGTATATACAGTGTTTCTCCCTTTTTTCTCTGATCCCCTTCTTGAATGCCTTTCTTTTTCTTTTATATCATCTTCCTTCTCCCTCCATCCTCCATGTATGGATTAGATCACCGATCCAGATATTTGTCACATCCACCGCCCTCTTGAAGTCTTTCCACAATAGTTGTAAGGCTAATCACTACTGTTCAGATATCATTTCCTCATTAATGCGACCAGAAGGGTAGGTGCATAGTCTTTAATGCGGTGGTAGCAGCTTTTCCTAAAATATTTCTCATTCGTTTTTCCTTTCTGTGCCTTCGTGAAACACATCTTCATCCACTAAACCACCTAAAATCTCCTTCTAAACATCATGACGTTTCATATGATCTTCACTTCATTTAGTCGAGGATATGCCCCTCCTCGGACTATTTCCATCAGTCTTTTTCGCAACAGCTTACTTGTGGGCTTTTAAATTAGGTACCGTTACTGCCACCAAACCCTCCTCGAACAAGTTAACATCCTCGGATCAGGCCAAAGGCCTAAAAACATGCCCTGGACCTTTTTTCCTCATAGTAGCCCCTCAAAACTTCATTTTTCTTTTCCATCTAAGAAGAAAATTGAGGTTTTGACCCCACGCGCTAACCTTTGCACGCTTCTTGAACTGCTACACGCAAAAATGTCATTTCCTTCTTTAAAAAACTACTTCTAACGCCTCGAAGTCCACAACGCCCCTATTAATTGCCCCAAACAGCGCATTGTCACCCACACCCAACGATGAGAAATAATCTAACGGCCCAGATTTTTCCTTCAAATTTTAAGCGGGATAACTATCATTTGGCTTCGCCTTTCATATAAAACGCCTAGAAAACTGCGATTTTTTCCATTTACTCCTAAAATCAACCAGCTCTAAAGAATTCCTCATCTTCTCTACTCCCAAGAAGTTCCTGAAGAGTTGTCTACTCCTTCTCTCATAAGTTTTCATACTTCTAAATTCTTTTTTCTCCTCAGCTATAGTCCTCGGCCATTAACTATACCCCCTTTCCCTTCTAAATCTTCACTTTTACCTCAACCAAATGGGTAGATTCAAATGTTTAGTAGATACTGAAGCCGGTATGGAGGGTTTCCAAGCCAAATACCACATTCCTGCAGAATTGGGTTTGAGGTCTTGTGCCCCAGATGCCATAGCTGATGATAGGAAAGAATGAGAAGTTGGCATTCCCATAATCACATTTTTAGAGGGTGGAATGACACTTCCCATGAAGAACGTAACCAATAAATACTTGCATAATCATAGATTATGCACAGACCAATGTACACTTAACATGTTTAGAATCCTAGTTTGTGTCAATGCTCTCAATGAGCAAATGGGTTTGAGACTCGCATGGCACGACATTGCCTATATGTATGAGTGTCACCAACTTAAAGACGTTAGGTATTACCTCAAGTCTAGATCTAACATTGTTAGGCTTATATCGTGTCTTCCCAAATCTAACAAAGGCATGAAGGATGACTACTTAATTGCCTCTGGGAAGTGGCACAACAGTCCTCATTGTACAATCAAAGAGGGAAAACCAAGTGTGATTCCAAAGGATTTAGGTCCCCTAGCCTGGGGTTTAGTTCTCCTAACTTTATTATTTAGATTTATATTGTATTTTATTTTTCTCTTTCTTTAACATTTATTGTTGGTCTAACCATGTTTGGCTTCTTGGATGTTTTTATAGATAAACAGCACGTATCGCCCCATCTGAGCCTAACCAGCATCGCGGACCTTAATAGAGTTTTAAGATCCGAGGTATTCGTAAGTGAAGACGGACAGGTGAGGGCAACCCATCTCATCTTGGGATACGAACTACTATCGACTACCTTCCAAGATATCAGCAACACAATCATCACGGGTGACCGGAGACGTAGAAGGATAGACGTCTCAAAACCGATGTTCCTTGCTCCACACAATTTACCGGATGACCCTTCTGTCATCCGATATATATGCCCAATAAAAGCGGTCCCCTTGGCTATACAACCTAAAACAACAGCCATCCGAGAAGAATCCACATCTTCTTGCTTGTCCTTTGAGGAGGAAATAGACCAATTCCAACTTGAGGAGGCAAAGAAACATTTAGAGCGCCACATTGTCAATCTCTCAAACGAAGAAAACGAATCCACCGAGAGTTTCGGTATCAAAGGTTTCATAGTTGCTCGTGTAGACAATAGCGCCGGGGAGGAAGAAGAAGAAATTTCTTAACAACCAGGGACAAGTTTGAAGGATCTTCTTGCCAGAAGGGGTAAGCAAGCTATCATGAAAGGTGCTTCAGGATCTCAACCTCCTGTCAATCTCCTACCCCCTCCTTCTCCTCCATTATCCCTTCTTCCTATACCCAACCTCAAAGGGAAGAAAAGAGTGGACAAGGTTGAAGAAGAGGAGTTGGCCCAGAAGAAAAAGCAGAAGCAACAAAAGGCGGGAAATGGCCAAACTCGAGCTTCCTCTGTAAAGAGCAAGGATAGCCATGAATTGGCCGAGGTTTGCCAAACTCCATCCCATTGGTCACTTCCTTTGGAATTAGACGAGGCTCTTATTCCCCGCCACGCCTCCATAAGGGAATTCCAAAAAGGGCATGCCCATTACTTGGCCAAGGCCCTGGAACAGCCCATCTTGCTGCCTAAGGACATGGATGCCCTGAAAGGGATGAGGCAACCAGATCTTTTCCTATCCCTGAAAAGGGACCTAGCTTTGGTATGTGCCATTATTAAGAACATTAATTGCTAATTCGTTTATTTTGTTATTGCATTTGATTTTCTTTCTAACCTTTCAATCATACACGTACCTTTGTATTATTCTCATCACAATGAACTTGTTCATCACTTTTACGCAAGCTAACCAAGAGGTTTTCATGGCTGAGAAGTGGGTAGAAGATGCTCGGAATAAGGCTAACGCTGAAGCCAGCATCAGGATCGAGACTGAGAAAGCCCTTGGATTGGCCGAGCAGGAGAAACAAGAGCTGACCAACAAATTGGTGGAAGAGGGAAAAAAGAGGAGAAGCACCGAGGCTAGACTTAAGACAGCCGAGATGCAGGCAGAGGAGCAACGCAAACAGCTTCTCGACAAAGGACAAGAACTAGCTACTGCCCAACAAGACATTTTGCGCTTGAAGGGTGAGTTAGCACAAGCCAAGGAAGCGGCTCGCACCATCAAAGAGACCGTGGATGCCGCATCACTTGCCTCCTTCCACAAGTGAGTTGAGGAAACAGAGATCCGATTGGCCGAAGAGCTAGCTGAAGTATGTAAGCATTACTATCAACAAGTATAGGTAGAAGCCCTTAATGTGGCAGGGGTCCATGCTACCTCGGAGAGGAGGAAGGCCAAAAACATATGGCTTCCCCCAGACATCCATGCAATTGAAGCCCTTCCACCTCCTCTAATTGCCTCCGAGACAGTGCCCCTTACACAGCCTTCCACAATCCAAGAACCTATCCAACCTCTTAAAGCATCTACAGGCTCTGATAAAGCGGTAGAGCAAGGTGAGAAGATTGAGAAGAGTCTAAGAAAGAAAGCTGGACAGGGTGACCCTCCACTAGGGGTGAAGGACAAAGGAAAACAAATTATGACCCTATCCAAGATCAAACCTTCAAATGCTCCCCTCATCATCAAAGAAATGGCTCTCAAATCCAAAGAGACTGGGCCCAAGCCAAAAGGGGAGGAGGACAAAACAAAGAAACCTGAAACAAAGTCCACAAAAGACCTTCCACTGAAAACTAAGACATAAACAGCCTAGGACTCTCTCTCCACTTTTTCCCTAATTTCACGATAGTTTTTTTTTTTTTTTGTTATAAGTTTACTACTGTTGTTTGCCTTGTGCTTTTATTTCCAATGTAATCACATACATTATAATGACAAGTTCAAGATTTTGATTTCATTTACTGGGAATGTTTAACTCTTTATCTTAATACAATTTGTATACATAACATGAATGACTTGGTGTGCAAATGAACAGGGTAGGTCTCAATAATGCATTAGATAATATCAGTAACCTGACACGGAAATAATTTCATTTCATTAACCTATGCCTTCAATGGATAAACTGTATGTTGGAATCATATTATTTAATATGCAACAACAAACAGTTAAATACATAAGAATATACATAAACCCAAAATGAGAGAAATATGGTCTGAGACCAGACCTTATGTGAAACTCAGGCACAAAAGTAAATCATCAATCTCACCAAGGTATGTGGTTTGAGAGCTACGACAAAGCCAAAGCTCTGTTTGTTTCTTAAAAATGTGAACGGAAGTGTTAATTTCCCAAAAGTAAATAGTTTGAGGACCAAATATAATTAAGGTCCTGTTTAACACTTAGTAAAAATACCAATTTCTACAAGGTATGTGGTCTGAGGAGCCACGCATGACCAAGTTTCTGTTTGATACTTAGAAAAATGAACTAAAGTATTAATTTTTCCAAAGTAGATGGTCCGAGGACCAGACGTAACAAAGGTTCTGTTTAACACTTAATAAAAATATCAATTTCTACAAAGTATGTGGTCTGAGGAGCCAGACATGACCAAGTTTCTATTTGATACTTAGAAAAATGAACTGAAGTATTAATTTTTCCAAAGTAGATGGCTCGAGGACCAGATGTAACTAAGGTTCTGTTTAGCACTTAATAAAAATATCAATTTCTACAAGGTATGTTGTCCGAGGAGCCAGCCATGACCAAGTTTCTGTTTGATACTTAGAAAAATGAACTAAAGGGTTAATTTTCCCAAAGTAGATGGCTTGAGGACCAGACGTAACTATGGTTCTGTTTAACACTTAATAAAAATATAAATTTATACAAGGTATGTAGTCTGAGAAGCCAGGCATGACCAAGTTTCAATTTGATGCTTGGAAAAATGAATTGAAGTGTTAATTTTCCCAAAGTAAATAGCCCAAGGACCAGACGTAACTAAGGTTCTATTTAACACTTAATAAAATATCAATTTCTACAAGATATGTGGTCCGAGGAGCCAAGCATGACCAAGTTTCTGTTTGATGTTAAGAAAAATGAACTAAAGTGTTAATTTTCCCAAAGTAGATGGCCCAAGGACTAGACGTCACTAAGGTTCTATTTAACACTTAATAAAAATATCAATTTCTACAAAGTATGTGGTCCGAGGAGCCAAGCATGACCAAGTTTCTGTTTGATACTTAGAAAAATGAACTGACGGAAGTGTTAATTTTACCAAAGTAGATGGCCCGAGGACCAGACGTAGCTAAGGTTTTGTTTAACATTTAATAAAATATCAATTTCTACAAGGTATGTGGTCCGAGGAGCCAAGCATGACCAAGTTTCTGTTTGATACTTAGAAAACTAATAATCAATGCAACACAATGACAACAGAAATAAGATGGCAGAAGTGCCTTTCATTAATAATAGTACCTTTATAGGTTATTTACATTCCAGTGACGCGATACAACTTTTTCATCTAAGTTTGCAAGATAATATGCACCTATGCCCGCTACTGAAGTGATATGATAAGGTCCTTCCCAGTTAGGTCCCAACTTTCCCCATGCTGGATTTTTGGCAGTACCCAAGACCTTCCGTAATACCAAATCTCCAGGGGCAAGTGGCCTTAACTTTACATGGGAATCATATCCCTGTTTGAGTTTTTGCTGATAATAAGCTAACTGAACCATGGCATTTTCTCGTCGTTCCTCCACTAAGTCTATGCTTTTTTCCAGTAAATTGTCATTACTATTTGGAATGAAAGAGCTCGTTCTTAGCGCCAAAAAGCCAGTTTCCAGAGGGATTACAGCCTCAGCTCCATAAGTTATAGAAAAGGGTGTCTCTCTAGTGGATCTTCGAGGTGTAGTTCGATACGTCCACAAAACATGTGGCAACTCTTCCACCCACCTCGCCTTAGCATCATCTAGCCTTTCTTGAGCCCACTGACTATAACTTTATTGACCGTCTCGACCTGCCCATTCCCCTGCGGATAAGCTGGAGTGGACTATCTATTCATGACGCCTAGATCACAACAATACCTTTTTAAGGCCTTACTATCAAATTGCAAGCCATTATCTGAAATAAGTGTATAAGGGAGTCCAAACCTAGTAATAATGTTTTTCCAGATAAACCTCTTCGCGTCCACATCCCTAATATTTGACAAATGCTCAGCTTCAACCCATTTAGTGAAGTAATCTGTTCCAATAAGCAACCACCTCATATTTCCTGCTGCTTTGGGGAAAGGCCCTACTATGTCCAAGCCCCATTGAGCAAAAGGCCAAGGACTAAACAGAGGGTTAAGGACACCCCCTGGCTGATGGATGTTGGAAGCAAATCTTTGACATTGATCACACTTCTTTGCATAATCTTATGCCTCTCGCTGCATATTAGACCACCAATACCCCTAGGTAAGAGCTCTATGAGCCAAAGACCTTCCTTCTGTGTGACTTCCACAAATCCCTTCATGTAACTTTTCCAAAAGTGATTTTGTTGCTTCAAGGTGTACACATAACAAATATGGTCTAGAAAAAGAACGCTTGTACAATTTCTGGTCCTCGAATAGCCAAAATCAAGGTGTTTTTCTACGTACTTTGTCTACCTCTATGAGAGACTGTACCCTCGGCTCGTTTCATAGAGGGTGTTGGCCAAACCCACGTGAATGGGTGGAGTCGTGTAATTGCCTCCCAAAATGTAGGTTCGACTAGTTATATTTACCCCTTTAGATTAAGAGTTTTACAATAGAGTCACCACTTATTTAATTATTGGGATAAATAAGAAAACCAAAATTGAAAAATTTCTCATTTTATTAATTTTCAATTGAATTTACATTGATCATAAGAAAATTATATGGCTTTGGTCCTAGATACAATTTAAGATAAAGTATATAACTTTGTTTCCAAGTTACAATCTAAAAATTGAAAATTACAAGAATAAACATTGGTTCTACTAACTCTTGATCTAAGCTCGGAGGCTATGTTACAAGGTGGGAAGGTGTTAGGCACACACCTTGCCCAGTGAAACCGGTCTTTTAGACTATGATGACCAACATTCATATTATATCATCCAATATGCCAATCAATTTGCATGTTGAATTTAATGTGTGTGCATGTGATGAACCCTAATTCAATTTATTAAGCATTACTTTTGGATTGAAAAGTAAATTCTAGTGAATGTGTGTAGATAGTGATATCCTAGATTCAAGAATTTAAAAGAATTATTAAATAAACATATTTTTCATGTTTTCGATGTGGATTTAAAATTGAAACTAGTGTTATGCATGAACATGTGATGAACAACCAAGAACATGTGAAGAACATATGAGAACAATTAAGAACATTCAAACATATTCAAAGGAATTTAAATTATTATTATCATCTTTAATCTTAAATTCTCATCATGGCAACATAAAAAATCAATTAGGGAAAGGGATTATACCTTCATGCAAGATCCATATGGTGGATAAGGAGACTCTTGAGGGAGGTCCTAAGGGTGGAAGAAAAGAAGAGTTAGGAGAGGAAAAGTGAGTCTCACTCAATACCTTGAGTCTCAAGAAGACCAAGATATGACAAAACTACTCAACTTCCTAGAACTTAAAAGAGGAGAAGAGAGGGGTTTTTTGTGTCTCCTAAAATGAAGGAGGGGGTTTATATAGTAGTAGTGGAAGAAATATGAATGGAAGGTAATTAATGAGGGTTGACAAAGAATCCTGAAGCTAGACCTCATTTTAGCCTTAGGGGAAATCTGATCGGAATTGTCTCGTTCTTGTGCTCAAATTGAAGCCCCGGATGTCTAGTTTTTTGGAACATTAATCTCATTCACAAATTCAAAATATTTTGAAAGATATCAATGAAATGGTGAGCAGAGGTCACTTGTTAGAAAATGGTTTTAGCACAATTAATATTAATAGGTCCCAAATTAGCTCCCAATTAACATTAAATGGCCCAAATCACTCTCATTTCAGACTTGATTAGTTCCAAATTTACCCTAATTAAAATATAATTGCACAAATTACTCATTGAATAATTAATATTTATCTATTTAATTAATTAGGTATACGCAATCTCACCATAAAATGTAGTCCTAACCAATCAAATTATGACACATCACTAATCTCAAATTGATTATAATTATAACCAATTGAAATCAATTGTTCATAATCATATATAATTAAACTCAATTTGTGATAGTGCATCTCGACTATTAAAACTTGATTTGATGATAACTTTCAATCTGATGGTCCGATTAGCGCTTATGATCAGTTGATTTGATCGCTACAACATCAAGATCATTTTCGTGAAATGAGATTAAGGATCTAATGACCAGAATCAGTATACATATTTTCAAGAAAAAATTACTCATTTACCCTCCAAGTGAAGTTAAATGAGGGTTGCAAAATGAGGTGTCAACAGAATGCCCCTCATTGGCAGAGCTTGAAAAGCGAATGTCAATGTATGAAAGAGACACTTAACTTTGCAATCAATATTTAACCGTGGTGAATCTATGATGCATGTAGATAAAAATGCAGGCAGTCATGTTGTGGATCAAAATGTGGCCCAAATCTCAAAGAAGATTGCCTACGTACCTCTTGGTGGGAGGATCACGTCCAAACGTAGTTCACGCATGCAAAATGTTTTTTTTTTTTTTTTTTGAATGAGTACAAGACATGCTTACCTGAGGTCAAGAAAATATGGAGGACCAAGGATCTTGGTTCATGTTTTCAAGAGGACCAAGGGATTTTTGGGCTTTGGCTCATGTTTACAGAGGACCAAAGGTTCTGGATCCTGGCTCATGTTTTCAGAGGACCAAGGATTTTTTGATCTTGGCTCATGTTTTCAGAGGACTAAGGGTTTTTTGGACTTTAGCTCATGTTTTTAGAGACTAAAGGTTCGGGATCCTAGTTCATGTTTTCAGATGACCTAGGATTTTGGGCTTTGGTTCATGTTTTCAAAGGACCAAAGGTTTTGGATTTTGGCTCATGTTTTTAGAGGACCAAAGGTTCTAGATCCTGGCTCATGTTTTCAGAGGACCTACGATTTTTGGATCTTAGCCCATGTTTTCAAAGGACCAAGGGTTTTTTGGGCTTTGGCTCATGTTTTAAGAGGACCAAAGGTTTTAGATCCTAGCTCATATTTTCAGAGGACCTAGGATTTTTGGATCTTGGCTCATGTTTTCAAAGGACCAAGGGTTTTTTGGGCTTTAGCTCATGTTTTCAGTGGACCTACGATTTTTGGGCTTTGGCCTATGTTTTCAGAGGACCAAAGGTTTTTTATCCTGGCTCATGTTTTCAAAGGACCAATGATTTATTTTTTGGGTTTTGGCTCATGGTTTCAGAGGACCAAAGGTTCTGGATCCTGACTCATGTTTTCAGAGGACCTAGGATTCTTGGGTCTTTGGCTCATGTTTTCAGACGACCAAAAGTTTTGGATCTTTGCTCATGTTTTTAGAGGACCAAGGGTTTCTGGATCCTGGCTCATATTTTCAGAGGACCTAGGGTTCTTTGGCTTTAGCTCATGTTTTCAGAGGACCAAAGGTTCTGGATCCTGGCTCGTGTTTTCAAAGGACCTAGGATTTTTAGGCTTTGGCACATGTTTTCTGAGGACCAAAGGTTCTAGATCTTTGCTCATGTTTTCAGAGGACCAATAGTTTTTTTTTTTTTAAGGCTTTGGCTCATGTTTTCAGAGGACCAAAGGTTCTGGATCCTGACTCATGTTTTTAAAGGACCTAGGATTTTTGGGCTTTGGCTCATGTTTTCAGAGGACCAAAGGTTCTGGATCTTGGCAAAGGTTCTGGATCTTGGCTCATATTTTCAAAGGACCTAGGATTTTTTGATCTTGGCTCATGTTTTCAAAGGACTAAGGGTTTTTTGGACTTTAGCTCATGTTTGGATCCTAGTTCATGTTTTCAGATGACCTAGGATTTTTGGGCTTTGGCTCATGTTTTCAAATGACAAAAGGTTTTGGATCTTGGCTCATGTTTTCAAAGGACCAAAGGTTCTGAAACCTGGCTCATGTTTTCAGAGGACCTAGGATTTTGGATCTTAGCCAATGTTTTCAAAGGACTTAGGGTTTTTTGGGCTTTGGTGCATGTTTTAAGAGGACCAAAGGTTTTGGATCCTAGCTCATGTTTTTAAAGGACCTAGGATTTTTGGATCTTGGCTCATGTTTTCAGAGGACCAAGGGTTTTTTGGGCTTTGGCTCATGTTTTCAGTGAACCTAGGATTTTTGGGCTTTGGCTTATGTTTTTAGAGGACCAAAGGTTTTTGATCCTGGCTCATATTTTCAAAGGACCAAGGATTTATTTTTTGGGCTTTGGCTCATGTTTTCAGAGAACCAAAGGTTTTGGATCCTGGCTCGTGTTTTCAAAAAACCTAGGATTTTTAGACTTTGGCTCATGTTTTCAAAGGACCAAAGGTTCTAGATCTTGGCTCATGTTTTTAGAGAACCAAGGATTTTTTTTTTTTTTTTTTTTTTGGGCTTTAGCTCATGTTTTCAGAGAATCAAAGGTTCTGGATCTTGGCTCATGTTTTCAGAGGACCAAGGGTTTTCTGGGCTTTGGCTCATGTTTTCAGAGGGCCAAAGGTTCTGAATCCTGGCTCATGGTTTCAGAGGACCTAGGATTTGTAGGCTTTGGCTCATGTTTTCAGAAGACCAAAGGTTCTGGATCTTGGCTCATGTTTTTAGAGGACTGAGGATTTTTGGGCTTTGCCTTATGTTTTCAGAGGACCAAGGATTTTTTTTTTTTTTTTTTTTTACTTTGGCTCATGTTTTCAGAGGACCAAAGGTTTTGGATCTTGGCTCATGTGTGTGGGCCTTTTACCCTAGTACCTGCAGAATAAATATTTTCAATTAGTAATAAAGTTATTCATTGAACAGAATTCGGCATACCTGGCGAATGCCCCTAGTTTGGGACATATTCCATGCTTCGATGAATGATGAGGATGGACAGTTGACTTGATGTTACAACACTAGAGAATATGGAGGCAGATCATAGTTTTTTGTTCCTGAATAAGAATTTAATGAAGTTCTCTTCTAGGACTTTCAATTTTTTTTTTTTTTTTTATTTGAAAATTTTTGAAATCTTGAATTTTTTGATGGAATTGGAATTTTGTTTTTTCGAAAGATTTGGAAATCTTGAATTTTTTTGAAAGAATTGAAAATTTTGATTGATGAAATTTTTTTAAGCAACCTAATTGGAAATCTTGAATTTTTTGAAGGAATTGAAAATTTTGATTGATAAGTTTTTTTTTTTTTAAGCAACCTCATTGGAAATCTTGAATTTTTGAAGGAATTGACAATTCTGATTGATGAATTTTTATTTTTATTTTTTTTGGGAAATTTGAAAATCTTGAGAAAAAAAATTTGAAGGAATTGAACACTTTGATTGATGTTTTTTTTTTTTTTTTTTGAAAGCAACCTAAGAAGTACGAGCCCAATGCCCCTAGTGCCAAGGAATTTTTGGAATTCCCCTTTTCTTTTCTTCTTCTTTTTTTTTTAAAGATATGGAAATCTTTTTTTTTTTAGATTTGAAGATTTATCAAAAAGCGGAGAAGATGAAGATGGAGTAAAAGTGATGAAGATTGATCCATGATGATTTTTTTTTTTTTTTTTGAAAAACCTATCATTTGAATGATAATAACTTTGGCTGGAAGTTGATGCAGATTGCTGGATAAGTCCTTGCTTAATTCCTGCATAAAGATAATTTCAATCAGTAATGAATTTATTTATTGAAATGAATTAGAAGTACTTACCCAATGCCCCTAGTTTGGGGCATATTCCATGCTTAGATTGAAGTTGAGTTCAGTTGATGTTGTGACCATTGGAGAACATGAAAGAAGATCACAATCCACCATTGTTGGTTCCTGCAAAATAGCTTTCTTTCTCTATCTTGTTAGAAACCAATTATAATGAAAACATTTTTTGCCAATGCCCCTAGTGTGAACCTGCTTGGAAAAATAATGGATTAATGCCTCAAATGAAAACAAACTTCCATGCAAGAAGAACATATTTGCACACAATATAAATAGCCCAATGCTCCAACTTTAAACATGCTTAATGCAAACAAATGGGCTTAACCTAACATGCACTCAAACAATTTTGTCACATTGTTTTGACTTTGTTCTCCAAGGTTGTTTGGGTGATTGAGACCGAGCCTCTGAAAGGCTGCCTACGTGCCTCTTTCATAGAGGATTAGGTCAAGACATAGTTCAAGAGAAGTGAATTTTGAAAAAGAACGATTTTTTTTGTTGTGGAAATGAGATTTCTCTTTCTTTCTTCTTTTCTCTTTTTTTTTATTTTTTTTATGAACAAGAGGTGATCCTTTGAACAACCATTTTGTCAAATCAAAGTTTTTAAGAATCAAACAAATCTCTTTGATTAGGAAGGATCAAGATCATTAAACTCATGTAATCAAATTTCCTTCATCCTTTTGAACATCGTCAAATTAAGTTTCCAAAGGCAATCAAGAAATAAAATGTGATAATATTTATGAATCACATTGTTGAGTGCAAACAAGGAGAGTGCTCCAGGTTTGGAAGTTCTTTTGAGTTATTTTAAAGATTTGAGAATTTGAGAAATTTTGTCCTCGAACATATCATCCAGTGGGGTTTGACAATTTTAAGCATTTTCCCCTTTTAATTCAAGAGAAAAAATATTATTAGAGTTTAAGATACGCCTACTATTAGCAATACTTCAAGGAGGCCTTATTCATGGGTTGTAATGTAGGCCGGGTTTAGGTTATGAAATGAATGATATAAAAAGGCTCAAAATTCCCTATGATGTTCCACCAAGTATGCATTACACAAAATCAAGTATTGGAGGACTAGTCTTCATTGGTCACTTGTATCAACATTTGTTTTTATGCTCATTCATCTTAAATCATACCTCTAGACTTTCATCTTGTAAAATTCTTCTCTTTTTAGGTTGCATCCTCAAGTTTCCAACTTGGTAGGATTTTCCAAATTTCCTTTTCTTCTTCTTCTTTTCTTTGGCTCTAACTTTTGCCTAGACCTCCCTTTTGGTTTTCAGCCTAGCGGGCTTCTTTGCTTTTATTTTTTTTGGCCTTAGCTTTTGCCTAGATTGCCCTTTTAGGTTTTCAGCCTAGTGGGGGTTTTTTTTTTTTTCTTTTCTGCTGTCTTTCATCTCTTGATTGAATGAACTTTTTTGGGGTCATTTGCCTCCCTTGTTTTTCTCAGCTTAAGTCATGTTGATGCACTCTTTATACATCTTTCTTACCTTGATGTGTTTGCACATTTCTATGCTTGATGAATCTTTTCCTTTTTTGATGAACTCTCTTTTAGATGAATCTTGTATTCCTCTTGGCACGATGAATTTTAGGCTCTTCAACTTTACGGAAACTTATTTTTTTCACATTGATGGAATTTCATTTCTCTTTCCTTAATTGTGTGAAACCTCATTTTTCTTTGAAAATCTCTTGTCTTTAGCCTAATGAATTCTCTACTTGTCTTTCATGTCTTCTAGGAGAGATTTATCAATTAACTTCAAAGCTACAAGGTTGACTCCTCCTCAACATGAGATTAAAGCATGCATACTTTGTTTTTTCCCACCCTAGGTTTAGATTTTAGTGGGTTCATGCAAAAAAAGATGCTAAGTGTTTAAAGGCTCAAATGGGCTAGCAATGGATAATGATCGTTCTAGGTATTAGGGAATAATCTTGTTTAACCAAAGATAGCCTTCTATTCCTAGTAATGCTTGCTTGTAGGCACAATGATTTAAGCTCTTTTAATAAAATCATCTTAAAAGAAAAAGTATAAATGCTCTAATGTTGTGAAATAAAAGATCTTTGAAAATTGGATCGAGTGCATGGATTCTTGGGATTTTCTGATGGATGGATTTTTTTTTTATTGCCTTTTAAGACCATTTCTTTTTATATTCTAAGTCAAGTAGCAAAATTTTTTACATGGATCAAATGAAATTAATCATTCCTTGGTACAAGTTGATTGATCAAGCCTTTAAGCATCAAGATTTAGAAAATGTTTTGTCCAAGGGATCCTCATGTACCATTTTGAAAATGAGACTTCTTCTTCTTCTTCTTCTTTTTTTAACCTTGAAAGAAAAAAAATTGGGTCTTTTTGAAAAAGTCACTAGGAAGTTCAATGGACCTAGTTCAAAGATTTTTTTTTAAATGACTCAAAGGCCCAATGTCCCTAGTCCAAACACTTTCTTATTTGAATTTTTTTTTTTTTTTTTTTTTTTTTTTGGAAAGATTTGGGTGTCTTGATTTTTTTTTTTTAATTTTTTTTTTAAAAATATATACATGAACAAAGTGCATCAAATGCTACATGGATTTTTAGAATTCAAAGAAACATAGAAACATGGAATAAAAGGCAAACTTTAAGCTTAACCGTGATGTTGCAAACCAAATGTGGAGTGAGGCAAAGTTGGGCCGCTTGCTTCTTCTTTGTCCATTTAGGATGCTTAAGACTTGATATGCTTGAACCTTGATTATGATCTTTTGGTATTTGCTTGAAATGACTTGATTTGCGCTTGGAAGGCTTGAACCTTGATCTTTTGGTATTTCCTTGAAATGGCTTGAACCTTGATTGTGATCTTTTGGAAGGCTTGAACCTTACACTTGGAAGGAATGCATCTTGTGAGTTTTTGGCCTTTGATGTTGATCATGCATATACACCTTTAATGGGCTCAAGTGGTGGGCTTAGAACAATTCAAGAAACAATTTTGGGTTTCCATATCAAGTAAAGTCCAATCATAGGCTTTTAAGCTTGAGTTCATTCACAGCATACAAGGTTCAAACAATTATGATGGGCTCAAGCGTTGGACTAGAGTCATCATGGTTCAAACAACGGCCACACACGTGTAATGAAATGAAATTACATGGACCGACCTAAAGATAGGTTCTATGGGTCATTACAACATGGGTAGAAGGTAGGCTAAAGGTCCTCACAAGCTAGGAAGTCGTACCTCCCAACTTGTGACACCAGGAGCTCCGCGTTGGTCCGAACGGTACGGTTTATCCCTATGAACCACCATGGCATAACCATGATGATCCTTGTTGCGGTGGGTGGTAGGTTCACCACTGGGCATGTGAGTCTCAGGAAGAACACAATTCATGGCTAATACTACTGGGCTTCCGGGCTAGCACACAAATAAAATAAATTTTATTCAAGCAAATGATACATGACATGCAATATAATGACATATTAGACATATTATATACAAAAGGCAATAAACAAACAATGACATGGTTGGCCACCATAACCTAATTGAAGCTTAGCCCTCAATATCCCTAGTGTAGTCGCCACTGTGAGAGACCACGCCCCCGGCCCGTTTTTTATGGAGTGTTGGGCCAAACCCATATGAATGGGTGGAGTCATGTTATTTCCTCCCAAAATGGAGGTTTGACTAGTTATATTTTTCCCTTTAGATTAAGGGTTTTACAATGGAGTCGCCACTTATTTAATTATTGGGATAAATAAAAAAACCAAAATTGAAAAATTCCTCATTTTATTAATTTTCAATTGAATTTACATTGATCATAGGAAAATTATATGGCTTTGGTCCTAGATACAATCTAAGATAAAGTACATAACTTTGTTTCCTAGTTACAATCTAAAAATTGAAAATTACAAGGATAAACATTGGTTCTACTAACTCTTGATCTAAGCTCGGAGGCTATGTTACAAGGTGGGAAGGTGTTAGGCACCCACCTTGCCCAGTGAAACCGGTCTCCTAGACTATGATGGCCATCATTCATATCATATCATTCAATATGCCAATCAATTTGCATGTTCAATTTAATGTGTGTGCATATGATGAACCCTAATTCAATTTATTAAGCATTACATTTAGATTGAAAAATAAATTCTAGTGAATGTGTGTAGATGGTGATATCCTAGATTCAAGAATTTAAAAGAATTATTAAACAAACATATTTTTCATGTTTTTTATGTGAATTTAAGATCGAAACTAGTGTTATACATGCACATGTGATGAACAACCAATAATATGTGAAGAACATATAAGAACAATTAAGAACATTCAAACATATTCAAAAGAATTTAAATGATTATTATCATGCTTTAATTTTAAACTCTCATCATGGCAACACAAAAAATCAATTAGGGAAAGGAATTATACCTTCATGCAAGATCCATATGGTGGATGAAGAGACTCTTGAGGGAAGTCCTAAGGGTGGACAAAAAGAATAGTTAGGAAAGGAAGAGTGAGTCTCACTCAATACCTTGAGTCTCAAGAAGATCAAGATATGACAAGACTGCTCAACTTCCTAGAACTCAAAAGAGGAGAAAAGAAGGGGTTTTTCGTGTCTCCTAGAATGAAGGAAGGGGGTTTATATAGTGTTAGGTTCTAAGACCTTAAGGACTAATGTATTAGAATTTCAATGTGTATTGTGTTGGCAAACCATGATCAAAACATTTAGTCTAGGTTTAGACTTGCTCAAAGTTTGGTTTAATGTAAGTTTGGAATCGAGTAGTTGTGGGAAATTACTGTTCTATTTCTGCACGGCTCAATTGATTGAAGAATAGACTCAACCGATTGAGAATCATGGATCAGGAATTTTCTGTAGAATTTTAAATCGACCCAAACAACAGTTCAAGCCCATTAAGGATTAGGGTTTCAGATCTACTTTTCCCACTATATAAAGGAAACTCTAAGCACACTTTTAAAGGCTTCTAAGAAAGAGAAGAGAGTACCTCTTTTTGTATCTAGGGTTTGTACCCAAAAGCTCTCTAGAGTCTTTTTGTTTATGTTGTATGTGTGAATTTCTTGTGAGATCTAAAGGTGTTTGCCTTCACATATACTTAGGGTTATCAAGAATCAAGACTATGTCAAGAACTTGATGATCATTCAATTGTTACCATAATAGCTTAAAGATACACAAGCAGGAGTGCTTGTACTTGCTGTAGAATCCAAGAAAGAAGGAGCCCATGGTCTCAGAGCTTGCACATGGTCATGTCAGTAAGTTTTCTACTGGTGGGTAGCAATAGGACGTTAATGGTCTAAGTCGCTATTGTATAAACTTCAATTTTTTCATCGTGGATCCAAGTTTACCTTGAGGATAGCTAGGTTAAATTCTCCCCAGGTTTTTTACAAGTTTGGTTTTCCTAGGTCATCATATCTTTGTGTTTTTATATTCCCCATTTTACATTGATATGATTATATGATTATGTTAACCCAGATCTGAAATTTGGACTAAGTAATAACTTGGCTTGTTAACTAAGTTAATCCAATTGTGGTTCAAGGGATCTAAACAATTCTAACATATAGTAGTGGTGGAGGAAATATGAATGAAAGGTCATTAATGAGGATTGACAAAGAATCATGAACCTAAACCTTATTTTAGCCTTAGGAAAAATCTAGAGCATTAAATGTAGAGATTGGTTGGAGTGAGGAGCAAGCCAAAATTCAGTTTTCCCGTAACTATTGTAACAGCTTGTAGAGCCAATTTCAAAAAATCATATCTGACTCAATTCTGATCGGAATTGTCTCGTTCTTGTGCTCAAATTGAAACTCCGAATGTCTAGTTTTTGGGAAAATTAACCTCATTCACAGATTTAAAATATTCTGAGAGATATCAATGAAATGGTGAGCAAAGGTCAATTGTTAGAAAATGGTTTCAACACAATTAACATTAATAGGTCCCAAATTAGCTCCCAATTAACATTAAATGACCTCAATCCCTCCCATTTTAGACTTGATTAGTTCCAAATTTACCCTAATTAAAATATAATTGCACAAATTACTTATTGAATAATTAATATTTATCTATCTAATTAATTAGGTGTACGCAACCTCACCATAAAATGTAGTCCTAACCAATCAAATTATGACATATCACTAATCTCAAGTTGATTATAATTATAAACAATTGGAATCAATTGTTCATAATCACATATAATCGGACTCAATTTGTAATAGTGCATCTCGGCTGTTAAAACTTGATTTGATGATAACTTTCAATCTGATGGTCCGATTAGCGCTTATGACCAGTCGATTTGATCGTTACAATATCAAAATCATTTTAGTAAAATGAGATTAAAGATCTAATGACCAGAATCAAGATGCATATTTTCAAGGAAAAATTACTCTTTTACCCTCCAAGTGAGGTTAAATGAAGGTTGCAAAATGAGGTGTCAACAGCCTCAGACTTCTCCTCGAGCAAGATATCATTTTTAAGGAAGGATACTATAGGATCCATCCAACTTGATCCCACCCTTATTTGATGAATCCGAATGGTGTCACTATTCATTTCAAAGGGCTTACACAAGTCCTCAACTAGGATGACCCGAGGTAAGCTTTGCGCCGAGGACGTCGCAAGGGTGGCCAGGGAATCAGCATGGGTATTCATACTCCTAGAGACACGCAACAAGGTAAAAGATTCAAATTTTGATTGTAAATACCTAACCCAGGCTAGATATTCTTGCATTCTTCGATCTCTAGCCTCTAACTTTCCTTCTACCTGGCCCACCATTAGTTGTGAATCTGAGAACATTTGCACTGTTCTTCCACCCATTTTATGAACCATATCCATCCCTACCAGTAGAGCTTCATATTCTGCCTCATTGTTGGTAGCCGAGAACCCCAATCTCAAGGATTTCTCAAAAGTAAATCCTTCAGGAGACACCAGAACTAGCCCTACATGAAATCCTTTTTGGTTCGCTACTCCGTCAACATACACTCTCCAAATCAAAGGTTTCTTGCATGAGATCATGCCAACTGATTTTTCATCCATGGCTAAGCCTGTAACATTCTCTTCTGATAAGGGCTCAGCAAATTCTGCCACCAAATCAGTAAGAACTTGACCTTTCATGAAAGTGCGAGGCATATACTTGATATCAAAAGCCCCCAATACGGTACCCCATTTAGCAATCCTTCCCGAGTAGCCAGCGCTTCAAAGTACAGGCTTAAGAGGAAGCTGAGTTAAAACAACGACTATATGACATTGGAAGTAATGGGAAAGCTTACGTGTAGTATGCACTATGGCTAGGATTGCTTTTTCCAATGATAAATAAAGCACCTTGGCGTCATGTAAAGATTTACTCAACTCGTATCAAAACCAAACTGACAGCATGGTTGGCCACAGCAATATATGCGAACAGGACTTCATCAACTTCTAGCAGAGACATGATGGGTGGTTGTGAAAGATATTACTTACGCTGTTGAAAAGCCAAGGCACACTCCTAGGTCCATCCAAATCCTTTCCACTTATTCAGCAATTGGAAGAAAGGCATGCACCTATTTGCGGATCAAGAAATAAACCGGTTAAGGGCAGCAATCATCCCTGTCAACCTTTAAACTTCTTTAGGATTTCGAGGTGGCTGTAAGCTATTAATTGCCTTAACTAGCGCAGGATTGACTTCAACTCCCAGATGAGTAACTAGATAGCCCAGAAACTTTCCAAATCCTACACCAAAAGAACATTTAGAAGCATTAAGGTGCAATTTGTATCTCCTTAGCGTCTGAAAAGTATCGTTCAGGTTTTCCACATGCATGGAAACTGTTTTACTTTTCACCATTTCATCCATATACACCGCAATAGTCTTTCCCAGTTGTGGCTCAAACATCCTGGTCATCATCCTTTAATATGCAGCCCCTGCGTTTTTCAACCCGAAAGGCATCACCTTATAGTGATAATTCCCTGTAAGGGTAACAAAGGTTGTCTTTTCTTGATCATCCAAGGCTAAAGGTATTTGATGATAACCTTAGAAAGCATCCAAAAAACTCATCCGAGGATGCCCAACAATAGCATCCACTAGCTGATCTATACGAGGCATTGGGAAAGAATCTTTAAGGCAAGCCTTGTTCAAATCTGTGAAGTCCACACAAACTCTCCACTTCCCATTCTTCTTTTTCACAACCACTGTATGAGCTAACCATTTAGGATAAAACACTTCTTTGATAGCACCAACCTTTTTGAGCTTGAGCACCTCTTCTTGACAGCCTCGAAATGCTCTTTAAAGGAACGCCGAGGTGGTTGCCTCCTCAGTACTACAAGTCAGATTGACATTCAAGTGATGATAAATGAAACTCAAATCAACCCTGGGGGCCTCATAAGCATCCCATGCAAATAAATCTACATTCTTTCTCAAAAACGTAACCAGCTCCATCTTCTCCTAAAGTGTCAATTAAACTCCTACTTGAAAGTATTTTTCAAGGTCATCATCTATAAGAACCTCCTCTAACTCTTCACACGTAGCTTCTCCTACCGCTGCTGCCTTAGGCATAGCCAGAGACCTTGATTGCTATGAGCCCGCCTCAGCGAAGGCCGAGGTCTCTGGCCAAGCTAATGCAGAATTGCAGCTGCCATACACTGTCTAGCCATAGATTGACTCCCAATTATTTCCTCGATCTGTTCCCCCGATGGGAACTTCACTTTGACATGTAAAGTTAAAGATACGGCCCCCAAAGCATGCAACCATGGTCTTGCCACAATAGCAGTGTAAGGAGAATAGGCATCAACCACAATGAAATCCACTTCCACCACTTCTAATCCGAATTGCACAGGCAACCTAATTTTTCCCTTTGGTATAACAGTCTTCCCCTCAAAGCTTATCAGTGGCGAGTCATATGCCATAAGATTCTCAAGTCTTAAGTTTAGCCCCTTGAACAAATCAGGTTACATAATATTTGTCCCACTACCTTGGTCAACCATCACTCTTTTTACGTCGTAACCCCCTATCCTCAGTGTAACTACCAAAGCATCATCATGGAGTTGGATAGTTCCAATCTTGTCTTCTTCTGAAAAACCCAAAATAGATGGGGCATTCCCCTTAATCCTCTTCAGCTCAGAGCTAGACTCCTCGACAAGGGTTCATGCCATAAACATCACCCTATAAGGACGAGAACCAGTCCTCTCGGGAGCGGCAAAGATAGCATTGATCGTACCCAGAGAAGGCCTTGATGAAGTGTTGCCCTGATTAACTAAACCTGAATGATCTCCCTGCCCATTGAGACGATACAAAAATTTCCTTAACCTTCCCTCCTTAACCAACTACTCCAAATGATTCCATAAAGTCCTACAATCCTCCGTGGTATAACCCCTTTCTTGATGATAGTGGCAATGGAGATTTTGATTATGTTTCATAGGATCCCTAGCCATCTTGTTAGGCCACTTGAAGTATGGTTCATTCTGGATTTTCTCCAGCACCTTATGCACTAGTTCTCAAATACAATATTAACCACTTGAGGAGTGGTAGGACGGATTAACCAGCAAAATCTCTTTAAGGCCTGTTATTGTTGTATCTGTCCGACCTGAAATCCCTCCTCTCTTGAGGGATAACCTTCGCCTTTCCCTTACCTTGTTGTTGATCTTCCTCAACCCGTTTGCATTCATCAATGCGATCCATGAGCCGACTTACTCTCCTTACAGGCTTTTTAGTCAGAGATTTCCTCAACTCGTGCTTAGTAGGGAGGCCAACCTTGAAAGTCCTTATTGCCACATCGTCAAAATCTCCATCGATTTCATTGAACATCTCCTAGTACCTGTCAAAGTATGTTTTCAGGGTTTCCCCTTCCCTAATGGCTATGGACAATAATGAATCCAAAGGCCAAGGAACTCTACTGCAGGTAATAAAGCGAGACCCAAATATCCTGGTAAGTTCCAAGCTAGAAGGGAAAACTTTGCACAGTAAAGTTTCATTTTTAGAGTGTACCACTATCCTTTGATTAAAATGACTCACATGCTCTACAAAATCCATTCGACCATTATAAATAGTGAACGTGGGTTGGGTGAACCGCCGTGGAAGCTTCCCTTTTTCTACCCTACGTGTGAACGGTGACATGAAAATTTGGTGTAACGCCCTACTCATAGCATCATTTCCCAAGCCCCTAAAGGAGGACTCCTTGCCCTTATGACCATGAAGATTATCAGGAGGAGTTCTTGACCTTGACCTGTAGCCACTGCCCTGGCTATCTTTAGAAGAAGGGTCAGAAAAAGAGGGAGTTCACATTCGCTTCTCGCGGCGCAATTTCTTCTTCAGATGGTCAATCTCCTTCTGCATGACTTTAGCATTTTCCTCGTGAGGAATTCTACTTCCACCTAGTGAACGATTCCCATTGGTGTGCTCTGTATGCACACTGCCCTCAGTCTCGTTCCTATTCAAGATGTAGGAAGTGGTCCTCAGGCTAGGACCCCATAGACTCTGCATGATGTGGACCTGAGCCTGCCATAATATTACAATTCCTAAAACACAAGATTTTCCATAGACGGCGCCAATTGTAAGGTCACAATTTGAACCCGAACCTAACTGTATGAAGGGATCAGGCCCAAAAGCCCAATACAATGAAACTTATAGAAAGTGGGCTTGAAACCTAGGTTCTATGGATGTTGGATAACAAAAATGATGGGCTAGATCCCCAATTCACTTGCAACGAACTATTTATGTAACAGAAATTCTTCTTGGACGTATGCCAAAGACGGTATGTATTGTTTTTCCTTGTTCTAAAGATATATTACAATTGAGGGTGGTGTGTACAATGTTTCTCCTTTTTTTTCTCTGATCCCCCTCTTGAATGCCTTTCTTTTCCTTTTATATCATCTTTCTTCTCCCTCCATCCTCTACGTATGGATTAGATCACCGATCCAGATACTTGCCCCATCCACCGCACTCTTGAAGTCTTCCCACAATAACTGTAAGGCTGATCACTACCATTCAGATGTCATTTCCTCATTAATGGGGCCAGAGAGGTAGGTGCAGAGTCTTTAATGCGGTGGTAACAGCTTTTTCTAAGATATTTCTCATTCATTTTTCCTCTTTGTGCCTTCGTGAAATACATCTTCATCCACCAAACCTCCTAGAATCTCTTTCTAAACATCATAATGTTTCATATGATCTTCACTTCATTTAGCCGAGGATATGCCCCTACTTGGACTATTTCCATCACCCTCTCTCACAACAGCTTGCTTGTGGGCTTTTAAATTAGGTACCGTTACTGCCACCAAACCCTCCTCAAACAAGTTCATATCCTCGAATCAAGCCCAAGGCCCAAAAACATGTCCTAGACCTTTTGTCCTCACAAGTTATTTTGTAATAATCATACGTGTTATAATGTTTGGAAAATTAATTTTGATTATGTATTATATGTCACAAAAATAATGAAGAAAAAAAATTGTAATCCAATATATCCACTAGTAATCATAATTAATTAGACCCTTAAAATTGGAAAATTATTAAGTACTCTTAGAGTACCATAAATGCGTACTCTCTCCTCTCACATAATCCACTCATTAAATTTATAATGGGTCTATAATTTATGTGAGAGGAGGGAGTACGCATTTATGGTACTCCTAAAATATTCAATATTTTTCTCTAAAAATGTCACCACATGCCTTTTTTTTTTTTTTTAATTAGGCATACATGTATTTTTTGTTCTTAGATGACAAATGACAAACAATTTCTAATGGATAAAAAAATAATTTCAATAATGAGCTTACATTAAAACCCATAAGCGTTTCTCACTTAAAATTTATTGTTAAAATTGTAATGAAATTTTCTCGCGGAAAAAAAAAAATTGTAATGAAAGATGGTGAGTAATTAAAGAAGGTTGTAGAACTATTGTCCTATCTTTCCTGTTCTTCAAAAAAAACAAAAGAATTATCAATTATTGTCCTTGTACAGTAGCATTGTCGTCTATAATTGGATAATGAAGATATGATAACTCAGCCGGCGGCCACAATTATTTTTCCTTCTTTATTAGGTAGGATTTTGACATTTTGTAGCCACACAATACAAAGGATACGTGAAGCCACGTTCAAAATGTTTAGACATTAATTCAGCAAAAAAATGTTTAGACATTAATGGACCAATTTAAAGGGGTCCAGTGGTCTTAGCTGGGCCTCTTGTCTTTTTCTTTTTTATCTCTTTTCATTCCTCGGATTGAAACAAGGTACCTCTTTGGTCTTTTGCTTTGTGATCCACACAAATAAAAAAACGTGGAGATTCTCAGTCTATTATTTGTTTCTTTTATACATAAAAAAAAAAAAAAAAAAACGTGTGAAAGTTACAATTGCATTTATATAATTCTTATAAATTGACCTCCCAATCAAAAGTGGCCAGCGATAATTCAATATCTCAAAAGAAAATGATAATATTATAATTAATTGTATTATATAAATTTATATATTTGAGGTGACTATCACATTTATATTATAATAATAAATAAATAATTTTTAATTATTTCTTTTGGTTTTGCGTTTAAAAATTGAAACCTCAAATTACATAATTTGTGTGCTAAAATCTATAATGTTTTTAACATCACTCAATTAAATAAATTTTTTATTTTTTATTTTAAATTAACACATCAATTTATAGTATTTTTAAGTAATTAAAATTTTGTAATACTCTTAACTTCAAACTTTTAAATACCATCTGAGTTTACTGAGCTCAACCAAAGTTGAGAGTTTTTTTTTTTTTTTGTATTATGCAATAATTGGCATTTAACCTTTGTAATAAAGATAATTTTGATTTAATCTGCAAAAATAGATGGCTGGTCCATGAAATTTTCCAGGCAAGTACTATTATTCTCTGGAATTTCGAAAAGACTTTATTGGTCCTTAAAATTTTAAAAATGACCATTATTGGTTATTTTGTTAACTTCTGTTAGTTATTTTTTTGTTTATGTTGCAGCGGAATAATAAAATAGTATATTTTAAGTGACATAACAATATTTTTTATATTAAAAAATTACACATCATCGTTGACATATCAACCAAGCCAAAATGGATCTGTTTTTTTTTTTTTTTTTTTTTTTCCTTTAGTGATACAACGTATTTGGATTTTGTATTATCGTTTTAAGGTAGACATTTTGAAAATATTTATTAATTGTTTTGAAAGCATAAAAACACTTGTAAATTAAATGTTTATTGAATTAGTTTCACTATACCTTTTCCTGCTCGGATTGGATGGGCACTACAACAAAGTGTAGTTATTTCAACCCTTTTTTATCGAGGGTTTACTAAAATATGTCGATACAACCTATAAATAAAAATGCAAAGGGCTTTATTACTAAACTTTATTTCAAATGTTATTTGGTCCCTCAAAATAAGTTAAAACACCCATGAAATAAGTGAGAAAAAAAATACTCACCAATTTTTTCAGCTAACAACCCTTGATAAAATATTACAAATTTTTCAACCCTTGAAAAAAGCCAACAATAAAATTTTCATCCCTTGCAAAAACCCCCACAACTAAATTTAAAACTAGCACACAACTAAATTTAAAACAAATTAACAAAAAAAACACAGAGCTCTTCTTCACTTCAGTCTGAGAGGAGAAATCGCAGAGCTCGACGATCATGGAGATCTCATAGAGCTCGACGATCATCTCCATTTTGTGACTCTTCATCTCTCTGCCGATTTAGACGATCTCCGTTTCTCAGCTCCGATTAGGTACGAATCACAAACCCTAATTTCGGCTTTGATTTTTTTGTTTTTTTGGTTTACCCACACTTTTTCATCAATTTCCCCATGATTTCGTTTCACATTTCTCAGAAAACGGAGCTCATCATCGATTTCCCTATAGAAAGCTGTGCAGCACCATCAGGTAATGATATTCTAGCAAACGGCGCGAAGGTTGAAGAAGGTCTCAGCGTCTTCAAGTTCGATAAATTCGATGCTGATTCTTTCGTCCAGTCTCGCTGCTCTCTGAACGAGAAGGTTCTTTTTCTTTTTCTTCTTTTCATCTTAATCTCTGTTTGGTTGCTCAGATAACAAAATCGAATTGGAATTGACTTTCTCTAACAATGAAATTCTGTTCATTTCCTTTTGTTTAGTTCGGTTTAGGTTTCAACAGCTACAATTAGAATTGCAGTTTCGATTTTATGGATTTTTAGCTTGTTAGGTTTCGATTTCAAGGTTCTGTGCTTGAAATATAATTATACAAGTAGAATTTAGAAGTTCATCTCTGCGAAATTTTCTCTAGCATTGGTAATTTTCACGAAAATTGTGTTAAAAAGAGTTCTTTGGCATGTTGATTTTCGGCGTTGTTGTGAAGCTGTTTGTGATTAGAGAACAGAACTAAATATGATCTTTTCTTATACACACAAGATCGATATTTGTGTATCCGTGGCTGTTTTGGCCTCATCTTCACATTCCAATTCAAGTGATCAAGCTAGATGAACTCAAATTTAGTAGTCTTCCATATAGATTTTCGGAACAATCTGCATTGTTCGGTTGAAAATTTCATATTGGTTGTCTTCTACTGCCTGTGTGTATGACCAATACAATGCTTAATGAACGTTTATCAAATTAGAATACATCAAATTCTAAGCATTAGTTATATAAATGATTTGAATGGACAATTTAATTACATTGGTTGAAGGAATGGTGCTATTAAGAAAACTTACAATTGCTTTAGTATTTCAGGCACAAGCAGGAAGGTGTCTATGCATCGTATACATTTGGTCCTGTGAGTAGACAAATCAAGGTATCAAAGTGAATGCTTTCAATTACTTCTTTGCTACTTTCTTTTTCATAGAATTTGGCTAGTCTCTGCTGGATGAGGTAAGATAATATAATTGTTATACTTTCTGATATGATGCAACAATCTGCATAGTTCTGTTTGCCTTTTATTTACTCACCATAGCCATCAATAAGCCTACAACCAGCTTGCTTCTTAACTGATTTTTTTCCAATATATCTTGTACTCATTCTGCATTAATAACTTGTCAGGTTATCCTTTTAGATACCAGATACCACAGAGATCCTCTGTTAAGCGATGGAACTTTCTTAGGGAAGTCTCAATGGGCATGGTTAGAAAAAGAGCTGAATGGTCCTGCATCAGCCATTACCATAATTGGATCTTCTGTTCAGGTAGATCTGTAATATATTTCCTATCTATCATGAGGACACATGTTTGAATGGTTAGATAGTGTATATTTATTGATGCATGCTTAGTAGTTTGTTATTAAATCATATGACACGTGTGTTTTCTTTTTCTCAATGTTTAGATTTGTTGGGAATTATTAAGAAGGGTTAAAAATATGTGTGTAACGATAAGAATATGAAAAAATTTATGTTAGTTATGGGATATTTTTCTGCGTTCATTCCTTTGAATCCAGAAGTCAAAAGGAAAATTAGGTCCTAATCCACTTGCATTGGACACTTTTTTCTCTTCTTTGTTCTCAGTTCTCGCACACTCTCTGAAGTATTGGTAAATTGTGTGCATCAAATCTATTCTGACTCTGACCACTTCGTTTTTCCTCCCCAATTTTTGATGGTCACTAAGGCAGGATTGATATTTTAGTCTTAGTCCAGCAGTCTCTTGGCTTCTGGAACCATGATTTTAATTTTTGGTATTGATTTGAGCAAAGATAGATTCATCAAAGAAGGTACGTGGGTCTTAGATGAAGATGTCGATAAGATGTAGAATGCAATGGCTAGTTATTTAAAAAAAAAATGGAAAAAAAAAAGAGTGGATAAAGAAGTATTTTGAGGATCTAAATGATGCAGAGTAGCACTAACTAAGGAGACTTGGTTGTGGAATGAGAAGGTTCAAGTAGCAGTTAGATTAATGAGAGAAATATAGAAGCCTACCTAGATGTAGAGATAATGCAGCGTATGAAAAGTATAAATGTGGCAAACAATGAAGCAAAAAAGGCTAACTAGGAGACTAGATTTAAGGCTTCTGATGAGGCATATAGTAAGTTGGGTATGAAGGATAGAGAAAAAATATTTATAAACTTGCTAAGGCAAGGAAATGAAAACAAGAGACTGAAGTGTGTCAAGTGGTAGTAAAGGATGAGAAGATTAAGAAAGATGGAAGAGTTATTTTGAGAAACTTTTTAATGGAAGCCATAGAAGAAACTGTAGCAAACTAACTAATCCAATTGAGAATGGAAACTTTAGGTTTACCGTTTATTTAAAGAATTAGAATGATTGAGGTAAAATACGCATTGAGGAGGTTGAATTTGGGAAAGCCGTGCGACCTCATGAAATCCTTATTGAAGTTTGGAAGTGCTTGAAATTTTTAAAGCTATGGTATATTGAAATTTTTTGGGGGGATTTTATAGATGCTTCTCTTCCCTAATGATTGTTTGATCATACAGGATTGTTGATACTTTTCACTTTGTGTATTTAGGTTCTTGTGCAGTCCTTTAATTTCTTGTTTTAAGCTTTCTTAATCAATTGCCAAGTTTATGGTTGGCATCAATTTGCCACCACTTGCTACCATGTCTAACTTCATGAATGTATATATATATATATATATATATATATAGTGCATGATTGTGGTTTTTTTTTAAAATAAAATAAAATCTTATTTTGAGGGTCAAGAGACCCCTTAAATAACCTTATTTATCAAGGGTTGTAAGTATAAATCTTTTAAACCTTGGTAAAAGGTTATTTAAGGGTCTTTTGACCCTCAAAATAAGATTAGAGCACTTGTTTTGAGGGACACGAAGGCTCTCAAAATTTCTTTTTCGACGGTATATGTTTCAAAGGTTATCAAGGGTCGGTTGGACTCTTAAAATAACTTCTTTCAAGGTTTTTTAATACTTTTTTTAGGGGTTTTGACCCTTGAAAAAAGTCTAATTTGTTGTAGTGGGGGAACTTTGGAACTTGTATGGTCCAATGGGGGCTAAGCAGCTGCTGGAGGTGGGAATTGGGTTAGGACTCAGTTCTCAGATTTGGTCCTTTTGGATTTGGGGAGATTTGTTTTAGCTTGGGTGACATGTCAATGATGATGGGTAATTTCTAATATAATATACATTTTCATGTTACTTAAAAAATGCAACATCATACAATCGTAAATTTTTGGTGCGATGGTCACTTCACAGATATAAATGCTTGTAGAGTGTGGAGTGTGGAAAGCAAGAGCCAGGGTTCAAGTCTCCAGGAAAGAGCTTCACACACATATACACTTAGATTAGGCTAGAGTAGAAATTCTATCTTGTAAAAAAAATGCAATATCATTGTTACATTAGCCACATAACTACATAAGTAATATAACTCATTTTTTAAAACTTTAAAAACTAATAGAGCTCATTTGAAATTTTAGGAACTAACAACGCTTACTTAGTAAACTTAAAGAATCAACGGTGTAATTAATTATTTATGCCTTAATGTTTCAAATATGCATATAGTAATTATTACTCAATCCCATTGATTATTTTTTGGTAGTTTATTTTTATAGTATATATAATATACTCCATAATTTTTGGTAATTTGAATGTTAAGTGTCCGTTTGGTAAAGATTGTTTTTGCAACTTATTTTACTATTTAGCTTATTTTTGCTATTATTAATGAGTCCCACGGCACTTTTTGGTACTATTCATGGGTCTAATTGTACTATTTCAGCTAATTTTTATATTTATTTACAGTACTTTAAGCAAAAAGTTTTCAATTTCAGCAAAATAAACGAATCCCTAATTGACCCGAAATGTGTTTAAAAATTAAAATTTAATTTATTTCAAAAAGTTTTGAAATTAGATTAGGCGAAAAGACTATTTTGGTCCTTACATTTTGGGGTCAAAATCAATTTCGACCCTGTTATTTTCAATCTGCATTTAATTTGGTCCTAACCGTTAACTTACTGACGGAAAATGTCTACGTGGCAAACGGATTGTATAGTTGGCACATTAAAGCTTATGCGGCCAATAAATATTAATAAAAAAAATTAAATTAACATTTACGCTCCGTTTGTTTCAATAAAAAACCTTGTATAAAGATAGTTTTCCTTGTTTTCCAGTGTTTGGTAGCATAAAAAAAGATGAGTCAAAGAAAAACTATTTTTGGTCAATATAAAAAGTATGGCTTACTTTTAGAGATTGTATTCTATTAAATTTTTTTGGAAAACAACTCTATCTCACAGCAAACTAAATAAGGGAAGTTAGAAGGTTGTTTTTCCATCTCATTTAAAGTTGCTACCAATCATTGGAAAATGAGATAGTTTTATAGAAAATGTTTTTTAGAAAATAACTCATTTTCTAGAAAACATCATTGTAGAAACAAACAGAGCATTAAAAATGCCACATTAGCATTTGAATGATCAAAAACTTCATGTCAAAAAAAAAAAAAAACCAAAACCTTTATGAAAAATTCATCAAACACATTAAAAAATAAAAAAATAAAATATAGAGTTAAAATTAACCCAGCATCTATTTTCTCAAACTTATGATCCGTTTGGATTAAGGGGAGGGAGGGGGAGTAAAATAGAGTAGATTTAGCACAATTTTAGCTATTTTTAGCTAATTCTACTCTACCCTACTCTACTCCCCTCCACTCCCCTTCCTTTCCTCTCCATCCAAACAGGCCATTAGTTCGCGAAGCTTTGTGGGTAAATGTAAAATCTCTAAGAATTCAAATCCTACAAAAAATCCCAAATCCTAGCACCGCTAACAACCACTCCACCACAAGTCAACCGAGCTACAAGTAAACCCATCAAGCAACAGTTCTCAACCCGGCCAGCAATGCCCCGATATTCGAGATCCAAACAGCTGTGTCACTGTCATCCATGTCGCAGCCAACCTCATCTGTCATGGTTGAGATCACTAATCTGCCATGTACGAGTGACTTCGAGCTCCATCTCCTCTACCCAGATTTGGGTTATCGTTTCCCTTTCACCTATTGCAATTTTCTAAATTTGCTGAAAATTCTAAGATGAATGTTTAAGGAATCAGGGGAGAAAGATGCGGGTTATCACAAATGTTGGTTTTTTTTATTTCTTTTCTTTCTTTGCCTTTTGGCAATACAAGTTTGAATATGTATAGCTATATAGGCTGTACAATTTTGAATATGTATTTAGTTGAATCATATTTGTGTGAAAGAGAAAATTTTGGTTTAACTTATGTTGTTGATTTTATTTTTGGAATAATTTGTAAAGACATTCTGTATTGAGATAGAAAATTTTGATGAAAGGGTTCAAGATTACAAATTTTGTTCTTCCTATTTGATTTTTTATATTTTGTGTTCTTCTTGTTTGAAGATTAAAGATTAAATTAATTCATTGTAATCTTAAGGTTCTTCTTTTGGCCCTTTGATGACTGATAATTTTTTATTATTTGATTTTTGTGTTTTTAAAGTTTTTTTTTCTTTTAGCTTTTTTCTAACATGGAATTTTTTATCATTCAAATGCTTATGTGGCATTTTTAAATGTTAATTTTAAAAGTTTTTATCAATATTTTATTGGCTACATAAGCTTTGATGTGCCAACTATACAATCTGTTTGCCACATATATATTTTTCATTAGTAAATTAACGATAGGGACCAAATTGACTATGGATTGAAAATAACAGGGATCAAATTAATTGTTATTAAAATGTATGAACTAAATTAATTGTGATCTAAAAATGCAGGGACCAAAATAGTGTTTTTGCCCTTAGATTATTTGCAAAATCAAAACTGAGACAAAAAGACCAAAAGCTAAATTCTTTTTCAACATTTCCCAGACATGACTTTTTTATGACGAGTCTATTGGTGAAGAATGATGAGCCTTGTATTTATGTTTTAAAATTTACCATATAAGGCCGTTTTCGGCCCACTTAAAACCAGAGAAAAACAAATTAATAAAATTGTGCTTAGGCTTTGTTTTTGTCTTTTGAGTAGCCAGGGGCAGATGAATAGCCTTAACGTTTAGATGGAAGGAGATAAATGAGGAAATAGAGAAGAAAAGAGAGAATATATTCGGATCACATTTCCTTTCTTCTCGTTCCATGTCAAGCATACATAAAATATAGGATTAGAAATAAATGTCCTTTTATCTTTGTAAGGAAAACGATAAAATTTAGATGAAAAGCAAATTGACTATTAGGTCCAAAGACCAATTGGGCAAAAGATAATTGTTTATCTAGTTGCACTAGGTTAGAGATCAATGCTTAATAAAACACTATATTCAATAAGGTAAGTTTTGGAACCTTGTTTTTCATTTCTAGAAATGTTATCCCGAGCTTCTCAAACCTTAAAACTGAAATTAGAGTTTTGAGCTGGCTTTCAGAATCTGCCATGCAGTAACAATTTCTCCTACTTTGTTCTTATTTTTCTCTTTTCCCGACAGACGATTTGCATTGCAAGTATGACCTATAATATGAAATCAGGACACAGACTATACTAGAGTAGATTGTTAGTCCATAAACAACAGTAACGAATACATTTCACATGAACTATTTGGAGAGAAACAGATAAGGCAAAAACAAAAGTACCTCCAGCTGCACAATTGTATCAAGCAAAAATCACCTCAATTGTGAACCAATAATGTACATTCCAGTCAGCAACCTTAACCACATCACGTTACAACAACATCAAAATTTGCATAACTAAGACTGCCACTGTCATTCAAAGCAACTTGGCAAATTTAACATCTACACAATAGCAACCATAAATACTGCTGCTGCTTCCATATAGTAAGGGGAAAACAAACATACAAAACAAAACAAAAAACTAGAACCATTAACTTGAATTAAAGCAAAAACTAGTCTGATGTTTTGAAGATACAAGAATACAACATTATTGTGTATAACAAGGGTGCATCACTCATGAAATCCGTACATGCTGGGTTAAAATTCTCGAAGGCACAACCACAAAGTCAAATGCTCACTTCTTACCCTCGAAAGTGACAGAAAATATGTAAGTACTTTCTTGGGTATCCCCCATCTTCATTGGTGTGAATGTGTGATGTCATTAACGTATGCCCAGGTCTCCAAAAACATGGTCACCTACTTAGCAGCAAACCAATACTACAAAACTTTAGCTCGCTCCAGGAAAGTTTGATAGTGCTCTAGTTTGCAAAAGCTGCTCCTACAAGGAATTGCTGTGCAAATGGAGGCCACAGCTTTTTTGGTAAATGTTTTGCAGATGCAGCTATAGATAGTAAAAATCCTTTACTGAGTTTTGGTAAATGTTGTTTTAAAAGTACTGTGAATATTTGAAATAACCAATATAGATTTCATCAAATGATTGGAGAAATTTTTAGAAAATTATGTCCCGGAAGTTTGAAAAAATCATAGGTAAAATTTGATCATTAAATAATTTATAAAACTAAGGGCCTGCTATCAACACGGCACCTTTGTAAAGCAACCCTAGCTGCATCCCAACATCTGCTGTGAACCACAGATGCTTCCTGCACAGCAGCTTAGCTGAAGCTTTGCTGTGCCTAGCTGAAGCTTTACCAAAACTTACCAAACTCATCCTCCATTACCTCAAAGGGCTAACAACCCAACCAGTAATTGGACTTTGCCTGCGAAATCTGACTTTCCTATGTGAACCACTTTGCAACCGTTCAAGTACTGTATATGTAATTGAATCTGGTGTTAACCCCTGCTGCTTAAGTTTTGCATATAGATCAACTGCTTCAGCAGTTCTCCCACACCTCTCAAGACAGTCAAGTAAGATATTGTATGTTACAATGTTAGGATAGCATCCTTCAGCAAGCATCTCATCAAACAACCTGCAAGCCATCTCAACTTTATCTGTCTTGCCAAAGCACTCAATAAGTGTGCTGTATGTGACAACATCAGGAGTGAATCCTTTCTCTTGCATTTCCTTGAACCTCATGTGAGCTTCATCAAGATCACCATTCTTCCCAAGGCAATTGATCAATGAATTATACGAGACAATGTCAGCTTTACAATTGCTGTTCTCAAGTTCTTCAAAAATTTTAATAGCCTCGTCAACTTTCCCAGCCCTACCAAAGCTAGAGATCAGAATATTATACGTAAATATGTCTGGTGAAGAACCATCTTGTTTCATCTTTTCAAAAAGATCATGAAGATGAGAAATTTGCTTCAACTTGCCAAGAGCTGAGAAAACAGTATTATACATGATCGTATCAGTAGTTATTCCCTTTTCATGAATCTTACCTAGCAGGTCCATAGCCTCTGTTGTCTTACCTGCATTACATAAACTCTCTAACATGGACCGGCAAGCATCCCTATCCCCCTTATCATGAAAGTTCCACATGTTGCAAAATAGCCTGTGAGCTTCACTTGCATGGCCCAATTTGCTCAGGGCCCTTACAAGATATGCATAGATCAACTTATTCATGTATTTCTTTGATATTTCCACAACCTCGTCTAGTCTACCAAGCTGCCCTTCTGCAGCCAGAACATTCAAAATGACACTATATGTAAACTCATTGGGCCGACAATCATTCTCTACCATTTTAGAAAAGAGAAATATGGCCTTGTCAACCATCCGACCCTTTGCAAGTGCCTGGATCATAGTATTATAAGCAATTAAATTTGGTGAGAAGCCCTTAGCTAGCATCTCCTGAAAGAGTGCCAGTGCCTCATCAGCTTTACCAGTCTTTCCATTCATTCTAATCATAATTGTGTAAGTGAACTCATCCGGTTCACAATGCTTCCGTTTCATGTCTTCAAAAACCTTGTAAGCCTGTTCAACCTGTCACAATTCTGCAGATCAGATAATCAGGACCCATGAAACTAAAACATATTGCACAAAGTCAATGAAGAGGTTACTTCAAATACAAACAGTAATCCTTGATTAATTCATTTTTTGTTGCCATTTGCTTATAATCTTTTCATTTCATTTATTTAAAAAAATTGTATTTATATGATAGTTACTTCTACGGCTCATGTGAAGCGTTATACTAGTGAAACTACCTTTATAAGACTTTATAAGTGCCTTAGTACGGTTACTACTCCATAATTTTCAATCTAATAGAAATCCAATATTCTAACCATCACTGGTACTTTGTTCATGCATTCTTCTCCAGCAACTAATACTTTCTTGCAGCGAGTCGAGCAAATACTAAAGAGTAAGTTAAAAGTACACAAGAGTTGCATAAAACAATAAGAATATGAGAATGTTACTTGTTATACCTTTTGGTCTTTGGCTAAAGCATCCAACAACATGTTGTAAGCGAAAATATCCAACGTATGACCTCGCCGACGCATTTCGTTGTAGACGCCAAACGCCTTGCCGGAATCGTAGGACCTTAAATACGCCTGAAGCAAGCACTTGTAAGTGTAAGGGCTCATGGACAGCTTCCACTTACCGATTAAGGAGATGCAAAGGTCGAGGTCCTCGGAGTTTCCGAAGAACCCAATGAGGATGTTGACGGTGGAGATCGTGCCGCGCGTGTTGGAGCGGTCCATCTCGGAGAGGATCGAACGGACGAGGTGGGAGCGGTCGGGGACGGAGGGGGAGTTGGAGAGTATGAGGAAGAGGCGCGTGTAGGTGAGGGAGTCGTGTTGGAAATTTGGGGAAATGGAGGGGCAAAGTCGGAAGAAGGAGAGAGCGAGGGAAGGGTGGTTTAGGGATTTGAGGATTTCGGAGGCTTCGGTTGGGGTGAGAGGGAGAGAGAGGGAGTGGAGGTAGTCGGAGAGGTCGAGGAACGGTGATGGTGATGCTGATGATGATGACGCGGAGGGATGTGATTGGTTGTTGTTGTGATTGTTGTTGAGGAGGATTTGTGTGGCTTTGCAGACGACGTGGCGGCGGGGGATTGGGTAGCCGCGGGTGTCTGTGGGGTATGGGGATGATGGGAGAGCGGTTACTTCGGCGGAGAGTGAGCGGCCCGATGGGGAGGTGGAGGTGACTTTTGCTGTGTATTTTGTGGCGTAGTGGCGGCGCGTGGAGGTCACTACGGTGGTTGGCAAGTGGTGGAGGTGGTGGGGTTTCATGGTGGTGTGGGGGGTTTTTGGCTCGGGAGTTGTTTTTTTTTTTTTTTGAAGTTGAGGCTTGAAAAGGGACAGACTTGAAGTTGAAGACATGAAGGTCAGGTGTGATGAAACGACGCCATTTGTTAGATGGGCTCCTTGGGTTCAATTTTTGACATTAGGCCTTGCCTATTTTGGGCTCGGTTCCTACCAGGTCCATAATTAGTTGGGTTTGAGAACAATAGTCGATATACAACTTTGTTTTTTTAGGAGGATATGGGACCTGAAAAAGAGAGAGACTTGAATGGTCCGTTTAGATTGAGGGAGAGAAAGGGAAGTAGAGTAAAATTGACTTAAAATTAGCTTATTTTAAGCTAATTTTACTCTACTCCTCTTTACTCTCTCTCCTTCTCCTTTCATCCAAACGGACCAAAAGGTCAGACGTGATGGCACCGTTTCTTTGATGACTCTAAAAATTTGATTCAAAAAAATGTGACATTAGGCCTTGCCTATTTTGGGCCACTGTAAGATGGGCTCACAAACCTTATATTCCTCGTGGCCACTCGCATCCTTTATACGTCATTATAAAAAATAAAAAATAAATAAAAAGAGAGAATTTTACATGTACATACATGTGGGTAGGATGTTCAAGTTTTGAATTCTTTTTCTTTTTCTTTTTCGCAACGAATAGATAATATTTGTTGCCAATTACATTTATACAATAATTTATACTTGATAAAATTTGTAGTGGTTTTAGCATTTTCCATTTAGTTAATAAAATTTGGACAATTTATGAAACAAAAGGCCATTATAAGAATGTTGGAGACTTAACAATCTCCAAACTTGCATAACCATTTTCCTGAAATTTCTTAAATTATTCACAGATCCCAGAATGTCAGATACAAAATCATCCAAAAACCTGGACTAAGTGGGCCTCTGAAGTATGGCTTCTCTTGTTCGATTTGGCACAGATCTAGACTGAAAATATTTATTACACAACAAATAAAGCTGTTTGCATTTTAAACACGGACAACACAAATAAATGATGCCACATGTGAAGATAAAATTCAAACAACAGTAACATAGCTTGTTGAAGCTTTGCATTTGCAGCTTTGACCAAAAAAAATTTCCTTCAAATTTTTTATTTCAAAAATGCCTGAGTTGAAATGCGGAGGTACTCTCACTTAGATTGGAACTTGCGGCTAATGGATTCATAGCTGGGGACACTGAGAACTGCACAAAAGAAGGGAAATTCACTTACTAACCAGCTCTAGTACAAACAAGATCATATAATTCTGTAAAGAATAAAAGATTACCATCCCCATATGATGCCATGGTTAGAGGTGAAGAAAGAATCTTCTGGGAAATGTTATAAATATCCTCCAAAGTGATTTCATCTACAGCCTTTAAGAAATGCTCCACAGGCAACCTGCAAAGGTCAAAAGATTAATATAAAAGACCAATTCTACATTCATTTCTAGGTAAAGCACAGTACTGCTGTATTTAACTCCCAGGGAAATGATTATCTCCAATGGATATGGTATATATTTATATATTCTAATAGTCTAACAACAAAGGTGCCTGTGTCTGTTTCCTTCATTTGCTTTTGCACTACAACACAACAAATATCATTCATTCCTCCAAAAATATTATATAATATAATCCTAGTTATAATCTAGTGGGTTTTCATAAATCTGACATGTGTCCAGTAGAATACACTGAGAGTAAGATGCAAAAGCAGATTATAGAAGGAAGAAATTCTGTGCTGAATAGGAGGAAGAGAAAAATAATCCATCTACTCATGGCATACCTCTTTCCGTATGTCAAAATCTGTCTCCCTATATCCTCTGATGCTATCGTCTGCAGGTACAACCATTATAAGCCCATAAAAGCAAGCACCAAATTACAAATTAACCAAAAAGAAAAACTAGGGGGTGGGAACATACTCTAGACTCCAGATTCATTAGAACAGCAGATTTGGTGGACTGTTTGGCACGATCAAGCTGACCCTGACTAACTGCGAGACCAGCCATAAAAAATAAATAAATAAATAAATAAACAAACAAACAAACAAAAGAGAGGGCTTAGTATCAGGAATCTTGCTAAGAAAACACAGAATGAGAGGGATGAAAACACACCTTGTCCACGTGTTGCAATTGAGATCAATTCTCCTGCTGCTAAATCAACAACTTTTGATGCAAATTCAGGGACCTAAGTACACAAACCAAACATCCTCAAGCTTAGTAAAAAAGCTTAAATGGTGGCATAAAAATTTTACACACATAATCAAAATAAATTAATAATGTCAGCAAGTCTACCATAGTATTCAAATTGTTTTAGAAAAATGCAAATTCAGAATATTAAAGATCTTATACTCTATAAATATACACGAAATTACACTATCTAGCCAAAGAAAATAGAAAAGGGCCTTGCATTCTTTTTTTTGATAAGTAATAAAGATTTATTGATTTCAAAAAGAGAGAGACACCCAAGTACATAGGGAGTATACAGGAGTGAACATATCAAATACGAACATTACATAAATCAAGTAAATCCAAAATAGAAGAAAAATGTTGGTTTCTCCACACAAAGAACTAGTCCAATAAGGTTCTGAAAAATAGAAGCTTGAGATCAGGCATGGAACGCTCATTGTCTTCAAAACACCTACTATTTCTCTCCTACCAAATACACCACATCAAACAATGAGGAACAACCATCCATATATCTCCATTACAATGGCGACCAAATCGACCTTGCCAGCAAGAAAATAGCCCAACAATAGACATTGGCATTGGCATAACCCAAGAAACTCCAAATAAACCAAAAACCATATCACACAACCCCAAAGCAACTGGGCAATGAAGGAATAGATGGTCAACAGTTTCATTATTACACTTGCACATATAACACCAATCCAAAATGCAAACCTCTCTTTTCCTTAAATTGTCAATTGTCAAACAATTCCCGAAGACAACGGTCCATACAATGAAAGCCACTCTAAAGGGAATCTTCTGCTTCCAAATGCTTTTCCAAGGGAAAAACTGCTCACTATGGCCAACTAGAAGATGGTAGAAACCCCTTACTCTTACAAGGCAGCCAACATCTCTTATCCTCCCCAATCCCACTTACAGGAGTGTTATAAATGGTATTTATTTATGAAGCTCCTGAAAGCTTCCAATTCCTGATTATGCACATCCCTACAAAAAAGAATCTCCCAATGGAGGACTCCATTGGTGTGCCTCTTTAGATCCGCCACACTTGCCTGTTTGATACGACAAATCCTATATAATTCAAGATAGCAGTCTGCAAGAGAAGATGTTCCACACCAACGATCTAGCCAAAACTGCACTTTTAAACCATCTCCAATTTCTTTTTTTTTGATAAGTAAGAGATATATATATACGAACGGCTACTCTATGCCTGAAAAACAAAGAGCAGCCCAGAAAATACAAGAGGAAAAACAAAGAGAAACAAGAGGGAGAACCAAACAACTAAGATATTACAAAAGGAAAAGGGAACTTAGAAAAGCAGGGAGGGAGTCACTAGACGTGAGTCCCCACGCCCGAGACCAATCAAAAAGAGTTCCACTAAAAGAAGCAAGCAACTGATCAAAAGAGCAATCCAAATCCTCAAAAGTCCTCCGATTCCGCTCCTTCCAAATACACCAAAGGAGGCACAACGGGACTAAATTCCAGATCTGAGATGAATGCTTTCCCAGCCAATTCCACCACCCAAAAAGCAAGTCTGAAATCAATCTAGGCATAACCCAAGCCAGGCCGAAAGATCCGAAGACAAAGCTCCATAGACGATAGGCCACCTCACAATGAAGGAGTAAATGATCTACCGTCTCTCCACAATGACGACACATGATGCACCAATCCACAAAATTCAATCTCCTCAATCTCAGATTGTCTCCCGTTAGGATCTTATTCCAAGCAACACACCAAACGAAAAAAGAAACTCGCCTAGGGGCCTTTACTCTCCAAATCGCTTTCCAAGGAAAGATAGTTGAAGGGGAGTTTCTTAATTTGTAATAGTACGACCGGATATCAAAATCCCCATTAGGCTTCAATTTCCATCTCATCCGGTCTCCAACAACCATAGGAGGGTTTAAAAGCACCCAAAATGCGAAGAAATTGCAGCCCTTCATCCATCTCCCAATCATTAAAGAATCTGCTAAAACGAACATTCCAAGATCTTCTACCCTCCGCCCCCTGCCAATGCAAAGAAGCTTCAATAGAAGCCTCCTTATCAATGGCAATGCCATACAGCCTTGGAAAAGCCAATTGGAAAGGTTGATCCCCATACCACCCATCCTGCCAGAATCTCACCCTATTCCCCAAACCGGCCACTAACTGACAATTTTTGCTAAAATCCTCCCAACCCATGCGGATACTTCTCCACAAACCACACCCATGAGCTCCCCTACCCAACTTTGAGGTCCATCCCCCCCAGTCTTCCCCGTATTTTGAGGCTACAACCCGCCTCCATAACCGACCCTCTTCCTTTCCAAACCGCCACAACCATTTCCCCAATAAAGCTCTATTGAAGGTAGAGAGTTTTCTTATCCCTAACCCACCATTGGCTATAGGCGCACAAACTTTATCCCATCCTACCAAATGAATCTTGCTATCTCCCCACAGGAAATCCCTTTGCAACTTTTCATTTGTTAGCCACAAGAGTAGGAATGGTGAATAACGATAGAAAGTAAGTCGGAAGACTAGAAAGTGTACTCTTAAGTAACATCAATCGACCCCCCTTAGACAGATACAACTTCTTCCACCCAGATAATTTCCGCTTGAAATTCTCCAAAATTGAATTCCAATAGAAGGGGAATTGTGAGAAGCCCTAACGGCATGCCAAGATACAACATAGGTAAAGATCCAACTCTGCAGCCCAAGATATCAGCCAGAGCCTGCACATCACCAACCTCTCCTATAGGAACCATCTCGCTCTTTTGCACATTGACCTTCAAACCTGTAACCGCCTGGAAGCTGAGTAGCAACAACCGAATATGGAGAATTTGCTCCACCTCTGCATCACAAAAAAGGATAGTATCGTCTGCGAATAAAAGATGAGAAACACGTTCCCCACCATCCCTCCTACCCCCGAGATTAAAACCACGAATCAAGCCAGCTCCCTCCATTCTTCTCAACATCCTACTAAACACCTCCATCAAGAGCAAGAACAGCATAGGAGAAAGCGGGTCTCCTTGTCGTAAACCCCTTGAGCTGCCAAAAAAATCAGCTGGAGACCCATTAATCAAAACAGAGAACTGAACTGTGGATATACAAGAACGAATCCACTTACACCACTTCACTCCAAAACCCATCCTATTCAGCAGATACAACAACGCCTCCCAATTCACATGGTCGTAAGCTTTCTCCATGTCGAGCTTACAAATGACACCAGGAACCCTGCTCTTCCACGACTGTCCACACACTCATTTGCAATGAGAACCGAGTCTAGGATTTGTCTCCCGCCCACAAAGCTATTCTGATTCTCAGAGATCAACTGATCTAAAACCACTCTCAAGCGATTAGCCAAGACCTTGGCCAAGATTTTATAAACACTCCCCACCAAGCTTATAGGACGAAAGTCTCTAATATTGGAGGCACCATTCTTTTTAGGAATTAACGCAATGAAAGTCGCATTAAGGGATTTTTCGAACTTGCAATGGTTAAAAAACTCTTCAAAGACCGCTAGGACATCTTTCTCCACTACCCTCCAACAATGATGATAGAACGCCATAGTGAACCCATCCGGACCTGGGGCTTTGTCCCCTTCCAACTCCCTAACAACTTGAAGAATCTCCTCCCTCTCAAACTTTCTTTCAAGCCAAACCCTTTCCATATTCCCAATACGATCAAAATCCAAGCCCTCCACCAAAGGCCTCCACTCCTCAGTCTCCTTGTACAACTTCTTATAAAATTGTACAACTTGAGAGTTTACCTCGGAGGCCTCCTCAAAGACCACCCCCTCTACCTCCAAGTTCCTTAAAAGATTAGACCTTCTATGGGAATTGGCCATTTTGTGAAAGAACTTGGTGTTATTATCCCCTTCCTTTATACATAGCATCCTAGATTTTTGTCTCCAGGAAATTTCTTCTAAGGATAGAAGATGCTCCACCTGGGAGCGCAACCCAGCCCTATGAACATTCTCCCCATCGGATAGACCAACATCCCCCTCCTTGGCGTCTAAGGTTGTCAACTCCTCCAAAAGTTGCTTCTTAAGCTCGCTACATTACCAAACTCTTGACGATTCCATAGCACTATGTCCTGTTTCAGAGCCTTTAATTTCTTCGCAAGCACAAAACTAGGAGTACCTACAAAGGAGTGACGATTCCACCAAGTTTGAACTCTATCCACAAAACCCTCCGACTTCAGCCACATGTTTTCAAATCTGAATGGGCTTTTCCCCCTTGCCATTCCCCCTGCTTCCAAGAGAATAGGACTGTGATCTGAGACAGTACGGGGTAAAATCCTTTGAGTACATCTGGGAAATGATCCTCCCAATCTGGGGTGACCAAAGCTCTGTCAATCCTAGACATCAAAGGTTGCTCAGAACCACTGGACCAAGTAAAGCTGCCTCCTTCTAAAGGCAAATCAACCAAGTTAAGGTCATCAACAAATTCAGAAAATATTTCCATAGCCGTGGTCAAACGAGTCTCGCCCCTCCGCTCGCTGGGAAAGCGGACTATATTAAAGTCTCCAAAGCAACACACGGGATCCTCCAACACTGCTGAACTCCCACTAGCTCATCCCACATAAGACCCCTCTCAACATTCTCATTTGGGCCATAAACACCTGAGCAAGCCCACATAAACCCATCCCCCACCCCTTTCCACTTTACTGACACTGAGAATATACCAACCATAACCTCCACCTTCTCCAAAACCCTTTTATCCCACATAAGCAAAATACCACCAGCAGTCCTATCAGCCTCCAAGACAGCCCAATCCACATAAGGACAGCCCCACAAACTACAAATCAGTTGTCTATTCATGCTAGCAATTTTTGTCTCTTGAAAACAGACAACATCACACTTCCACTCCCGCAACAAGTTCTTCACCACAAGACGTTTCCGAGGATCATTTAATCCTCTAACATTCCACGAAACCATTTTTATCTTCATAAACACTAAAAAGAACCCCAACTACATACACCATCAACAGACCACCCTCTAACTTCTGTCATAATTCACCGAAGAAATCAGGTTTTGCAGTTCCCTGCATCCCTTATTCTTGGACTTAGCCACCTTTTTGCTGCCCATTACTTTCCTGTGTAACACATTGGCTGCCTCCATCTCTGACTCAAGCCTCTGTAAAAGAGCAATGCATAATGACTCATGTCTAGTCATAGATAACCCAACCAACTTGCTAAAACCGGGAATTCTGTGTTTCACCCACCTAGAAATATCTGTGTTGGTCTCAATACTTAAAACCTCATCGACCTCCTCCACCTCTGCCAAGGTTGTTGGTGCATTAGGATCAAGAATTTGCAGAGGAACAACCGTTAAATCAACAGCTGGTTCCTCCACAATCCTAATCTTCCCAGGAAGGCACAGTTCCTTCCCATGAGAAAAGTTAACCACCTGACTCACAACCCCCAAGTCACTTGGTCTAGCTACCCTTGGTCTAGCTCGCACCAGCTCCAATATGTGGTCAGGGAGGAAAGGTCCTAGCGACCGTGGCACTAATATGAGAGAAAATAACCTCTTACCTTCAGAGACCAACCCACCCAGCATCAAAGAGAAGCCCAAACTACTGTTCCGATCAACAAAAAACCTGCGAAACACCATCTCCAATTTCATACAGAATAAACCGAGATAAAGAGCCCCCCCACCCCCTTCTAATATTTTCCACAAATTGAATCCATATGGACCAGAGAAAGAGCAAGAACACCAACCAACCCCAATCACAACCATACTTCATCTCTATCACTTGACGCCATAGAGCATCCCTTTCTTGCCCAAATCTCCATAACCACTTCCCTAATAGAGTTACATTGAAAGTTCTCAGGTTCCTAATTCCCAAACCACCTGAAGAAAGTGGAGTACACAATGTAGACAAAATTTTTTCCTTTTTTTAAATATGAATATAATTCCATTAAAATCAAGGGAAAAAAAAGTGTTACCCAAGTAATCTAGTTGTAAATGGCAGGACAAACTACAACAAGGGGGAAATTGCATCCATGAAAAACTCTCAAGGCCAAATAATCTAGGAAACCCTCAACTGAAAATGATGTACGCAACGAAGTCCACTCATACAAGGGCTTCAGGAATAGATATTTAACTTAAACACACTAAGCTCTTGACCCTCAAAGCACTGAGCATTATGTTCATGCCAAAGGCACCACATAAGACACACAGAAAAACTCGTCATTTGATCAGTTAATTCATTTCTTTATCATTTGATTCATTTCTTTGTCAATATAATCCACATTTATGAATGGACTCGCAGAATTACAAACTAATGAAAAATTATGCGTATGGCTAAATTACAAACTACACCTTCAAAGTTTGGGGTTGTTTGGATTTTACCCCTTAAAGTTTGGAGGTGTTTGGATTTTACCCCCTAAAGTTTGGGGGTGTTTGGGTGTAAAATCCAAACACCCCCAAACTTAAGGAGGTAAAATCCAAATTTTGAAATTTCAAGATGTAAATCCAAACATTCCCAAACTCCCAAACTTTATGTAATTTGCAATTTAGCCTATAAGAGGACGTTTGGATGCAGCATCCACGTTTTGCGTCCAAGTTTTGCTTTTTTTTTCTTCTTTTTTTTTTTGCTGCTGCAGGAGACAAGCGCGCAGTGCGTGTACTGTGCGTGCACTGTGCATGTACTTTTTTAGTAATTTTTTATTAAAAGTGGGTCCCGCAGCACTATTTACACATTTAAAAATTATTTTGCTACAGTGTTTTCAGTTTTCAGTTTTCAGCAATAAGTTCTATCCAAACGGACCCTAAGTATTACATTAGGGGTGTAATTTGCAATTTAGCCTATAAGTATTATAAATTCACACCGGACCAACTAATTTCCAAAGAATTTCCATACACTCAATACATATCAACAGAAGCCATCCTCTAAGACAAAGCTACTATCTACTTAAGTTATGACGCTCATATGTGTCACAGTTTTCTTGTCTAACCTTTCATATGAATCAAGATGAATTAATAAAATGCACAACCAGTAAACAAGCATAATGTCCAAAATCATCAAATAGAACGCCAACAACCCTAGTGAAGGGCCTTAATTAAAGATAAACAATGAGATGGCCATCAAAGCCTACCTAATTAGAAAATATTAGTTCATCCTCCAGCAGTATCATTTTATTCTTGTAAATATTATGCTATTTATACAAAACCAGACTCACATGCACATGTCCCTACAGGAATGTGTATATCCACCAAAAGTGTTGATCAAAAGTCACAACAACGGGAAAATATAGGATATTTGCTTACAGTGCTAGCATAAATTCCAAACAATCCAGTTTCATTGAAGATGCTGTTGAATGCAGAGAAGGATTGGACTTGTTGATATTCATTCAAGACTCGGAGATCTGTATCCAAACAGACATAACATAAATTTAGATCTCAGAAAGAATTGCTACCATATTCACAGAAAGAGCTGGTGAAATTCAACAAGAAATGAGAGTAAAACAGAAAGAAAAGTAGTTTAAAGGATAGGGATGACAAAATAAATACAAGTGACCATAACCAGAATAAAACCAAGTAATATCTATGAGACTATTGCCACCATATTCACATAATGAGCTGGTGAAATTCAACAAGAAATGAGAATTGCACAGAAAGTGGACTAAGTTTCAGGGAAAGGGGACAAAATAAAACCAAGTAATCTAGCCAAACTATTCGAGAACACCTAGGTAAAACTTAAAACTTACATAGCCGCGAGTGCATCCCTTTTCCAGGGCCCCCAGCAGAGAATGAACCACCTCCTCCATAAGCATCTGCAGGATTCACACTTGTTAATTCATAGCCATTTTACAACTTATTTTGGGAAGTGGGGGAAGGGGGGACTGTGTTGAAAGGAATGTGAGGAGAACAATGGTCCCAAATGCACAATATCTATTTTAAATGCAATACCTGCAGAACAGTCAAAAGGACAGCTTCTTTCTCTTTACGCCAGCCACCAGGAACTTCAAAAGCAAGAGCAATGTGTGTGCACTGTTCTTGCAAGGAGTTGATCAGATAAGTAACAGCACATATTAAAAGTAATAATAATAAATAAATATTCTCTTAGTTAGATGACCAACAAAAAGTCAAATAGTATTGATACATACCCCTATGTCAGCATGACGACGGTAATCCCCTCCAACATATACAGATTTTGGCTCTTCAGCACGGTGCACACTTGGTAAGTCGGAGAGAAGTGGTTCTGCAATTGATAGAAGCTCCTCATGTTCAACCCAGAAGCTGCAAGAACATCCGAGGAGCAGTATAATTCTCCTAGAAAACAGAAATCAACCACCATTTAGAAAGCTCATGCACACGAAGAAGAAAGATATAGAAAAACAATCAAATTATGGAAGTCAACCACGAATTGTCAAATACAGACATCAAACACCATTATGAAAGTTATAGTGCACATGCACTATTAAAATGGTTCATGGTCTTACAGTAACAAATTCCTTCAAAATGGTGCCATCCAATCTGTCTAGTCCAGCTTCAGGAGCCAAAAGAGGAATTGCCAATGCGCCAGAATAACCAGCAGAGTGAATTGCCTCCAATAGTAAGGCATGAGGATTCTTGGAAAGTTCATCAATTTCTGCTTTCACCTTTTGCAGCTGAAAATAATAGGGCGTACTAAGATCAGAACATTTGACGCACCAACTACTAGAAACAAAAATAAACAGGAAGATTTAAAACTATGTACAGTGTCACACATGAAAGCCTCCTAGACCTGTCTGATCTCACATGTGAATGTCAAAATAACAGGGAAACCAAAAGAAATTGGGACAAATAAATAGCTTCATACTGAATTCCTGAGGGAAAAAGAGTACAATTCGGTAGTTACACTCCACCTCATCCTTTAATTAACAGAATCAAACTCCATAATTGTCCAAACTGATGCTCATGCAATGGCAACGGAAGTTATTTAGCAACAGGAGTTCAATATGCCACTTGCTTAAATAAGAAAACTGTCCAGCATATATCATAGAAAAGTAGGGGAATTTGTAGTTTGCTACTCTTTCAAGTTTATTAAAGAAAGCTAATGATTAAGCCCATGGCCACTCAAGATACAAAGATCAGGAATAGCTAGGCAACTATACAAAATAAAAATGGAAAAGGAAATCCATGGAGGCTCTTTTATTTTATCTTATTTATGGTCACTAGAGATATTATGCTACAAACAGGCTTATCCCTCTCTAAGAGCATTCACATTGGTTTATGCAAAATATCTACTCCATTATAGTACAAGAACCTACTTTTTCTAGTTTAGCTAACCAATTTACCCACATCCAATTCTCTATTCTAAACTCTATTTCATTTAAATATTCTTTCTTTCATTTTTCACTATTTCCTCCCATTTCTTCTCTCTTCCTTAACCCAAAAAACCCACACTTCACTGTGTGCTCTATTTTTAGAGAGCACTGTAGTAAAATTTTATTTTGGCTAATGTGTTGGTTATCCAAGGTGGGTATTTGTTTGGGCTTATTATTGGCAATTTGGGGGGCTTATACGATTTTAGAGAAGCCAATGTAGCTCCAACATTCCAAATCCCTCCCCTCCCACAGGTTTAAGGAGTTATACCACTATGTCACAAAGGTTAGTACAAACTAGGGCTTCTTTCCACTAAGAATTCTATAATTATATCTATAAAATATTACAAAAAGAACGTAAATAAAAAATATTACCTCTTCATTGACTTCCCAATCCAAGAAGGCAGGGTTCCTCACAGCGTCAACTAGCAATTCTACCATTTGAGGAACATATGTCTTAAGAGCATCAAAAGTGTACCCATTTGCTCCCTAGAGGCTGAGGCTCCAATGTTACCACCAATTGCTTCCACTTCCCTCACAATGCGCAAGTGGCTTCGATTTGTTGTGCTCTTGAAGGCCATTCGTTCTAACAAGTGTGAAGCCCCAAATGTCTCCGGTGTTTCATAAATGGAACCACAATTGAGATACAACCCTATTGATGCGGCAGGATTCTGATCAAAACCAACCAGCAAAACCTTGATCAGGATTAAAAACAACGAAAACAATGGTGCAGAACTTTAACAAGAATAGTTAAACAAATCAAAGTATGCAAAAGGTTTGCCCATACAGGTGATGTTTCGGAAGCTATTGTGACACCATTCGGCAGAGTTGTGATTTTAGTTTGCTTGGTTCAACATAATCAGGTAGTGGAGGGGGGAAAGTAATGCCTGCAAGTGGGATTTCGAGAGAAGGTAGAGTAGCCGACTTTTCCCCTGTCAGCCAGCTGAAGAAACCCCCAGAGGATGTCTTTGCAGCAACTGCACTCGAAGCCGCAAACCTGGTCGCCCCCAGATTGCCCACACGACCCTACTCAAGCAGTTTTGTTAAAGGATGATACACTACCTTACTAAGGCATCAATGTAGAATCATCATCAATGAAATTTTACCAGTAACTTTCCTACCTTAATACATGGTAAAACAAAATGCAAATGTAGGGTCACCACTAAACAAGCTACCATCAGAGAATCCAATAAATTTGTTATCTTTTGTCCAGAAACATATAAAAACATAAAGAACCCCATCTGTTTCCCCCACCAGAAATAAAACAGACTATTTACACATTCAATACTAGTTGCAAGTAAAAAGTTCATCCCAAAAACGCATTGAAACAAATTAGAAGACTTAAGATATATGCGATGTACGAAAAGAAAACTACCCATGTGTTGGTAAAATAATATAATAAGTTAAGCAAAGCAAGACACAGCAAAAACCAATGTCTGAGCTGAACAGAGACAAACATGAAGAAGAAAAAAATCTTTGAAGAATCTAAAGTTGATTTTGGTATTGCTAAGGAAAATTCCTGAAAACGAAAAGTCAGCAGGTAACATTAGACCCATAGTTTACACTAAAACTAACACATTTCTCTTCCTAACCCTTAAGATAATCCAATCCTATAGATATATAGCTTAAACAAAACAAACCCAAATCACTGATTAAGCTCTCCACCCAACACAAAATCATAAAAAAAATGAAACACCAATACCCAATCATCAAAACCCAACATACCAACATCAGATCTAACATACAAAAAGTCAAAAATTTTAAGAAACCAAAAAATGAATTCTGAATCTTTACACTTTCATGATGTTTGAGTCTAGGCTAAGATGTCTTAACTTCATAAACCTTTTTTTTTTTTTTGCGTCACCTACCATTTTTCTAGGGAAGCAAACAGAAAGTTAGGATTAGTTAGAGTGGGGAACAGAGAACTGACCTTGAGAGACCTGAGACGTGAAGCTGCGGTTCGGTACATGGTGGTCGGTTAAAGGTGGCTGCAGTCAAGCCCTAGAATAGATTAGAAGAGAAGAGTTGAAAACCTTTGAGAATCTCGCACTGTGTGTCTCTCTGTGTTTTTTGATTTTTTGGGTTTAGCTTTTGAGGTTTCCGAAGAGAAACTATTGAGTTGGCGACACAACACAAAAACAAGAATTGGGCCCGGTCGGGACTTGGGTTTTTATCGGATCAGCCCAACTTTCGCGAGTTAAAAAAAAAACAAAACAAAACAAATAAATTTGCCAATATTCATAGAGATTAAATTAAAAAAAGGAAATTAAGCTGCCACAACTTGCTAATATCCCGACTTGTGATTGGTGAAAGGGTGATTTGATGAATACCCCTTCACCAATCACAACTTGTCACATAACCGAGTTGTGGCACAAGTGCCACAAATTGTGACAGCATAACTCTTAAAAGAAAACCTGACGTAAAAGAGGCTATTTATGTCATCCAATGATAAGGTACCACGCCAAATTTTTATCCACACACACAATTAAGTACTAGAAAAACACACAGGCACGATTACCTCCAAATCTTCATAAATCAAAACCCAATTTCACCGTAAAAATCACAAAAGTGACCGTTGGAGATAGTGCCGATGATGCTCTTATAGTCTGAAATTGCCTTGGTTCAACCACATTGGCCAAGGGCCAGGTCCGTTTGATGTTGCAATCACAAAGACTAGGTGGTTGTGCCGATGATGTTGCAATCACAAAGACCATTCAACCACATAGGCCAAGGACCAGGTGGTTGTGCCGATGATGTTGGCCATTTTTTAAATTTCAGTGACTTGGAGTTCTAGACCAAGTTTCTCTTGAAAAAGCATCAATAACTCAGAAAAATATACTGCTGAGTTTTTTTTATTAAATTTGCTTTTTGAGAGGGAGTGGTTAGTGTTTTTTTCATAATAAATTAACTTTCTGAGTTTTTTTTTTTTTTTTTTGGGTTACAGTCTAGTCACTAGTGTAAAGATGTATATAGTGGTTTTATACTTTTAGTTTTTTACTATTATACAACATATAAGAGCACCCCTACCTACTAGAGAAAGGGCCCAAAATTGGGGCAAAATTTGATATATTTTTTTAAAAAAATTGAGATATAGGAAAAAAAATTAGTTTTACATTTTTTTCTACATTTAAGAAGTCTTAAAGAATTAAGTAATGTTGGAAATAATATAACTTTAAATACATGGGTCTTACAAATATATGCGTCACTAATCACAAGAAATCATTCAAATAGAAAAATGCTAGAAATACTATAAATTCAAATACATGGGTCTTTTAAATTGATGTGACAATTAACATAATTTGTGGACATCAGTAACTTATTAAATTCATTTTTTAATTAATTTTTTGTGATTGATGATACATCTCTGTAAGACTTATGTTGTAAAATTTATAATATTCCTAAAATCATCATCTATTCAAATACTTGTTTATTATCTTCTTGAAGTGTCACTAATCACATTCATTGTTACATCGTTTGCAAGTTTTTTTTTAGTAAAAATTGTTATATCTTTAGCATTTTTCCAACAAAAAATAGAAAACGTATTACAAAATAAAAAAGAATGGATTTTTGTTATATAAAAATTATGATATTAAACACTAGTTAAATATTGTTTAAGTGGGTTCCTCAAACAAAAAAAAAATTATTTAAGTGATAATAAAAAGACCCCATTTAAATATATCACCTTAGGCCTCCAATTTTGTTGAGCCGGTATAAGAGTTCACTCATGTAGATCACTTAAATGTAAAATTAGTGTCATGTTTTATTGTTACGTAAAATAAATTTGTGATGTATTAGCTATCACCTTAAATCTAGCTATGTCAAAGGCAAAATTATTGCTTCAATAAATCTTAGAATAATCTTAGACTTTTAGTGTTATACAACTTTTTTTTTTTTTTTGCTAGTTAACAATTTATAATCTAGTTGTCAAGAGTCCTATAGTTTATATTGGCACCTCCTAATGTTTTCAATGGAATGATTCAAATTCATCTTCTTCCAATTATCAAGTTTTTTTTTTTAATATATAAACACAATTATAATCTAGTTATTGCCTTGACTAAGATTTTTATGTTGACATTTTTCAACTTAATAAATGGTTCTTGTGGGCGCAAAAAAGTTAGAATATGTTTTTGGGCCTTAGGCTTGATCCAAGTGTATTAACTTGTCCAATGAGGGTTTAGTGGTAATAACTATATCGAACTTAAAAAGTCCACAAGCAAGCTATTAAGAAAGAGGTTGGTGGAAATAGTCCGAGGAGGGTGACCTCCTCGGCTCTATGAAATAAAGACTCTGCTATACGCCATGATGTTTATAAGGAAATTCTAGGAGATCGAGTGGATGAAGATGTGTTCCACAAAGATACAGAGAGAAAGAGTGAATGAGAAATATCTTAGAAAAAGCTGCTACCACCGCATTAAAGACTCTGCACCTACCTCTCTGGCTGCATTAATGAATAAATGACCTATGAACAGTAGCGATCAGCCTTACAGCTATTGTTTGAAGACTTCAAGAGGGTGGTGGATGGGACAAGTATCTAGATTGGTGATCTGAGCCATACGTGGAAGATGGAGGAAAGAAGGAGAATGATATAAAAGGAAAAAAAAAAAAAAAAAAAGCATTCAAGGATAGGGATGGAAGAAGAAAGAAAGAAGACACTGGACACATCACCCTAAATTGTAATCTATCCTTAGAACAAAGAAAAGCAATACAAATGGTTCTCGGCATATGTCCGGGGAGACTTTCTGCTACGTAAACGTCTTGTTGCATGTAAATTGCGAATCTAGCCTATCATTCATGTTATTCCATATCCGTAGCACCTATGTTTCAAGCCCACTCTTTATAAATTTCATTGTATTGGACTTTTTGGGCCGGTTCCCTTCACATTGTTGGATCCGGGTGCAAATTGTGACCTTACAATTCTCATAACAATTGGTTAATTTATTATGAAAAACAATTCTTGAGATGAAATCAATATATTTAGTCAAAATTTATGTTGGCTTAATAGTTTTCAAGTTTTGGAATATTACATCGTTATTTATTTGATTGGTTAATTTATTATGAAAAACAATTTTTGAGATGAAATGAAGAATATTTTAATCAGGATTTATGTTCCCCCACCCCCCCCTCCAAAAAATCAGGATTTATGTTGGCTTAATCGTCTTCAAATTTAGGAATATTACATTGTTGTTTATTTGATTGTTCGTTTGAGGTATCCCCCCTCCTCCCTCCCTTAAAAGAAGAAAAATAAAAATAAAAATAAATCTTCAAGTACCTCATTGATATCCACACTTGGTCAAATCACGAATGTGGAATTGTTTATACTCCTTTTTGGGAAAGCAAATTCCACTATTACCAAGAAGAATTGTTGATAAACAATTTCTTTGTTAGGCCCAATTCGAATTGAGATCAGGGTAGAGTATTGCCCTAAATAGAATTACTCTCGTTCCTCCCACACAAAAATAAAAAATAATTACTTCTTCACTTTTTTACTTTTCACTCTTTAACATTTTCTAACCTTTTCTATTTACGGATTAAGATTAAAAGTTGTTTTTCTTAACTCTCAATCTTAAACATTAAAAACTATTGCAAGTGGTGCAATACTTAGTTTATTGCTGGTGATCTCAATCCAACACAAACCCATATGTGAGTCAAGCAATTTGTACTTGTCTTATGCAAGTTGTACTCTATTTGCTTAATACTACTATTGTAATTGTTGTATTAGCAATGTTAATTAAGTTATTTGCAATTATTCATTCTCATGCCACATGATGATTGGCACCTTAAGTTTACTTATAACCAATATAAAGCCTTTATACAACAAGTCTTGGGGTTGTTTGGTAAGAGAGTTTAGGTACTGGTTTTCAAAATAATGTGAAAAGTGAAAATTGTGGTTTAAAAAATGTTGTGAAAACATATGTTTAAAGTACTCATAATGCAAAAAAAAAAAAAAAAAAAAAAAAGTTTGGAACCATGTTTCTAACAATATATTTTCAAAAGTGAAAAAACATAATTAAGTGTTTAGTATGAGTATGTATTTTTAACAGCATTAGCATTGGGGTGTAACCCCCCCCCCCCCCTCTCCCCCCAAATTGCTATTTTACAAACATACACACCTAAAACTATCTTTACTCAAGTATCAATTGCTAAATTTTATAGTAATTGTGAACAGTGAATTCAAAAATATACCAACTACTGTAGCAATGTTGGTAAAACCAACTATATTATTTTAATCAAAATATCTCCTCTTTCTTTCTCTTAAGTCACTTTTCTCCAATTTAGAGGCATAATTTTTGGATGTATCTCAAAATACTCCAAAGCCTATCCAAGATTCTTCACTGGAACTTGAAATTGTCACCCTTAAGATAACAAAATAGGGTGGCAACTTCAGTGTAAAGGACTGTGGGAAACCAAATAAAAAAATAAAATAAAAAACTTCAGTGTAAAGGAAGGCAACCTCCTTTTCTGGGCATGGCTTAACACTAGCGTGGATGTCAGGGGTGTGCATGGGTCGGGTTAAGGGAATTTTTTGACCCAACCTACCATGGTGGGTCAAAAAAAAATTCAACCCAACCCACGTGGGTCGGGTGAATCCATGGGTTGGAAAAAAATTTATTATTATTATTATTATTATTAAATTGAGTAAAAAAAATATAAATATAAATATATTTATATTAACTTAAAATTAGTATCAATGTAACTCCTTAAAGGCAAACAACACTAATAACTAAACAACAATAGTAATTATTAATTACTATTGTGTAAACTAATTGGCTTTTATATAGGATATGAAGAGCTAGTTATTTTTTAAAAAAATTATTAATTATATAATATATTTTAAATATATGGGTGGGTCGGTTGGGTATAGCGGGTTTGGAATTCTAAAACCCAAATCCAACCCGACCCGCTATTAAAAAAAATTTGTAACCCAACCCAACCCGGCGGGTTGGGTTGGGTCGGGTCGGTTTTGGTGGGTTGGCGGGTTGATTGCACACCCCTAGATGCCATGCATGGTAATGAGCAAAAGCAAGAGAAATTTCGTGCAAAAGTTTGGCAATGCTTTTGCAAAAACACAATATCTTCGAAACCACACATACTTCTTCCTCCCGAACAAGTTGATGATCTATGATTAATAAGGAGATAGATAAGTTTTATGGGTTCATGGCTAAAAATTGAAGTGAAGAATAAAAGTGGTGTGATTGACCAAATAAATGTATAAATTATATTACAATTGTGTCAAAATATTAATTTAGCAATAATTTGAATGTACTAATTGTGTTCTATTTAAAAAAAAATAAATAGTTTGAGCAAGCAAAGACTTTTGTATAAATACGCATCAGCATCATCCAACAATACAAATTTCCAATTTGAACATTGTTGGCTTATGTTAAAGAACCAACCAATGTGGAGTAAGCTTATGGAAAGATCAAAAGGTTTACCTCAAACTTCAAGTTGAATAGATTAAGTCGCCCGCGGGGGGGGGGGGGGGTGACATAATAGAGTTCGATAGACCGATTGGTAGAAAAGCCAAAAAGGCTGCCTAGGTTTGGCACATGCAATAGGTTTGGCACATGTAGATGATATATTTTTCCAACCTTATTTTGGTAGTAGATCATGGCAATGACTTGTATTTTGTTATTTTAGAAAAAGATCCTAACTCATTTTATGCGATTCCTTTGTATTTTCTATTATGCCACTTAGGTAATCACAACATTCTAGCTTATATATTTTCTATGTTTGATGTCATATCTTCTATACTTATGTCTTGTTTCAACCTTATTTTGGCAAATTCTTCTAAGAGTTTTTACTTATATTATATTTCATACACTAAGGGTTTATTTGAGATTTGTTTATTTTGCTAAAATTGAAAACTTTTTGCTAAAAGTATTATAGATAAAAGTTTATTTGAGATTTGTTTATTTTGCTAAAATTGAAAACTTTTTGCTAAAAGTATTATAGATAAAGATAAAAGTTAGCTAAAATAGTTTAGTAAGACTCATGAATAGTACCAAAAAGTGCAGTGGAACTTATGTTTAATAGCAAAAAAAAAAAAAAAAACTAGCTCTTTTTTTTTTCTTTTTTTTTTTTTCTAAACACACACTAAGTAGTTTATTTATTTAATTTATTGATAATTTCTTAACAATGTTGTCTTGAAAATTGTGTCCATGGGTTGCTCTCTTTTTTCGCAAATTGTTTTTTGATAACTCAGATAAGGATGAGATATGAATCAACTTCTCAAGGGTTCAACATCACAACATAAACGTTGTCCGAATATCAAACGTAATCTTTTGGCAAATAATGAAAAACTTTATATCGATTACTTTGTTGAATCACCAGTACATCATCCCAATCTATTTTAGAGGAGATTTTAGAAAAAAGCATTCTCTTCTTTCTTTTCTTTTTTTTTTTTTTTTTTTTTTTTGGTATTCAATCTAAGGTAAAAAGCTTATTAACCTTCTTTATCCAAAAAGGGATAATTCCCAAGGCTCAATTTATCTTCCATCAAAATTTGATTTTAGCATGTTCATGAATTTTTTTTTTGGGTTGGGGGGGGGGGGGGGGGGGGGGGGGTGGGGTTGACTATAACATGGTTGATAAAATTCCTCAATGAAGAAGCGGTACTTGTAAACATATATAGATCAAAAACCTATTGTTCTAGATTAATGACTCTCTTTCTGAGTGTCAATGTCATTTCTGAGTGTAATTAATTACTGTTTTCTATGTAAAAACTACTATAGTTTTATTTTCTTATTCTTGGGTTTCTTGGTTGCATCTTATATGGCAAGAAACAATCCAGGCTTTTGCAAACGAATTGAGCAATGGGGGATTATATTATATTAAAAAAATGATTGAGACCTTAATTGTTATTAAATAAAGGATGTCATTGATAATAGACATGACATGCCTAACATTATTGGTATTAGTATTTTTTTCCCTCTTAAATCGTAACTTATTTTTTCAAGTGATCATATCTTTAAGCAAAGTGAAAATTTAAAACTTTTGTTTAACTAATCCGTGCATCGCATGGATTAGCGACTAATTGCTACTGTTTGCATAAGTGCATTAGTATTGGTGGTGGTAAAAAACTATATTGCTTTTTTTAGTACCACTAAACACAAATTTATGGCTATATTGGCAAAGCCAAAACCAAATTATTTGGCTTCACAACTACTGTGCACAACCAAAAGTGGCTGTGCAAAGTAGCTCATGGGTAAAAAAAAAGTACTCCATTATTAAATTGTGTATTCACATTGCTTATATTAAATATATTATTTTATTCATGTGTTTACATTGCTTTGTAATGAATATATTATTTTATTGTAGTAAATATATTATTTTATTATGTTATTTATATTATTTTATATTATGTTGTTGGGTATTTTGTAAAGTGAAAACGTAAAATAGATAAATTAGTTTTTTATAAAGTCATATTGCTAAATTTATGGTTGCACCAATGTAGATACTCTAAGTGTTATTTGTGAATCCAATGGGTTCCACAGTACTTTCTCTTTAACCTTTCATTTTTCTTCGGTATTTTCAACCCAAAAATAAAACAATTAGTTTTATTTATTTATTTAGCTTTCAATTTTTATTTATAGTATTTTCAATAAGAAAAAAAAGCATATAAATTGTTCCGAACATACTCTAATTATCAAAGATTCAGTAACCATTGGATTTCCCCCACAAAAAAAAAAAATAAATAAAGAAAAAAGAAAAAAAAAAGGAAAAAGGAAGAAATAATATTAGCCATAGAATGTGGAAGCTGTCAGATCTACACTAATAGGGCTCCAAGGCCCAAACTTATTTTAAAGCCCATGACTATATCAAAACTCCCTCATGTTACTATGCACAGTATATTTATATATACTTCTATATATTATTTATATTTTCAAGTCTTTATGTACAGCACAGTATTGTGTTGTGTAAATATCAATTCGGTTTGCTCTCTTTTACCATAATCATTGATCTTATACATAAAGTGCTAGCTTTTAGATGTCTGTTAACTATTGATATTGGTTTTTTTCTGGAAAAAAATAAGTTAGAGCTATTGATACTGATTGGTATTGCCTCACCTGTCCACTAGATAAAATCTTCTTCGGTAGTTTAATTAAAGTAACAAGACAGCAGATAAAGGATTCAGAGAAAAAAAAATTCATATAAAGGTGTCCAACAATCAACTTGAAAGAAGAATAGTAAGGGGCGGCTTTAGGATTTTTTTCTAGGGGGTCATTGAGGAACTTAAATTAAACAAAATTTTAATTTTTAAAAAAAAAACTTGAATATATTGAGTTATTGAAAACAAAAACACACAAATATATGAAATTTTACAATTTCCTTCTATGAGTTTTCATATTTTGAAATCGTCTCATGATAGTTTATTATCAGTTTTCATTATCTATTGTCAATATAAGTATGACCATTTTATTTTGTTAAGTTTGTATAATATTTTGTTTTTATGTAATTGTGGTTATATATTTGTCATTTTTTTATAATAATTTTTTTAACTAAATGAAAAAACTCAACTCCACTTATACTTTATAATTATTAACTTACACAACCACACTCATCTACCCATAAATATACAATAAGTTGTTGTTTGATTGTGAAATAAGCTGATATGTGATCAAAGTGTGCAAGATTTAAAACAAAGTGTGCAAAAATATTTTAAAAGTATCAAATTAATAAAACAATATTATATAGATATATATATATATATTTTTTTTTTTTCAAGTCAGGGGATTCATTGAACCCCCTGAAAGGTATGTGCAGCCGCCCCTGAATAGTTTAAGTACTCCATGAGTTAGTGGCCGGAAGCTTCATGTTATGCCAAGACAATAGAATTGAAGATCACTCTGTCATTTTCTTTTCTTCAGGGATAAGTATAGCACAGCATATAATCGAAGATCAACAAATAATTCATTCATCACAATCAATATATTAGGAGAACCTACAAGTTGTTGTAGCTAAACCGAACTTGAATAATCTTAAGCTTCATATCATATGTACATGTATATGGTAATCAATCCAAACCAAGCTAGAGTAAATATGTAAAGAGTCAGCTTTATTTATACACTCTCAAGTTTATTAAATTAATGGAAGAACTCAGCGTTGCTGAGCTTACGATTTCCATCTGATTTGAAGGATTTGGTGCATTGCGTACACTGAATGGACCAACCAGCAAAAAGGATAGGAGGTGAGTTCTGTTATTTGAAGACGTATATAAAGAACTTGTGCAGGGAAATTTTAGAAGAAACCTTGAAGTTTAACTACATTGATCGCGAGGCTAATGGAGCTGCTCAATGCTCATGAACATAGACAGTGGTCTTGTGTACAAATTTTATAAACTGCTTTCTGTTTTTTACAAATTTCCTAACGGCATATCCCAAAAAGTACATGAATTCCAATAGTAATGCACTCATTATGCTGAGCATGTAAAGCCCAAAGCAAAGGAGTAGTATTCCATCTTGTGTCCAAGGCCTTAGTTATCACTTTTTTCCCTTTAATTATTGAGCCATTCACAATGTTAATCCTAAATTATAAGAATAAAATGCTACAACCACAAACAATTTTATAACATTTTTACAAAATATTGATATAGCCAAACTTTTATTAGTTTTATCTAAACCCACCATCAATATAACTGTTTCATTTACCAATACTTACTTATCACATCAACCATTTATAAAATAGTTTGTAGAATAATTTGTATCTTTGACATTATTCAATCAACCAATATACACCATCAACTATTGGAGATAAGAAAATAGCCCTTTGTAGTCCACTTTGTTATTAAAACACAACAGAATCTTTTGATTCCTTTCATATTTCATGCCAAAATGATTAAAATACCTTCTTTTTTTTTTTCTTTTTTTTTTTATAGTTGAGAGGAGAATTGCAAATGATCTAGCATTTTAGGGTCTTTTTTAATTCAAAGAACCCAAAAGATGCATTTTGTCTGTATTTACCACAATTGGAAAACTTTCTTCTAAAATTCTCATAAATAAAAATGCTGCTTTCTATGGGCCCAAATGGCCAAATACTACTATTTGCTAAAATATATAGTGTTTTATCACTATTTAAAAAATATTTAGTAATTTATTACTTTTTAAAATTTAAGTTTGTGAAAATCGAATTTCACATAAAACTCAAGCTTCAAAAGCCTAAATTCTTTAAAAATTTGACATAAACATTTTTATAGGAAAATACAACACGCTCCCAAATAAATATGTTTTCTCTTACTATGCTTTAACTGTTGTCTCTGACTAGAACATGTGAAAAAAGACATTTTTATTGACAAAAAATTAATTCACCAAAGGTACACAGTTTTTTCTTATGAAAATCTAAGTGCTCCTACACTACCGAGACTAGTAGGAAGACTTTTACACTCACATGACAAAGTTAGACTTTTACACTCACTCTCCTACAATACTAGGTCCTCACTTTTCCTTATGCTTGATATCCAAGTGTTGGTGCAAATACAATAATAATGGAAATACACAAAGAGAAACTGAATAATACTTCTGAATGTTTTATTAATTTAAAGAGAGAAATTACACAACACTATTTGGACTGAGGCGCGGCACTCGCTCTCTTAAGGAGATTCAAGCCCTTGGTTGGCTAACTTTGTAAACGGTGCAGACCGTCTCTGACTTGTCTCCCCAGGATACAACAGCCCAAAAAGGTCGTATGGCTTGAACAACGGATATGGTAATTACTCTGATTGGGCTGTCAAGTAGGAGGATCCAAGGTGCTGATTCATTTTCAATTTTGACACCTCCACCTCTTCACCTCCCCCTTGCGCACGTATCTGGCCCAATATTTGAGACAATTCATGTTAGCCCATTAATCACCACAATTAAAAAGAACAAAATAGTCTCTCTCTTTTTCAATGTGGGATTAAACATTTTCACTAACTCCTCATCTTCCACATTCACCACATCTTTACATTTATGTTATCAATTTATTCATTTTTATTTATATTAAAATGCTCCAACAATCCCCCACTCATTTTAATATTAAGTTTTTAGTTAAAGAGAGATTACCAGGCAAAGATGGGTCACTATGCATCATGAAGGTGTGCTCTGCATTGAACCTTCACTTAGTAAAACAGCGATCTCAACTCTAGAGTCGTAGTGGTCTCCGACTTGAACTAAGACTACTTTAGAGAAATTAAGTCACTGCTTACACATAACAACCCAGGTGTTGACATGAGCTTTTATAGGTAGCACTTTTACGCCCATGTGCTGATCCCGGTTTCATGAGTGTATTTAAGATTAAGTCCAAATCTCATAGGGAGCAGCCCCACCCCCACACTCACATAGGTGAAATTTTGTCAAGGGTGCTCCTGTAATTCTGACACCCCACTCATACAAGCTACAAATTTCATTAAGAGTTTTTACTCAACCTCTCCACATTACAGGATAAATGCACTTACATCATAGGGATGGACAATTAAAAAATTATTTACAAAATAAATTGTGCATTTCTTACGACCATCGTATGATTCGTTTTTCCCATTGAACCCAATTCTCAGGATCTCTGGTCTTTGGGTTAGGTATCCTCATACATGGCTCATGATTCTATGGACTTTAGTCCCATCCCCTTCGATGTATTCCAGACTCTATTTTTTGCCAAGGCCTTGGTAAATGGATCTGCAAGATTATCATTAGATTTAATATAATCCACAGCTATGATGCCACTACTCAAATAAGATCGCACGGTACTGTGCTTTCTTCTTATAGGTCTGGATTTACCATTGTAATAACAGTTTTTAACTCTACCAATTGCAGCGGTGCTATCACAATGAATTAATATAGGTGGAATTGGCTTTTCCAAAGTGGAATTTCATATAACAAATCTCTAAGCCAATTTGCCTCTTCACTAGCTGAAGCTAATGCTATTAATTCAGCTTCCATTGTTGAATTAGCAATTATTGTTTGCTTTTTAGATTTCCAACAAATGGCACCACTACCTAAGGTAAAAATATAACCAGTGGTAGAGAGAGAATCACCTGACAAAGTATTCCAATCGGCATCACTAAAACCTTCAATCACAAGCAGGGTATTTTTATAAAACAAGCCATAACTTTTGGTACCAATTAAATATCTCATGACTCGCTCAATAGCTAGCCAATGATCTTTACTAGGCTTGCTAGTAAATCTGCTTAGTACTCCTACTGCATATGCAATGTCAGGTCTAGTACAATCAGTAGCATAACGCAAACTACCAATGATGCTAGCATAATCCTTTTGATTAAAAATCTCATCATCATTATTCACAGGAAATAAATGAACACTAGAATCAAAAGGAGTAGCTACACTTTTGTGATCATGAAAATTATATTTTCTCAATATTTTATCAACATAATGTGATTGATCAAGATATATTCCATCACATGTTTTTGTAATTTTCATGCCCAAAATAAAATTAGCCTCACCAAGATCTTTCATATCAAAATGGCTTTTAAGCATATTTTTTGTCTCATTTATAACATGCATATTTGAGCCAAAAATTAACATATCATCCACATAGAGGCTAATAATAACATGTAAATTATTCCATGATTTAGAATAAATACATTTATCACATTCATTTGATTTATAACCATTCTCAATCATGCAAGAATCAAACTTTTCATGCCACTGCTTAGGTGCTTGTTTTAAGCCATATAGGGATTTAGTTAGCTTACATACCTTACTTTCTTGTCCAGGCTCTACAAAGCCTTCGGGTTGATCCATATAAATTTCTTCCTCTAGGTCCCCATTTAGAAAAGCATTTTTACATCCATTTGATGAATTTTTAAATCAAAAATTGCAGCAATAGCAATTAACAATCTAATAGATGTAATTCTTGTTACCGGAGAAATGTATCAAAGAAATCAAGATCAGCTTTTTGTTTAAAGCCTTTTGCAACAAGTCTAGCTTTAAACTTATCTATTGATCCATCCGGTTTCAACTTTTTTCTAAGGACCCATTTACAACCTATGGTCTTACAACCCGGTGGAAGATCTACTAATTTCCAAGTTTTATTAGAAATTAGAGATTCCATCTCATCATTTACAGCCTCTTTCCAAAATATAGCATCAGGTGATGTTAAAGCCTCTTTTAAATTTTGGGGATTTTCCTCAATGTTAAAAACATAATAATCAGGACCAAAATCCTTTTCAACTCTAGCTCTTTTACTCCTTCTAGGTTCCATTTCAAAATTTTCTTGATTTTGTAAATGTGAAGAAGAAGAACTAGGTTGTGACAAAATATTTTCTTCACTCCCACTATTTTTCAATTTAAAAGGAAATTTTTCTTCATGAAAAATTGCATCACCGGATTCAAAATTATTTTGTTTCAAGATCAAAAAATCTATAGGCTGCACTATTAAATGCATAACCAAGAAAAGCACAGGTAGTAGCTCTTATACCTAATTTAGGTATTTTAGGGTCAGTAAGCCTTACATAAGCAAGACAACCCCATACTCTAAATATCCCAAATTTGGCTTATGTCCTTTCCACATCTCAAAAGGTGTGGTGTGTGACTTTTTATGTGGCACCCTATTTAAAACATGACATGCAGTTAAAATAGCTTCACCCAAAAATTTAAAGGTGCACCAGATTCAATTAACATAGCATTTGTTAACTCAATTAAAGTTCTATTTTTTCTTTCAGCCACACCATTAGAAGCAGGTGAATATGGTGCAGTAGTTTCATGGATAATTCCCAAAGACTGAACAAATGAGTTGAATGCACTTGATTCATACTCACGGCCTCTATCACTTCTTATTCTTTTTATTTTTCTACCGAATTGGTTTTCAACTTCTTTTAAAAAATCTTGAAATTTTTCAAAAGCATCACTTTTATTTTTCAACAAATAAATAGTTGTATATTTTGAGAAATCATCAATAAAAGTGATAATATATCTATGTCCTCCACGAGTTAAAATTCCCTCAAATTCACATAAATCGGAGTGAATTAACTCAAGCAATTCGGTATTTCTTACAACACTTTATGAGGCTTTTTGTAATCTTAGCTTGACTACAAGTTTCACATTTTTCAAAATCTTTTGACAGTCTTGGAATTAATCCTAAACTACTCATGATTCCCACATATCTACTATTTATATGACACAAACGAGCATGCCAAAAATTAACAGAAGAAAGCATATAAACTGAACTGGTAGATGCTTTATTATTCTCAACATTTAATTTAAACATTCCATCACAAGCATAACCCTTTCCCACAAATAATCCCTTTTTAGTGATTACATAATTATCAGATTCCATAGTTTGCTTGAAGCCAGCCTTGTTAAGCAAAAAACTTGACATCAAATTCTTCCTCATGGACGGAGTATAAAGTACATCTTTCAATGTTAGACACGTCCAGAAGTGAATTTCAATTCAACCTCACCACTCCCAAGAAACTTGGTTTTACTAGAGTCACCAAGCATAACAGTTTTTTCTTCTTCAAAAGGAGTGTACAATTTGAACCAATTTTTGTCATAGCAGACGTGCCTATTAGCACCAGAATCTGCCCACCACCCTTCAACATATTGCACCATATTGATGTCTGTAATCATAGCCACTAAAGGCTCTTCGGTTACGTTAGCCTGCGGGACAGATTCACGTTTCCGAAATTTGCAAAATCGAGCAATATGCCCACTCTTGCCACAGACAAAACAGGATCTATTAAATTGATCTTGTGAAGGGGGTCCTTGGTTCTTATTATAATTTTTATTCGGGTTTCCCCTTCCTTGAGGTGATCTATTATTGTTTTTAAAGGCTTTCTTTTTTGGCTTCAATTGACCATTTCTAGGAAAATGATTTTTGGGCATATTATTATTAGATGAAATAAGGTTTACCTTTGTGGTGGAATTACCATTGCTCTCTTGTGTCATGAGTGCATCTTGTCCTCTAGCCTCCTCCTCCACACGGATGCGGGTGATCAAAGTTTCCAAGGATGTCTCCTTTTGTTTGTGCCGCAACGTCTTTTGGAACTCCCTCCAAGATTGTGGTAGTTTGTCAATTATGCCGGCTACCACCAAATTGTCTCCAATCTTTATGCCTTCGGATCTCAATTCTGCTACAATCATTTGGAAGTCTTGTGCTTGATCCACCACCGATTTTCCATCCACCATTTGGTAACGGAAAAATCTACTAGCAGCATACTTCTTTGCACCTGCCTCCTCTGTATCATACTTGCTTTGTAAAGCTTTCCAAATTTTTTTAGCAGACTTGTAAGTAGTATCATAATAATCATAGAAATGATCGGCAAGACAATTCAATAGATAAGAGAAACAATTATATTCATCTTTTGTATACTTATCTATTTTTTCTTGATGGAGAATATATTCTTCGTCACTCATCTCATCGGTAGGAACCTTTGACGGATTCTTCTCAGTGAGGATGTAGGCAACTTTGAGAAGGCTCAAGTAGAAGAGGACTTTTCCTTTCCACCTCTTGAAGTGGGCTCCCTTAAAGCGAAATGGCTTGTTAAGATCTCCAACAGGCTCATTTGGTTTCTCTTGTGTAGACTCCATGTGTATGAATTCTCCTTAAAATTGTTGGTGCAAATACAATAATAATGGAAATACACAAAGAGAAACTGAATAATACTTCTGAATGTTTTATTAATTTAAAGAGAGAAATTACACAACACTATTTGGACTGAGGCGCGGCACTCGCTCTCTTTAAGGAGATTCAAGCCCTTGGTTGGCTAAACTTTGTAACCGGTGCAGACCGTCTCTGACTTGTCTCCCCAGGATACAACAGCCCAACAAGTGTCGTATGGCTAGAACAACCTCTGCACAAAGTGTTCAAGCCCAAAGCTCCACCAGAAAGAACACCCTTCCTTGCCAAGAATCTCTCTATTTTTTTGTGTGTGTATATCAGTCATATGGATTGTGTCTGAATGAGTCTATTTATAGGCTCAATGGGCCTCACGAAATTACTACCAAATTAATCTGATTAATTAGGTCCATTATTCTGATATAGTGGGTGTTACAAGATTAATTTGGATATTATTCTGATGGGCTGGAGTTACACAATTAATGGTGAGATAAGGAGTTTTCTGAATAATGAAAAGGCCCAAACGGATAGCCCATTAAGTGGGTTAATGGCTCATTATTTTCCATAATAAAAATGGAATATTAATTCGGGCCATTTACTCACCAACGGATATGGTAATTACTCTGATTGGGCTGTCAAGTAGGAGGATCCAAGGTGCTGATTCATTTCCAATTTTGACACCTCCACCCTTCACCTCCCCCTTGCGCACGTATCTGGCCCAATATTTGAGACAATTCATGTTAGCCCATTAATCACCACAATTAAAAAGAACAAAATAGTCTCTCTCCTTTTTCAATGTGGGATTAAACATTTTCACTAACTCCTCATCTTCCACATTCACTCCCACATCTTTACATTTATGTTATCACATTTATTCATTTTATTTATTTAATATTAAAATGCTCCAACACCAAGCTTTGTTAAGAACTCGAGCTTGATTATGGAACTCGAGTTTTACAGTGAACTTAATTTTTTCAAACTAAAATTTCAAATGAATGGTAAATTATTAAATATTTCTCAAATAGTAGTAAAATACTGTATATTTTAGCAAATAGTGGTACTTGGCCATTTTGACCTATCTATGGAGACACAAATAGTAATTTTTTTTTGTGACATTTATTAGTTACTTAAATGTGACATTTTTACACCTACATATTCCAAGTTGCCCAGCTGCCAGTTGAGCGCACTTTACTGTCGAATTTGTTAATGAAGAATCTCTCTCTCTCTCTCTCTCTCTCTCCCTCCCTCTCTCTAAAAATGAGAAGCGATGTACCCAACTTAGGTGAGGTGTAGTATCATGTTATATGGTCCATAATTAAAATTAAAGTGTGGCTAATTTACGTTTGTCACGTTGAGTTTCATTCCTTTTATTTTTTTTTTGGAGAAAAAATTTCGTTCCTATATAGATAGCAAGGACAACAATGAAATCAATAAAGAAAATAGGAAGATTAACTTAGTACGATTAAATGTAATGGATGACATTGAAATCAACTCAGCGTTGGAGGAAGAGAACCATATTAGGCACGTGCTACAACATGTTTATGGAGGTGTCTTTTGGTTTTTGCTGCAAGCCTGCAAGCATTGGCTGTCTTGCGCCCATTTGAAAACCGCAAAATTTAACAAAATTTTTTTTTTAAAGTTTAAACCTATAATATCTGCTCTTAATAATAACTCTTTATTATCAAACCAAGATACTAATCAGTTTTTGGTGTAGACAATGATTGAACTCTAGATCTCTTATTCAACCATCAGAGACTTTACTAGTTAGTTTAACTGTAACTCACTAAAAAATTAACCTTTCTAAAACTTCACTTTTTAAATATATAATATTTATATTATATTTCCAAAAACTTTTTTTAAGGTAATTAAGTTGTGTCAACTGGATACCAAACTTAATGGTGGACTTGCCCCAACATTTTATTGGGTGCTCTACTTCTCTTTGCATTGTCCCGAACTTTGTTGGCAAAAGGGTGACAAATTGGCTTTTCAACTTTTCAAGGGTTTTTTCCCTTGACCAATAGGATCTAACAATTTTTTATTTTATATGGTTGGTATTTTATTGAAAATGTTAAAGTTATCATTAATTTCATTATAAAAAACATACAAATTGACATGATACATCAATGTGATTGGCTCCATATCAATAAAATAATTAATATAAATTTAGTTATTTTTATTTCACATAAAAAATTTGACCCATCAATTTATAAGATTAATATATAAAATTTAAAATAACTCCAGTATTTCTCATCAAATCACCTATATCCTTACTCTTTATGGTAACAACTCTTTTCACACTTGCATGCTGCATCACCTATAAGGGGGCAAAATCTTTTTCTCAAAATTCATATAAAAACTGAAAGTGATGCAGTAAATAATAATTATTAATTTAAGAGAATCCCACGTACAAAGGGATCCATTGTTTCAAGAAATGTTAAAACTTTTAATTTCTCTACATTTTCTTTCTTGACATGAACCCAGTCAATAATAAACAACAAGGAAAATGAGGATTTTTCAAAATTGATTTTCAGATTGCCCCTATAAAACAAAATTTTAATATTGATAATTTGAAAAGTTAGTGTCTGTTTGGTAAAGATTATTTTTGCCAACCTATTTTACTATTTAACTTGTTTTTGCTATTATTTATGGGTTTCACTATATTTTTCGATACTATTCAAGGGTCATACTGAATTATTTCAGCTAACTTTTATCTTTATCTACAATACTTTTAGTAAAAAGCTTTTAGTTTCCGCAAAATAAGTAGATCCTAAATGAACCCTATTTAGCTCAAGGAAAGTTGAAAAAGCAATCATCTATCAAATATTTAAATGCATATTTGGGTAGCTAACATAGTGTGCGTTTGGCTCCAAATTAAAAAGTCAACTTATTTTACTATTCAACATTGATGGAGCTGTTATTGGACTAGGGGGCAATGCCCCCCCCTAATTTTTTTTTAAAAAAATATTACTACATCAATAAGTACTAATTTTAGCAATTTTGTTCAATAAAATTACACTTTGCCCCCTTAATAATGCCATCAATTCTTTCGAGAGTAATGTTATAACCACAAACGTTTTTACAACGTTTATACAAACAATTGAGGTATCAAATTCTTACTAGTTCATACACTTACATCACTTTTTACTTATCAATAACCACTCGCCACATTAACAATTTGTAAAAATTTTGTAGTTTTAGCATTTTTCACCTTTTAAATGACATAAAAAATTAATAGATTAAATCTAAAACAAAATATACAAGCCCCAAAAAATTAGCCCAACAACAAAAATCACCAATAATAAAACTAAAAAAATTAAGCACAATCAATCTATTTTACCCAAAACAAACAGTTTGGTCATTTAAAAAAATTTTAAACAAAAATCTTTAGAAGTAAAGCAATAGACTCAAAGGCCAGAGTCACCACATACAGCTAGTAGCAGAATCGCCCCCCTAACTCCAAGTCTATGCTCTGTCCCTGCTATTCAACTTATTTTTGCTACTATTCATGGCCTCATTATACTTTTTGGTACTATTCATGGGTCTCACTGTATGATTTCAGCTAATTTTTACCTTTATCTATAGTACTTTTAACAAAAAATTTTTAGTTTCAGCAAAATAAACAGATACCAAATGAACCCTAGTCAAAAGAAAATTGTAAGATTGACAACGATTGGGGTATAATTTCTAAACTAAACAATTCGAGAACTATAGCAATAGGTCATGGTATGCTTAGTTTATGCGACGAAAATATTTTATGGTTAATATTTAATTCTTTACTTGTGCAAGTTGAACTTTGTAGTATGCATGCGGACTTTAACTACGGCAGCCAGATCAGTACCATTGGTGCATCAATTGGGAACGAATTATCTAGTACAAACTAGAAACTAGAAAGGGAAAGGTACATACATTTAGATCTCGTGTAATAAGGCATGCGATGTGGATGTGTATCAGGTTCTCTGTTTAGCATGGCAAATGACCCAAGCATGATGCAAGCTTGAGAGGTTGCCACGCACAATTAAGAAAAACATAGTGAAGTAAACATTAGCTCAAAATTTATGAGCATTACGATTTACATGCCGTGTTCCATAATAATTGTAGAACTATGTATTTCCATACTCCTTAAATTGACATTAGCACCCCCAAGTACTTGGGTGCAGGATGGCCCAGGATTTTAAGCAAGAGGGTCGGAATATAAGCAAAAACAAAATATTATGTCTATAACATTTTCACAACAAATTATAAATGGTTAATTATTACTGTCTGTAATTTGAATCCACTACTAAAATTACATTTTCACCCACAAAAAACAACTTGTCACTTAACATTTGTTATGAAAGTATTGTAAAAATGCTGTGAACATAGCATTTCTAAAAATAAAAATATTAACAAATAAGCATCCATATGTTTTGGGCTGATTATTTACATGAGTTTAGGCTGGACTGGAATGGGTTAGGCTGATGATTTTGGAGAGGAGAGGGGTTAAGCTTCATAGAAGAGGGGTCTAAATATAAATTTGTATTTTTTTAGCTGAAAATATATCTAATATTTTTTTTTCATTAGCCTAGGGGCAGGGCTTGGGCCCCCTCTTGGATCTGTCCCTACTTGGGTAGGAGGTTTATTGGTCTGCAATGTAATGTAAACTCAAAGTTCTTAAAGTTTAATTTACCACACAATTGGCTCCTTAGATTTTCAAGGTGTCTCGTGAACAAAGAGTAGAATAAAATGACTGTTAGCTTTTCTTGAGGTAAAATACTAAAACTATTAGTAATTTTACTTCACAATCTCCTCATATAACAATAAATACAATTAATGTCACATCAATAACATTAATTTAAAATTGAAATGTTAGCTTGAAAAGATGATGCTGTAAAATTTTAAATACTTACCCACCACTCTTTTACTTACTATTTAGTTAATAAAATACTTGAATTACTGACAATTTTACTTCAAAAAACTTACAATTAATGAGTGTGATAGGTGCTACATTAATATCACAGCAAATAACTTTCTTAATTACCTTTTGATTTTGCGTATTCAGTATAACTATTAATCGATATCTATTCTAAAAAAAGGAAATCAATTATCTATGCTTTGCATAAATTTAATTTAACAAATTGAGAGAAAGTATGCCCAATTATAGTTTACAACTTATAAAAGAAAAATAATATTAGAGAAAATTAAAAATAAATAAAAAAGTAAGAGTTTAATAGAATAGGAAAAAAATATAGAAGCATATTATTGTTACATTTCAAAAGATATTTTAAAAAAAATTGATCTCAGTTTTTTTTTTTTTTTTTTTTTTTGTAATAATTATTTTCTACTTACTAAATATGTATAGATATTGAAGCTTGGAAAGTGTGGGGCGGGATCCCATATCTAAGTTAAATGGATGGTTAAGGTTATTTTTGAGGGACGCACATCGGGGACGAGCACCAATTATGTGAGATGCATAAAGTTAAAATATAAAAAAGGAGAGAAAGCAAAACTTGGCTCGGAACACATGAAGGATGAAGAAAGAAGGGTGTAGAAGTCATCCCCTCCGCATTAAATCCAAGACAACTACTCCTTTTACCACATTAATGAGGAAGTAACCATCAATAGTGGTAGCACAGCTAAGAGTGTAGGGTATAACTTGCTATTGTTTGGATGGGACAAGGGTTCTAGGAGTGCAATCTAGCCCTCCAAGTGTAAGATTCAAATGAGTTGTAGTAAAATATAAAAGCAAGAGAAAGCTATAGACGCACAAGAGGAGGCAAAAATAGGAGAAAAAGAATCTATCATTGGAAACCTGAAACTCGAACTAGACTGAGGTCAAACATTGTATTTTTTAACTAGTTCTTAAATGTGAAAGTAATAGAAAAAGCATTCTTTTCATTCAGTCCTATGATGTGAAAACTTTCTTGTTCGCGTATTGAATATCTAATAGATTGACTTCCCATCTCTAAATAAATTTATTGTGATAGCAAAATAGTAAAAATCTTCATTTAAGGCAATAGTTGATTAACTACTTTTCACGTTATAGAAAGTATAACATAAGAATTAAGAAGCTCCACATATTATTTCTTGTCAAACTCATTATTTTAAGTTCATAAATGTTTAATATAGTTTTAAATAATTATAATTGGAATATTTATGAGTTTATGTTAACCCAAACTAAAGAAATTTATGTAAATGCACTTTGAAGTTATCTAATGACTAAAAATCTTTCCATTCATAAATGGAATTTCGACCTTCAAAAAATAATTTTAAAAAAGAAGATATCATGTAAAATAAATTCTCAATTGATAAACACAATATTATAGATATAAGTTTGACTGCATGTTGGAGGACATGTATCGTAGACAGACTCTAGCTAGCTATCCACGTTTTCTATATTAATGACATTTGTTTTCGAATTTTCTAGTCCAATAAAGGTGGCAATAGTGGTTTTCAACAATTCAATACTTTCATGATTTCATCCACAATCGAATCGACCTGTATCAGATCACTCTCCACGGGTCTCACCCTTTTACCAAAGTCATGTATCTCTCATGAATTAGCTCGAGTGTTTGATGTCTTGCTGCTTTTTATTAATGGAAGTAAAAATTTTCAAATTAAAAAATAAAAATAATATATATATAATATATACACACACACATATAAACGGTGAATGGTTTTTCATAGAATAATTTTTTTTCCTTTTTTTTTATTTTTGGGATGATCCGTAAAATAATGGTAAGGAAATCATAGTTTACTATTGGTAATCTCACTTTTATATAGATCAACCATTACATGTTTTTATTGTGATACATATCCTTTCAAAATAATTAATAAAAATGTTTAAAAAATTTTATTATTGAATTTTAGGACTCGAAAGTCAATACATTTGAGGCAATGATTCTCTAGAAAAAAAAAAATGATGCATTATTCTTAGCGAAGTGAATGCACTTTTATTGAAGGAGAGAGAAAATATAAGAGCACACAATAATCAAAGCACTAGACTCATAAGTATATTTATTTGCGGGTGCTCTTGCTGATATAAGAAAGAGAAATTAAAAATAAAATTATAATCTATATTTGTGTATTATTGTATACATTGGCTCAAAAGCTCAACCAAAAGATGGAAATGAATGATGGAACCAAGTGCTTGACAGGTACGTCATCATTGAGTGAATATTCCTTAATTAGCGAATAATTGCAACAAGAAGTCAACAACAACAAAAAAAAAAATGAAAAGAAGATCATAATTAAGCTATAATATTATGTTCTTCTAAAAAAAAAAAAGCTATAATATTATGCCTATATATACATCCTAATCCAAAATATATATATAAGCCTCACCTTCTTTGTTTGTAGGCTTAATGCTTGTTATCTCTCACCTAAACATAATTAAAAAAAAAGGAAAGCGTCACGTTCATGACGTTTCAATGGACGGCTGACACGACCCTTTTTTGGTTCTTTCCCTATAATAAAAGTATATAAAGTAAGAAATTGAACTATTGAAACCTAAATTCTATTTTTGAATGATGCCATTTTTCTCAAATTTATAAATATCTTTTCAGTGGTCAATAAAGGGGAAATTAAGTTTAAATCCATATGAAACCCGACTTCTATTTTAAAACGATATCATTTTTCTCAAAATTAATATTTCAAGTGGTCAATAAAGGGGAAATTAAAGTTTAAATCCATATGAAACCTGATTTTTATTTAAATGATGCAATTTTTTTCATAATTATAATTATATTCGAGTGGACAATAAAGGAGGAAAAGTTTACACTCAAAATGTAGGTTAACTTATCTCCAATTTTAGGTTATATATACCATGCAGAATGCGACCTTGTTATCTTGAACCAATTTTTCTTCATATAGATGTTCAAGAAAAAAAGAGGAAAAACCTACCTGCAGCTATTATAGAGCATAACATATTGATTGCCCACACGTAAAATCTTTTATTATATTATACGAATTTAAACTAAGTCTAACTTAGAAACTTGTACTCTTCATATATGTTACTCAAGAAGTATTATTATATAATCGATCAGCAACAAATTATAATAAATATTGTGAGACTAACGTCGTTGCGACTTTAGAGTGAACTTGGAACTTTTACTTCTAATAGGACAACCTTGCCCTATTTCTGATTTCAAAATTTTAAACATTCAATCTCTTCCTCTCAATGGCAAAATTATTACTATAAAGGAAAAAATATATAACTTGTTTCTAATCAAACAAATGTGAGACAAAACATAGTGTTTAAGTAAATAAACTAACTTTTTTCCCCAAATAAGTGAGTTTATTTGCTTAATCGCTTTTGTCACACATTTGAGTAAATAAGCTATAATAAATAAGCTTAACAAATGCTAAACTTTTACAATAGTATTTTTTTGAGGGGGGGTGGGGGGTGGGGGGTTGGAGGAACACAAGACTGTGGGTGTGTTTGTGTTTTTGTTTTTAAACATGAAAATCCTTTAATTTTTTAGTGTAACACTTGATCTTGAAAAAAATTTAGTGTAATATAATTGTCATATGATCAACTCATGATTTATTTTCATGAATGTTTAAAGTTTTACATATCAAATTATACCACAGAGATTAAGTATTGCACTCAAAACTATAGAGAGTCCCATATTTAGATACATCACATAAGCTTTTATGTACTTTTATGATATTTATTTAATTTTTTAGGAAAAAGAAGTGGATTTATAATATAGAAAATTAAATTTTTACTTTAAAAACTAATTATTTAAAGAAAAAAATCATGCAACAAATAGAAATATTCTTCTTTCTCTTTCTCTATTATATATATATATATAGTTAGAATAGAAGATCTTGTTGCTATTGTTTATATAGAAACAAAAAAATATAATATTAAGATATTTTATTTGACGACAAGAGACTTTACTATGAGTTGATTGTCTTCTCATTTTTTTATTTTCCTGTGACATTAATCTAGGTTTCACTTTTTTTAATCCTTACATTTAATTATAGTTATCAAACCATTAAACTTTTCATGCGCACTCGACCCAACTTTCCAAAGTGTTCTTTTGGTCTTTTCTTTCACCTATTGCCCCAACTTTCTAAATTTTTATTTTCTTTCACTATTTCTGATAGTTTAACTATGACATTTGCTCTTAATAAATTTTTTATCATCAGACCAAGACTCCAATCGGGTTTTGGTGGTGTAGGTGGAGTTAACTAAAACTCACAAATTCATTGAGCTGTTGAGTAAAAAAAGTATAGCTATATATTTACTTGTATTCCAATTTTAAGGGTTTGAATTTTAAAGTTATTAATTTACCTATATAGCCTTAGTCTAATGTTCAGAGGCATATTATATATATATATAGAGAGAGAGAGAGAGAGAGAGTATTCTATTTTATGGAATTTGAATGATTTTTTTAACAACATAATGTGTTTATTTTATTTTAAAGAATTTGTTTATTGTTGAATTATTTTTTATTACATATTAAAAATATTTTTAGAGGACTGAAAATAAACATTGAAGAATTCTTTTTAATATATAGAAAAATAAAAGTTTATTATTTTATCTTATCTGTAAAGTTTTATATTTTATTTGTTTGAAAATAATATATATATTTTCAAAATTATAATAGATGTAAAATATTAATCTATACCCAAAAAATAGAAGAGCCTCTGAATATCTAAACTAAGTTATATCTTCATTACCACTTTGAAAAAAAAAAAAAAAAAGAGGTTAAACTCCAACTCACCTCCCTTAGAAAAATTATTGCATACAACGTATGTATTCTACTTCTCACACAATATGTGTTCAACATATGAGCCTCCAAGGATGTAGAACTCAGGACAGATGAAAGAATATCTTGCATGAGATTCCTTCCCTTCCATTACATCCTTATTTGCATCCTCGTTCATGCATCTTCAATTAGAAAAATAATAATAATAATAAAACAAATAGCTGCAGCCACTAGTAAGTATGTACCAAATACAAATCTATTGTTTTTTTTTTTTTTCCCACTATATATCTAATCATAACTTAGCATATATTTGTTTTACTTTTCTTATAAAATAATTAATTAATTTTTTTTTTTGTGTTCGAATATATATTTAATCATAACTTAGCATATATTTGTTTTTCTTTTCTTATAAAATAACCAAAATTTAAAATGAAAAAAAAATTAGACACACATCGTATCATAAATGGTGAAATGTAAAGTAGAACAAAAAATGAGAAATGAATTTATATTTGGTATGTACTACCTCAGATTTAGATAGTTTCAATGAATTTGTGATAATTTTGTTTTTGATTCAAGGGCTTTCAATTTTACCCATGAGTTTACCTTAAATGGATTAATACTAGCAAAGAGCATTACATTAGTTCATATATAATAAAAAATGTATAGAATTATATAATTTTGTCTAAAATGACTTATATTAGTTAATGTATAATGGTGTCAATTTACAAGTTTGTTATATAACTAAGTAAATTTATATGATATTATTTATTTTTTATTTAGTTGTTTATTATTTCTTTACATATCTTGAAAACCAAGGAAGAAAGTTGATAGAGGTTCTTGTGTGCGGAGAAGAAAAAACAATTTAAAAAAAAAAAAAATTAATATTTTAATGACATATAATATGAAATAGATATCAAATATTTGAAAAAGTAGTATATAATATAGAAAAAATAAGTTAATAGGAATTTTACACGATCTAAAGTGAATCCTCTAAATCTAATACTTTTCAAACCAATCAACTAAGTTTAATCATTGTTAAAAAAAAGAAAGAAAGTAATTATTCAAGGATTAGATTAGGTTTAAGGACTAAGTTTGTCAGTTTAAAAAAAGTTATACTTGTTTTTGAGAACGAAAAAAAAGAAGAAAAAAGAGAGAACTACTTGGAAAATAGACATGTATTGAATTGTGTGAAAAAATAAAAGTACCGAAAAAGTCAACACTGTTGGATCGAACGTTGCTACAATAAGGGACATGTAGTGAATTTGGTTCAGTGCTGGCGCCATTCCATAACAGTCAATGGACGCTCCGATTTCAAGCTCTTCTTCTCTTCCGCCCAAGGTTCGCTGCTTCGACCCCACCAACTCCTACACCACCACCACACCCAATCACACCCCAATTCCCCGCCACCGCAACAACTACAAGGGCACTTTGGCAATTTCCGTCAACTCCGACCCCAAAATCGTCTACGGCGAAGCTGGTTATGTTCTTGAGGACGTTCCTCACTTCACCGATTACATTCCTGACCTCCCTGTCCGTATCTCTCTTTCTCTTTAAGGCTTTGTTTGGTTGCTGAGAAATGAAAAGGAAAAAAATGATTTTTTTTTTTTTTTTATCACTATCGGTCTTTTTGTTGAGAAGAAAATGAAAGGAAAGTGAAGGAAAAAGAGATTTTTGAACTTCTTTTTGTTTTTTGAAGTTGTGAACTTTTAACTTTTTCTGTTTCTTTCTCTGATGGTTTGTTTGGTTGCCGAGTAAAACAGAGGGAATGCAAGGGAAAAAGGAATTTTATGACTTCCGTCTGGAGCGTTACGATAATATTGCTCGAGACTCTGTTTCGTTGCAGAGAAAAAAAAAAAAACAGAGAAGAAAAAAGTCTTTTTTTTCTTTCTCTCTCTGTGGCTTTATTTGGTTGCTGAGAAATGAATTTTGTGAAGAGAAAATGAAAGGAAAGAACAGGAAAAGTGATTTTTTGAACTTTTTAATTTTTGTTTTTAAAGTTTTTAGCTTAAACTGATTTTTCTCTCTCTGATGGTCTGTTTGGCGGAGGAGAAAAACAGAGGGGACGTAAGGAAAAAAGGAAATGAAACGAATTTTAAGACTTTTCGGTCTGTGTTTATACGATATTATTGCATGAGAGACTGTTTGGTCTCCGAGAACAAAACAGAGAGAGCAAGGAATTTTATCAATTTATGACTCTCGATGTTGCTTTATATGATAATATTTCATGAGTCTGTTTGGTTGCAGAGAAAACAGAAGAAAGAAATGGAAATGGAATTTACGAAATTTTCTTTCTTGAATTTATAATTTTCTCTTATTTACGGCCTGTTCAGTTGCGGAGAGAACTGAAATTAAAAGAGAAGGAAAAGGAATTAACAAGCTTTTTTTTACAGTTTATTGCTTTTTTTTCTTTTTTGATTGTTATTACTTTTGTTTATGTATTAATACTATGTAATAGTTATAGGAGTTAAATTTTTTTAGTGTTAATTATTTTCTTTTTATTTTTCTAGGGGAAACTATATAACTGAAAAGAAAGTCAGATAATTCTTATTATTTTATTTTATTTAATTTTTTAACAGGGACTTTATTTTATATATATATAAAAAAAAAAATTCTAAGAAGGCACTAAAAATAAGCTTTAAGAGAGATCATGATTTTTTTTTTTCAAAAATATTTTTTAAGATTTATATATATATATATATATATATGTGTATGTATGTATGTATGTATGTTTTTGTTGTATTAATGTGTATAAACTAGTAAAACACAGAGAAAAAAAAAATAGAAAGAAGAAAAGAAACTTAATAATTGGGAAGAAAGGTATAGACTGTGATCACTTCATGACAATTCATGACAATGTAACAAAATAAATTTCAAAGAGCGGTCCGTAATCAACAATTGAAGTTTATAAGCACTGTGATTACTGATTACTTCTATTAAATTTGACTTGAAGAGGAAAGGACTTATGTGAGATGTAGCTTATTCTTTATATTATGTTGTCATGCAGACATATCCGATCCGTTACAGGACAATCCTGCCTATTCAGTTGTTAAGTAAGTTGATGCGTAAATTCTTCTTTCAGTAGCCATGTTTGATGGTTAATTATGCCCGGATGCTATAAAAAGATTTGATGATTCATTTAAAATTGTTTTTCTGATTTGACCAGGCAGTATTTTGTAATGTAGATGATACGGTTGCTCAACGGGTAAATGATCTATACTGGTGTTCTTTCTGATGAATTTTTGTTGTTTAAGGTTTCACTGAAATGCAAGTGTATAGTTTTCTAATTCCAATATTGTTCCTTTGTATAGATTGTTGTTGCGAAGGATAGTCCAAGAGGGACACATTTTCGTCGTGCTGGACCTCGGCAAAAGGTCTAGACTTTTACTCCCCCTTAGAGTTCATGATATTCTTCTGTCCATGTCGTGTGAATAACGGCACATGTTTTGAATGTTTCTCAGGTGTATTTTGAATCAGAGGATGTGCATGCATGTATTGTAACATGTGGTGGTCTATGCCTGGTCTAAATACAGTGATTAGGGAAATAGTATGTGGATTATACCACATGTATGGTGTCCACAAAGTTCTTGGGATTGAGGTGAGCAAACACTTCTGTCATTACATTAAAATTCAGTCTAGGACTTCGTTTGGATTTTTGGGAAGTACAAGGAAAAGGAAGGTAGAATGCTGACAACGGTCGAAAATGTTGTTGATAGCATTCTTTCTTATATTCTTTTCCTTCTTGTTGAACTTTTTGACATCCGAAAGGAGACCAACACTTTGATTTTATGACTCAACTCTGGTGTTGGATGGTACTTATTTGTGTTAGTGGTAAAAAAAGAATGCATAATTATACAATATTGACTAAAAGGGTCTTTTTAATTTTTATACATATAGGGAGGTTACCGAGGTTTTTATGCTCGAAATACAATTCTTTGACACCAAAGGTGGTGAATGACATCCATAAACGTGGTGGCACCATCCTTGGGTATCACGCGGGGGCCATGATACCTCTAAAATTGTTGACAGCATTCAGGACCGGGGCATTAATCAGGTTAATTTGTCTGCCCTTTTTAATTCGTACATCTGACTGCATTCTACATTGTTGCATCTACTTTTGTAAACTAATCCCATGCCGATATATTTTTTTCCTCTTTTAAATATCATCTCAGGTTTACATAATTGGAGGAGATGGAACTCAGAAAGGGGCTTCTGTGATTTTTGAGGTAATTCAGTTTAATGTGGATGCAATGATTTTTTTGATAAACAAGTCTTAACAATTATGGGATTATGTGTGAGTTTGCTAAATAGATAATTATAAATTGAGTAAGAATAATTACTGGTCATAGTATTTAGTTATTTATAAAAACTTATGAATGCAGGAAATTAGAAGGCGTGGCCTTAAAGTTGTGGTGGCAGGAATACCAAAGACCATTGATAATGACATTCCAGTAGTTCTCAAGCTCAACATCTGAAGTTTTGTTTATTCCCATCTTCTGATCCAAAACTTTGATATGATGTTGGAATTGACTCAATATTGAATATTATGCCCTTTTTGGTTCAGGTTATAGACAAGTCCTTTGGTTTTGACACTGCAGTTGAGGAGGCTCAACGAGCTATTAATGCAGCCCATGTTGAATCAGAGAGCATTGAGAATGGTATTGGATTTGTCAAGTTAATGGGCCGCTACAGTGGTAAGCTTCTTTCCTTTAGTAGCTATTTTAACAGATCAAAGAAGTCACACCTGAAAAATTGTTGGTTTGATTTGAACCTGTGCTTAATGTTACAGTGAAATGAGCTTACATTGAAAAGAGAGCTAAAGACTTTCCTTAGTAATGACATTCAATTTTAGGATATACAACTAGGGCCACTATTTAGGATTTTTTTTTCATTGATTTCGTGACGTCTATGCTGTGGACAGCTTCATAATTTATAAGAAGTTCCTCTTTCCTTGTTGCCTTTTCTTCCACCCCCCCCCCCCCCCCCCCCCCCCCCCAATTTTTTTTCCTGTACTTAGAACTTTTTCTCGTTATTTGAGCTATATTTATAATTTGCTAATTATTCTTAGATTTATCATTGATTCACGTGGCAAATCTTAGCATTCTGAGCAAAATTCATCTTTTTGATTTTGTCATTTTATGGAATAGAAATTTAAATTCTAAATCACTTCCTACTAATCCATACCAATATTAATATTTCTCCTCCTATTTAAGTCTTTCTGTTTTAACTTCTTCCACTTTTTACTTGGTCTTCTTTAATACTACTTGAGCAAGGCACAAGCATTCTTAAATGATCACATTGATCAACCTAGGGTGCTGATTGCTGAATGGGGCATGTCCGCCTAGTAATTAAGCATCCAGGTCAATTAGTGGTTCTCATTAAGTGTCCCCCCCCCCCCCCCCCCCCCCCCCCCCCCCTTTCTTTTTTTGAGCCTTTTCTCTTTCATAAACTCTTCTTAATTAAATCAGCCATTATAAAGAGAAACAATGTTTCTTAAATTATCTTCACCTCATTCTTGTCATGCAGGATTCATAGCAATGTATGCTACTCTTGCTAGCCGAGATGTGGACTGTTGCTTGATCCCCGAGTCACCCTTTTATCTTGAAGGACCTGGTGGACTATTTGAATTCATTGAGAAAGATTGAAAGAACATGGACACATGGTTATAGTAATGGCTGAAGGCGCAGGACAAGAGCTGCTTTCTGAATGCATTCGCGCCAATGACCAACAAGATGCTTCTGGTAATAAGCTACTCAAGGATGTGGGTCTATGGATATTCAGAGGATTAAGGTATAAATTCTAGGATATTTTATTTCACTTTGGTGTTAAATGTATATTTTATGCCATGCCTTGCAATTGTGAACATATCAGCTATGATTTAGCAATGAAAGAACTGTAAGAGGAGTATTTGTGTAGTGACTTCTAAGTTCGAACTAGAGGCTTTCCCTATAATTTCCTTTTTTGCTTTGGGACATGATACCGGAGACTTATGAAGTAATTCAAGTTATTCAACTGTATAGGTGCCCCTTTTCAGTTTGACAAATAGTAAGCGATTAGCACTGCAACATGGTGAATTGAGTGTCACTCACTTCAATTGATATGATTTATAGAGAATCATGTGGGGGCTTATAATTTTTATTCTTTTCAAAGAACTGCTGTTAATTACTGGTGACTAGATTACAAACATGAAAAGTTCTTCCAAGTTAATCATAGGTTTTTTGTTGCTCAGGATCACTTCAAGAAACGGAAGATGGCTATAAATCTCAAATATATAGGTTAGTTTATTGAAATAATTCTTCTTATTATATGTTTCTTTTCAATTTGTCCTTCAATATGATTAGAAAATTATAGACTTTGTTTGCTTGCAGATCCCACTTACATGATACGTGCTGTTCCGAGCAATGCATCTGATAATGTTTATTGCACCCTCCTTGCACACAGTGCAATTCATGGTGCAATGGCAGGGTATACGGGCTTCACAGTTGGCCCTGTTAATGGAAGACATGCTTACATACCATTCCGGGTGAGTTTCTTTGATTCAAAACAAATTTTTTATCTTCCCTTAAATCATATTTAGTTGTCTATATGGGCTATTTGCACGTAACTGCTGGAATTGCATATGTATGGCCCCTGCATGAGCAAGCAATCTGAAACTATCCTTCTTGCTACATTATACATATCCAGGAAGCCCAATTGAACAAAGTTCCAGTTTACGACATCATGCAAATTGAACAGATTTAATTGACATTTGATAATATCAAGCCTAATTTTCTCCTCTTTAAATATTGCCGAAGGGAACTTGCAACTTATCCAAAAAAGAAAGAAAAAAAATTCCAGTGGATTAAACGAGAGATGAGCTCTTTCAATTAAAGCTGGAGCAATATCAGTTTTATTACTAGCAACTACGACTTTCTTTTTCTAAAACTCTTATGGACTAGTTTGCTCAAGTAAATCGAATTTTCTGTGCAGCGGGTGATCGAGACACAAAACAAGGTTGTGATAACTGACAGGATGTGGGCAAGACTGCTGTGTTCAACTAATCAGCCAAGCTTTTTGGACCATAAAGATGTCATCGGAGACAAGAATGAGGAAGTACCACAAATCCAATCAATAAATGGGGAGAACCATTTAGAAGCAACAGCAACTAAGCATAGAGACCTGAAAGATGTCACTGAGGACACGAGAGAGGAAGAACCACCAATCCTGCTAGTAAATGGGAACAGCATTTAGAAGCCATAATGGCTAACCAAAAGTGACTAGCAGTACCCCTTTTCTTTTTCTTTTTGTTGCATGCTGATATAAGTTCTACCAAGTGAACCCTATACCCAGTGGTGATTCATATAATTTTAGTGTGAAATTACCCTTCCATAGATGGGGGCTACAGTACTTTCATAAAGAACCACTATATTATTCTGAACGGTGGTTATGACATTATTATACGGGAATATACAATTATCTCTGAGCATTTCATAAGTACTAAATAGATATATTTGCACTTAAATTCTGTGTCTACGTGCATTTCTCCACTTCATTGTAGATCAGATTGGAGAGAGAGAGAGAGAGAGAGAGAGTTATAAACATCGAAGATCTTGAGGAAACATGTCATGGCAATTTTTTCCTCTCCCCCCTGCTTCCCTAAACCAAGCATACCCATGAGAAAGACAGGCCTTCGCTTTGAAGGCTGGTATATGCCTTTTCCATGAGAAAACCCTAGTTCGTAGCTTTGAAGGCTAAGCCAGCAAGGCCATCAATAAGACTAGTGATTAGCAAATACGAGTCAATCTTGCCATTTCCAGCATGGACACAGTTTTACTCCAAAATATACCATGTGACAACTTAAAAAATTATTTATTATGAGTTCCAGTTAGTTTAATAAATAAAGTCTTTTGTTGTTGAATAAAAAATCTAAAATTCAACTCCGATTTACACTAAAAACCAATCGATGTCTTGATTTAATGAGGGTGTCTTGACTTAATGATAAAAAACAATTATTATGAAATAGACGCTACAGGTTTTTAATACTATCATGTCTATAAAATAAAAATAAAAAGATTATATGCGTGTACTTTTTATTACATAACTTGCTTAATAATTATTTAATTTGTTCAAATGTTAAATACACGGAAAAGGTTTTATAATCATCAATAATCTAGTAATGGGCTGGAGGAATAATATGTCCAATATATAAGGAAGCAACAGGATAAGTGGAACTCTAAAGTTCAATAACAATCCTTTGCATCACTCTGACTCTATGAACAAGTTTTATTTTAAGTTTACTAAGGCCAAAAGGAATCTTTAAACAAATCTGTCATGTACAATGTCAGTTTGCTTAGGAGCTTACACCGCTGCAACTGGCAAGCAAATATTATTCCTTACTAACATAACCAAATCATTCTCAACAGGAAAAGTTTTTCCATTTAAAATTGTTATTGCCACCACTCGCTTGAATAATGCATGAGATGCTCATTCTTGTGAAGTTTCTCCAGCAACATTTTATTAGCTTTGGCGCTATCATTCTTCTGACAAAGTTTTGAACATGAAGCATCTTATCATTTACATTTTGTCAATGATACACCAAGGACTGATGTGGAATGCAGCAGCACATTTAAATACATAAAGGAAAATAGTCATACAATATAATTGATTAGGGATCAGCAAAGGGCCTCCAAAATAAACAATATATTCATTTTGCTATGCGGTTGTAATAATTGTACTATTTTTCATGTGTAACATTTTCATACCTAAAATTTACAGAATTTCTACAAATCTTAATGTAACACAAGGAGTAAACCTGATCTCCATCTTCATTTCAACTGAACACAGTGTTAATAACTTCTTTCAGATTCCTGCAGCCTTTGATTTCCATTCCTTCAAAACCATGAGATCCTAAAGATTTCTCAGCTGATTTGGGAACAATACACATTTTATAGCCCAGTTTTGCCACTGTGTTGACCCTTTTCTCTCATTCTAGGTACCTAAAATATTGAAACGAAAATGTTTCAAAAATCAAAAGTATCATTTAAGCAGGAAAATAATAAACAAAGGAAAAAGCATTCCAAATATATGTGCTAGCTGCAATGCTAGCAAATATCATATGAACTGCTAAGACAAGGTCCACTTATAAACTTTGGTATTGCATTATTGAAATGAATTCTAAACACCAATCAACAATATCCAATAATTTTATCAACATTTTGTGCATGGAATTAGTTGCTTTGCCTAGCTCTAGGCTTACTACTATCAGAAAGGTTACTTGGGCTCAGCTCCATTCACAAATCAGGCTCACCAACCTAGTCAAAACTTTGGCAAGCAGACAATAAAGAGGGCCAAGCCTTGATAGAGTCCAAACTCCAATAAGTTCTACATATGAAGTGTCATGCCCTGCCCCCATGTGCATGATATTGTCCTCTTTGGGCGGCCCGAAGGCTCTCTTAGTCCCTCAACGTTTTGTTCTTCCCATGTGACACCAAGCCGAGGACAATATCGTGCACATGGGGGCGAGGCGTGACAAATGGTATCAGAGCCAAGGACGGCTCTCCTCTGAGGGTGTGGGTGAGGCAAGAGGCCAAAAGTCCCACATCACTTAAGTGAGCGTGCAGAGCCTGGCTCATAAGAGGTGCCCTTCTTTGATGTGTATGAGGCCTTTTCCCACGAGGCTTGGTGTCACGTGGGAAGAACAAAACCTTGAGGGACTAAGAGAGCCTTCGGGCCGCCCAAAGAGGACAATATTGTGCACATGGGGGGCGGGGCGTGACATGAAGAACATAATAACTCAGCTAAACTGCAGTATCACTAAACAAAAACTAAGTAGTAAAATCTGGCGGGCCCTGCCTGAAATCCTTTTTACATTCTTTTTTTCGGAAGGGCTAGCAGAAAAATAAAATCTGGAAATGCTGGAGGATATACTTTGTGCATAGGAAATATATAACTGAATGCAATATAAGCAACAAAAGTAACTGTCACAAATGGAATAGAAAGAAGATTCTTAAGTGGAAACAGGGAAGGAGTTGCTACCAGACTGGCTGAGTTCAACAAAGATTGTACGTCTGAAACTTTGTTACTGAAAGTAACTTTTTTCAATAAATTATTAGAGCAATGTTAATAATTAATACCAATAAAATGGAACCATATTGCTTACCATGCGAAGCTCACCACCAAGTCCAACTTCACCAATGAATGCAATATTGTTTGGAATAGGAAACTCCAAAAACTGGAGACAAAAAAAAAAAAAAAAAAAAAAAAAAAAAAAAAAGAAAGAAAGAAGAAGAAGAAGGAAAAAGATAATCATAATCAGTAAATACATCCAAGGGGCAAGAGAGTGAAAAAGAAAGTACTGCAGGAGGCAATTTTTATTTTTATTTCAATCAACATTGCAAAACTTGTAGAAATGCTGAAACATACTAAATATACATCAAGTTGGATGTTTAAAATTTGCTAAAATCTCATAAAGTATGTAAAATCCAATATTTAATTTAAAGAAACAAAGCATGAAAGTTGGGAAAAAGGTAATGAGGTGAACTGGATCATAAAACACATGCCTGCTACAAATTGCTGCTGCTACTGCAAGATCCCCAGCAGTCTCACTCAGCTTCACCCCACTAACAACATTTAAAAGATTGCCTATAGTAAAAAGTACAAAAACAAGGGAACACATTAGCTAGTACCATTGAGTTAAAACACATTAACTATATGGAAAAAGGATCAATAAAGGCCAAAGTACTTAACAGAGCTCAAGAGATAGCCAAATACAAGGGAACACATTTCATAATGAATAATCAACTGCACCATCTTTTTCTGAAATACATCAATCTCTGAATAAAGGCACCAAAGGACTCGGTATTTAAAAAATTACACCAATGGCAACAATATAGTCACCATGGAGGATTTGCACTGAAACCAAAAAAAAAAAAAAAAAAAAAAAAAAAAATCATGTGATTGAATACTTCTACTAACTATAGTACTCAAATGAAAACGCATTAAAGCTTTTAGCAGTTTAAGGTGATGTGCAGATTTTTCAATGAATTGTTGGAATAATGGTCTGGTGTCAAAATTTTTAGAGTCTTACTGTGCTAGTTCCTAGATCAGCAGTGTATGTCATGGAGGTTGGGAATGAGTGTAGGATAAGTAGGGTTTATCAGGATCTGCTGTGTATGGAATAATAGTATTTGTTTAAATGGCATATATTCAAATTCTTCCAAACATAATTTGAATGTTATTTTCAACTGTATTTCTCTTATATTCATGTGTTTGTCAGTATATTAAAACACTGATTCTATTGTTATTAAAAGCATAACGTGTTGCCCTCATCATGCTTCATAAGCTTAAAAAATAGCTCTGCACTCTTTTTTTTTTTTTGATAAGTCATTATGTTTTCCCTTGTTACCTTGTCCTCGAAACATTATAAAGTTTTCACTAATCTTTTTCAGTTGAAAGCCTCAATCCTGGAAAACTTCAAAAGAAATTAAATGACAGAAAACCCAGTTATAAGCCACATAACTATAGAGAAGAAAACTAAATTGGGGAACAACCATTATGGAGGTGGAGGGATGAAATTCTCTTCCAATCCATATGCGGCTATCAAATGACTATCCACGAGCATTTTTAATTATGTCTTATTTAGTCATGTGACTTATTTAAATACTTAATGAGTTGTTCGATTAAAATGCACGTTGATGGTCATCTGATTGCCACATACTAGGTTAAAGGATATTCATCCAAACCGATTTAAGATAAAACTTTATCTATTACGGAAACATCAACTTACATTCTCTTGAAGCTTTAGGCCAGTTTGCTTCATCAGAACCTACAATGTATACGAGATTCAAGATGGTAAGCTTACAAGTGTGGACCATCATTTAAGGCAACCTTTTATGTTCTGCCAAGAAGTAAAATGTCATCTTGATGATCATCTAGAATAGTGGTTTAATTATTTATTTTTTTTAAAAAAAAAAAACTGAAAAGCAATAGCAGTGACAAAGTGGGCCTTACCCTCTGGTTGCTGAAAATAAAATATAACACATATTTCCAACAAAAAAAAAAAAATTAAGACTACATTTTTTCTGTTTTGAATTCTAAATTAAAAAATACACACACACACATATATATATTCAAATAAGCCCAACAGTTTGTCTTGCAGCTGAGGAAAGATCTTTGTTAGAATTATAGTTAAATGATTGAATTCACAATTTCCTAAATGCTTAAACTATTGGGAGAACCAATAATCTATTATGATACTAGAGCATGCAGTCTTGAGTTTGAACCCTGTCCTTAGGTCAATGCATGAACAACCACATTGGCCTAATTGACTTTATAAACAAATCAAAGGTTGGCCTAATCTGATTGCTAAATACAAATGCTAGGTTCAATTGAATTATTGTAATCTCACAAACAAAGTGGAACTGGAACCTGCAAAGCACTAGCAGCATGAGAGTAAAACATCACGATGGCAATGAGCATTTGAAAACTACAATTTGATAAGGTGGGTGTCAGATTACATGACAAAAAGAATGTTTAATTTAATTATTTCTCACCATCCAAGGAAATTGTGAAACATTGCAAAAAGATAGAGATCTGTATAGTAGATATTGCATGAGCATGTATATTAAAAGAACTCCAGAGCATTGCTTACAGAATAATCATGTCAGCTCTGCTTGCTTGAATGCCATTAACTTGCCTTGCAGCTGTTGACCAGATGCACATAATGCCTACATAGATATTCAAACGTCAGTCAAAATTTTTCTAGACAAGTCAATATGATAGCAAGCCTATTACAGTCAAGTCTTTGGATTCCATATATCATTGGAAAGCAATACCTCAAGTCTATAGATTTTCTGGAAGTAGATAGTTTTGACTTAATCTTTCAATTCATTGCTAGTTAATGTTGCAAATCAATTGAAAATTATTTAAGTTATTATCAATAAGATTGCAATCAGTTTATTTCTTTCATCTTGTGGATCCAAATTTCTTTCTTTTTAATTTACTGAGCCCCTCATGAATTAAAGGATTTGCTCTATCTAGAATGAGATCTAGCGCTACTTTTGTTTCCTTTTTGTGTCATAGAATCATATAGTTTGTAGAAACATGTCAAAGTTAAATGTATGCTGCAACAAAGGATAAAAAAGAAGTACAAAATTACCAAAAAACTACCTGAACTTCGATTAGGAAAGTTCGAGATCCATCCATAATCACAGCCACAGCTAGTCCAGCTAAATACTCTGAATCTGAGTACTGATCACTTAAAAACATCACTGGGGTTTGAAACAGCTTGCAGCCCGGATTGTGACATTTCAAATACTCCAAGCTGACAGCAAGCATTAATCCTATCATCAACACAAACTGAAGAAACTCTAGTAATATTTAGAAGGATGACGAAGCTCCTATTAAGTAAACTTCCCATTCAATTTTTAGGATAACCTTTACTAAAATGAAAATCATATTCATCCTCTAGCCCCTATTCTAAAAAAAAAACATAGCTCAAAAAATACATAATTGCCTAAGTAATATAAGCGCTACACTCAAAAATAAAAACTTCAAGGAGAAAGCCTATTGTCAATTTATACTAACTTAGAGCTCTGTAAGAAATGCATTCAATTCATTGCTAGAGGTTGAGCTTTGGTACAATGGCAAATCCCTTCCACCAAAAGTGACAAGTCGCAGGTTTGAGTCCAGGAATCAGCCTCTCCAAAAATAATTGCAGCAAGGCTGCCCAACCATGACCTCTCCCAGACCCCACAAGAAAAGTGGAAGTTTTGAGCACAGATACTACTTTTTTTTAAGAAATGTATTCAAAATGAAACTTTATTTATTGATTACCATGCCTTTTTGATAAGTAACTTATATAACTTGTCAACATGTTCTTTTTCGTTTTGATGCTAGACCATGTGAGATAAACTACACAACTTACAGAAAAAAGATTGAAGACAGACCACTTTGCTCAATCAACATCAATAAGCTCAATTCTCTCTCAAAAAAAAAAATTCAATAAGCTCAAGATGACTTGAGTGCATCAGCTAGTGTAGCCATGGACAGAAAAGCAAGCACAACCAAAATATGAAGCAACAACTTCAAACACAAAAATAAAACTTAATACAGTCATGACAATCATCACTATCAGTGCTGCCAACCAAAAGATGTTAAGGATTGAAGGGCAATATGCCCATTTAGTTAATTCTAAATGGTTCTGCATCAATTTTTAAGTGGAATGTAATTTGAAGCATAAACAGCATAATGATGTAGGATACATATTATAAATAAAATTGAAGCAACAGCATCTCTTGATGGAATACCTCATCAGTGGATCCGAAACGATTTTTCAGAGATCTAAGCAAACGATAGGATGAGTACTTCTCCCCCTAAATATTGACATGAGAATATCAGTTATCTATTTCTGGCATCATAGCATAGTTAGCACATCATCACTTTGGAAGATCCAACTGACCATGAAATACATACATTGCAAGAAGCTAATTATTTTTAGTAATATGCATGCAAGACAGGATATAATAAAACCACTCAGGTGAGAATACAGTAAAAATCTTGATGGCTTCCAATGCAAGGAATATCCGATCGCCAACTGGCTAACTTGGCAAAGTCTAGAATAATTTATGGTTGTGGTTCTAATTTGATACAGGACATTAAGGATCCAAAAATAGACTACATGCTGGTAACAGATATATATGTGTGTGTGTGTGTGTGTGTGTGTGTGGTGTGTTTGATAAATCCAATAGTTACAATGAGGGATTGGGGGGGGGGGGGGGATTTGAATCTTGGACGTCTTCGTGGAAACATCAGGAGGTGCCAATTGAGCTACGAGGCTCCTAGCACTAGTGAAAGAAAATATAAAAAGGTAGACTACAAAGTGACCAGGTGCCACCTTTACCAACTATGCAGGAACAGAAAAGGTAACAGGTACCAACTTCCATATATAAAACAACATCAACAATGTGCTCCAAGACATGAGGTCCTGCTAAATCTCCAGATTTTGTCACATGTCCAATCTGAATACAAAAGAGCAGAAGCATTACTTAGCTATCACAAAAGTTGAAAACTTAAAAATTGATAGACAATATTTGAAGAAAAGCCTACAGATCAGTCTAATACAATACCGTATTATCAACTGATCATACTCAGAAAAAGAAAAGGTTACACTAAAATGCATGTCTAAAGTAAAGAAGATAAATAAAAAGTTAAAACACTTGAGAAAATTACTTGAGTGCCAAAACAAAGGTGATGCTTAGCATTGCATAACCAACTTATCAGTCATACTAAACAAAGGTGAAGCTTAGCGCTGCATATCCAACTTATCAGTCACACTATTATATGTTCAGCCCAGGAGGGATAAAGTTGGAGGTTCACTTGTTATGAGTTCAGGTGATGCTCAGTATTGCATATCCAACTTACCAATCATACTATTATAAGTTCAGCCCATAAGAGGATAAGTTTGGAGGTACACTTGTTAGTTTGGGATTCCACGTTGATGAACAAAGGTGATGGAGCCTTTGATGAAAAAAACAATTTAGTCTTTGCAAATTACTATCAACGATATCGTATTTTTAGTGCAATGAAGATTAATTAAGGAATTGGGTAAGAAGTCAAAAGCTGGCCACTATTTCCAATAATAATGGGAAGAACTTAAGAAGAAGGTGGTGGGTACTATTCGTTTAAGTCTTTCCCTAGAAGTATAGTGTGTTGAACGAGATTTCACCTTAAGAAACAATGAAAAATGTTTAAAGAAGATAAATATGTTAAAAGCCATTTACAAGTAGTTTGTACTTGAAGAAAGAGTTAATCAATTGCTTGTGGAGGAAATGCTAAAATTAAGAATCATATGTATGCTTTTATAATTTAACTACTCGATTCTCGAACATAAATACCAAGATTGAGGAGGATCAAGCCCTATTGCTTTAAACTCACTTTCACCTTCCTACGATACTTGGTGAAATCCAAATCAAGCCAGGGTAGGAGTATGTTGTGCAAGAAGAATTTTGATATAAAGAAATCAAGATCAAAGTCCAGTGCTAATATTGTCAACAGGTACAACATAACAATATCAACATAAGAAGTTAAAACTTGACCTAGAAAGAGTCAAGTTTGCAGAAGTACACAAATACAACAATTGCTGCAATAGATATCATGGATGAAAATAGTGGCAATGTCTTGTAGTTAGCAAAAATACAGATTCCATTAAAAAATTTGGGTTTTAGATTCTGCAGCTCCTTTGTATGTGTAGTGATAAAGGAGGTATATGTTTAGGAATAGAGGCAGGTCTGACACAAAAAAAGGGCAATTTTTTTTTAAATAACTATAAAAATCAAACTATATTATTAGTTAGCCAAGGTTTGAAACTAATTTGGTATATAACAAATCGAGTCCTTTGGACTCGATTTTCGAATGCTAAATCGACTGCTTTGAAGTCGATTTCAACATTGTTCGTAGCTGACGTGGAAAGGCGGTCCACATAGACATAGAACTCGAGTCCATTAGACTCGAGTTCTGCCAAATAGAAATCGAGTCCTTAGGACTCGATTTCATTTTGTTCATCATCTTCTCCCTTCGTTCTTTTTTCTTTTCTTTTTTCTCCATTTCAGGTCCCGTTCTCTTCTTCCCTTCTTTCTCCATTTTAGGTCTTGTTCACATGTTCTTCCCTTCTGCCAAGCCTCCAAAAATCCCAAACCCATTTTTCTCAAAATCCCAAACCCATTTCTCAAAATCCAAACCCAAAACCCATGAACAAAACCAAATACAAAACCCAAAACAAATCAACGCGGTCTTCTCCTCCACTGGAGCAGCGGCGAGAAACCATGATCCGATTTCCATCGCCTGAAGTTTTCGCCGCTTGGGTTTGGTCAGAATCGGCGCCTGGGTTGCTGGGTACATGTTCTTCTCCTCCACTGGAGCGGCGGCAGCGAGAAACCACACGTTCGATCTGATTTCCATCGACCGATTCGGCGCCCAATCCGATTTGCATCGTTGCTTCTTTCTTCTTCGTTGTTGATCTCTGCGTTTTGCTTTGGCGTTTTGATCTCTGGTTCTTCAGCATTTTCTTCTTCAGCGTTTTGATTTCTCAGTTTAGGTGGTACAAAATCAAGTCCGTAGGACTCGTTTTCTATTTCACAGAACTCGAGTCCACAGGACTCGATTTCTATGCTGACGTGGACCAAGTGTCCACATCAGCTACGAATGAGGTTGAAATCGAGTTTGGTGTACTCAATTTAGCATTCAAAAATCGAGTTCAAAGGACTCGATTTGTTATATACCAAATTTGTTTCAAACCTTGGCTAATTAATAATATAGTTTAGATTTTATAGTTATTTAAAAAAATTTGCCCAAAAAAAGATTATGAGGAAAGTTCTGTTATTAGAAATGTGGAATGTAAAGAAATAGAAACAGGTACAATAAAAATTAAGATGTTCAATGAGGGCGTGAACATTTTGGGTAGCGTGAGACATGTACCAAAACTTAGAAGAAATATAATATCTTTAGGTTGCTTGAATTATTTTGGTATTTTGGCTATGGATAATATTCTATAAGAGGCAATGTTATATAAGTTAATAGAATTGTTCTGGTGGTAATGAAGGAAGAGATACGTGAAATGCATAGAGGAGCAAAAGCAAAGAAGAGCCTTTAGTTCAACAACAGAAAGAGAGGAAAATACTAATGGATAGAAAAGATGATATTTGTAGAGAATGCAATGGTTTGGTTATGAAGCTGAGCTTGAGCGTGAATTTACAATTTGCTTAAACTCAACTAATCATTAGGGAGCTCCCTTTCCCGACAAAGGGAGCAAGAGCACTTTTGGGCGTATTGTTGGATTTAGGTGGTTTATATTTGTGAGAGCTTGTGGATGAGGTTGTAATCATATTTGTGATAACAATTTTTTATTGATGTTGCCTATGGATCTAGGCATAGAGTTTATTATACCATATTAATTTTGTATCTTGTGTTGCTTGTCTTTTATTGTTTTTTGTGTTTATTCAAAACAAGAGGACATAAGCGGTAAAAACTAATAACTGACAAGAAAATGGCATGAAACAAGAGAATCTTGAAACATTTCATGCAGAGCAGATCGTTGATCATAGTCTCTTTTTACAGTGGCAATATATAAAGATTTTCAAATTTAAACAGCAAACAAAATATAACCAACACACACAAGTGAAAACCCACCAGATAATGAAGTAAAAATATTTAACTAACCATCAACAAAAAAAATCTATCAGAATTATTTTTATTGGTAAGATATATAGGCACCCAGTGAATCATGAACCCATAACCTCACCCTCTATCCCATTATTACGGGAGGAGAATGTACCATTTGAGCTAGAACTCATTGGCAAATCGTCTGCTCCCATCATCAAGTGCTTATCATTCAAAAAAACCATAAATTTGGCAACTTTTAATGAAGCTGAAGACCTATGAAGCATGGACACTTCATTTGGGGTGCCGTACCTGTGTTGGACACGGGACACATCTGGGAGGGACACCTATCTTTTATTTCTTTTTATCAATCTTGAACACTTATCTAGTTATCTTTTATTTACACTTTTGGATCTCATTCTTGGTTTGTATTCTAATTTCTAAACATCATTTATTAGTCATAAATTCACTTTATTATCCATTATTGCTCTTAAATTGATATATGTTTAACATTATATGAAAAAAAAATCTTAAAAATATAAATAAAAATATATTTAAGTTAAATAATTAATTAATATGCGTATCCCTACTTTGCTGAGTCCTAATTTTAAAAAAATTGCCGTGTCGTACCAAAACCCGTGCCCGTGCTTCCTAGCTAAAGACATGCCAAACAATTTAAAACCCCAGATGCTGACAAATGCAACTTAAAGGATTTAACATTAAACATTAAATTGTCCTATTAAAATAAAAAATAAAATAAAATAAAAGATTAGTGGTGTGCTTAAACACTGAGACCTAGATGTGATGAATATGCATCCAAAAATGTCAAGTGTTGGCTTCCTTTCAGACTTGGACAATGTATACGCACCAAAAGAATGGGGATGTTAGTCTTCTTTGCAAAACGCAGCAAGGCTGATGTGCATTCCTCACCTGTCATGGATCAGGGCAATCTGAGAACCCAGTATATGTACTGTCCAGAAACCACTACAGAATATCACAGCAAATATGTGCACTTAAAAAGTTATATTCTGGTCCAAAGTGCTATTATATTCATAATCTAAGAGAAGGTAAGAATATAAGAAACCATTTTCAAATTGAAATTTTTTGAGTTGTTGACAACCTAAAAGAGAAATTAGTGCAAATATAAATGCTACACGAAATACTCTAAAATCAGAGGATTTGGATACATTACCAAATAGAAAAAACATATTACAGATTACCAAATAGAAAAAACGGAGAAAAGGGATTGCTGCAGGAGCCTAGGACTGAGTCCATTGTATGCATCGCCTTGAAAAAAGCAGAACAGAACTAGCCGGCCCATATGGGTCAAACATCTTGAGCTAAAACCAGGTTTTTTTTTTTGTTTGCCTGGTATGGTATAAGGATTGAAACTTCTAACCTGTGCAGGCCCTCCAGCACTTCCAGCCACACCTTCTAAATAAACTGTTTGAATTGAATCGACAATTATAACCCGAGGTGAGAGGGGCTGACTTTTCCCTAATATGTCCTGAAAGCAGGCAAATGCACCAATTATTTAGGCTACATTCACCAATGTTCCAGATATGCAGACCAGCAATTTTATACTTATCAAGCATTTGATAGATATTTACAACTAGTAGTTTCTAAGCATGACTTACTGGACAAACTGCACCTCATCTTTTTCTTTTCCCTTTTTCATAAGTCAGATTGCACCTCATCTTAAATCAACAAGAGTTTTCACTTTGCATCAATGTCCTCTTCAAACATTCACTTAGCATATATAATATTATATATTGATTTAATGAAACTTGTCTTTTTCCTGCCACTTGATGCTGATATCTTACATCAACTCTATGTAACCCAATGAGAAATCCAACAACATAGATTTGAAACTCAAAAAACAAGAGTGATTTATATCAAAATAAAATTACATAAATCATTAGAATGATCTGAGTACAAGCAACATGATTGGCTGAAATTAAAATAATCATTAAAATATATAAACAAAAACTGTCAAGTCCAGAATCATGCACCTCAATCTCGGTATTAGAATATAAGAAAAGTTCATCCGCTCCTATACTCAAACGGTCAGCTCTGTTTCCAATTTGCTCAACACTCTGCCAGAAGGGAGAATCAGCATTAAAATTACTTCCAGATACATAGCAAGGTCCAAGGAAAGTGAAAAAAAAAATCTACACAAACATGGTGAAATCACAAATTCCATTTTTAGAAACACAAAGTTGAAGATTTAACTCCATCTAGAGTCAACACATCACAGGCTTATGCAAACCATTTCAAGAATAAGGGGACTTGAGTCTATTTCAAAAGCATTAGAAGCAACATTCCCCAACTTAATTGAGTATAATTAAACCATCAGTTAAAAATTGAAACTAAAAATTTGCCCCTTATTTCATGTTTGTGTGCTTCTTACCTAACAAGGAAAATAATATGCCTACCAAGAATTAGGAAGCTAAAACACGACCAAAAATGTATTGACAGAATAAAGTTTTCTGCTTTCATCATGGCAACAAGCCAGTATGAAGTTTCACAAATGCTAACCTCTTCACCAGAAACATACACAACTGGTGCTGGTTGACCAAGATCATTCCTTTCAGCTATCATAGCAGCAATCTTTGAATCAAAAGTAAGAATTGATATCAGAATAAAGCCATTTGTAGAGAAATATAATAATTACAAGTGCAGCCAACGGTATAACAAGTTCAAGTATTTCTGAGCAACTTTAAGAAACAAAGTCATCTGTATGCTCACAATGTAAAGCTACATAGATGAAAATTTGATCCTTAACAAATTTATACCTGCAACAACAGTGACTCTTGCCAACTCCAGGATCACCACCAACTAAAACCAAAGAACCTTCAAACCCAAAAAGACACACAGCTAAAATAAGCATTGAACTCTCTTTGAATTAGAAGCTCAAACATTCAACTAATAGAATAGTTTGTCACGGAAGCAGAAGAATTAACTAACGACAAAATTTATCACAGGCTAAAAAATGGCAGAACAGGAATCATTTTGCCAGATTAATAACCAAGGCAGAGGCTTGTATATAAATTGTTCTTTTAAACATTAAGTAAAATGTAACTTAGTGAAAACTAGTTCAAAACCAATTCTATATAGTTCAACACTAAAATCTTCACCCAAAAAAAAAAAAAAAAAAAATAGCCATCAGATGTTAATTGTATAAATCAAAACAAGGCCACTCTGCAAGAAAGGATGTTTGTGTTCAAAAATCACAATTCAGAAACCAAAAGAATTGCTGATGTATGAACTGAAAAATATAGATGAGAGAAATTATAATTTTGTTTAACTTATGATTTTTATATTTAACATCCAGCGAAAATTAATTTTATTAAAGGAATGTGTGTATTTTTTTTTTTCCTTTTGAGGCAGCAACTATAGCAAAAGCCGGTCAACAAGCCACAGAGAAATAGAGCCAAATAGCATAATGTTATCATTCCCAAAAGCTATATTGACATTAAACAATACCCATCAAACATACATTAATTGAATTTCATGATGTCAATATTATGTTCTACTAACTTTTAGCTAACAATACTCATCATAGTCATAGAAAGGTCGAGAAAACGAAAGCAAAAAAATATTAAAAAAGCAATAAAAACACTAAATGGCAAACCTGGTACAATACCACCACCAAGCACCCTAGAAACCTCATTTCCAAAGGGTCCATACCTAAATATGAATCACAAAACACAAAATCACATGTCTTTCAGATGATCCACGTCATCAAAATTTGTTTTTTATGTTGGTAAGTTATAGTTGAGAGCTCATTGGCGCCAAGTCAGCAATTTATATGACACATTTTCTTGGTGGAAATGAAGTGATTTTCTTAGCAACCAAACAGAGAGTGAGAGTACCAAACTCACAGTGGAATCGCCAATTCAACTGATTGATCCCTCGATTGACGTCCGTCAACCGCATCGGCTGCGACTCTCCGGCCTTAGGCGAGAGCCACGTCTTCCCTCGGAAACCTCAGCCGATCCGCCTTCCGAAAACCGCTTCAAGGTACCAATGGCATTGCACTGGCGGCACGTGCCCCACCACTGCCCGTCGGAGTGGCCGCAATCGGCGCAGACCCAAGAGAATCTCGCCTTCCCTTTCTTCTTGTTCCCGACTATGTCCAAATTGGGCTTCTTCGCATTCCCATTTCCGTCGGTGCCAGGGGCAGGGTCGTAAATAGACCAAGCGCGAGGGGCGGTTTCGGCGGTGGAGTTGGAATGGTGGAGAGAGGGAGTGGAGTGAAGGAAGTGGCGGGAAAATTGGGGAAAAGAAGAGAGTGAATTGGGAATCGAAGGATTGAGGCGGTGCAGTTTCTGGGTTTTGGTGTGGAAGATGAGTCTTAGAGCTCTCATGTCTGAGACTTGCATATGAGAGAGACAGAGAATGTGTGTGTGTCTGGGTTTATCTAGGGTTTATGTGAGAGGGGTTTTGTTGAAATATATGACAGAACCCCGCGAATTTCAAATCTATTTTTTCAAAAAATAATTTGAGTTTTTTATTTTCCCAATTTTTTTTTAGTGTACTTTGATACTTTCTTTAATTTTTTTTTTAGAAGATACTTTCTTTACTTATTTAGATCAAAATAAATATTTTTGAAAAGAAAAAAAAAAACCTTAATCAAACTCACCCTAAAAGTGTTTGGTTCAGCTTTTTAATATTGTGCTTTTTGAAAAAGTGAAAGTTTTAAAAAGTGCATGAAATTGAACCTTTTGAAAAAACTAAGTATTTTGGTAAAACCTGTTAAAAAATATTTTTTTTAAAAGTTGAATGTTCAGTTAACACTTATAAAAATAGTGGTTTAAGTGGTAAATTATCAAAAATGACAATGTATATATAAATGAGTTTATTTCATACTTAAATCAACTACTTCATTATACTTAAATCAATTTTTCTTCATTCATTTCTAAAAACTACATTCATAATATTTTTACAACACTTTCACAAAAAATCTTTTGTGATAAATTGATACTGATTTTAATTTGAACGTACTATTAAAATTATTTTTAGTGTTTTCTAAAAAAAATATTTTTTTCTCACAAATATTAGCTAATAATAACCTACCAATTAAGATTTATTATGAAAATATTGTGATAACATTTCTCAATTTTAATTTCTTATTCTTTATTTTATTTTTCCCTTATTTCTTTATTTCTTTTCATCCATATTTCCTTCTTTTTTCCATCTTTTATTTTCCCCTCTTTTTTTCGCCTCCACACACGTACCCTTACTCTTTTATTGTTTTCCTTCTTTCTTCTTTTTTCTCTACCACTTCCTCCAAACTCCATAACATTCCACTGAGTTCTCTTTGCTCCTCTTTATTTTTTTTTTATTTTCTTTCTTCCTTTCTCCCTTGTCTGTTACCACTTCGTACGCAAGTTTCTTTCCCTCTATCCCATCAAAACACGCAAACTTAAAGGTCACACACAACCACACCATTTGATTCTCATCAAACGAAGATAGAGAGAGGGGGAAATCGTCAAGGGAGGAAAATCACCTTCGTCGTCTGTTGATCTACTCTGTCTTCACCGCCACCTGTCTTCCTCTCTACCGCTGCTTGATCTCTTCCCCATTGCCAACAACATGCGGTAGAAATGGGTCAGATCGGTTTTTTTTTTTTTAATTTCATTATTGGGTTCCTTTGTAAAATTGTGTTATAAACAAAGGGATAAATTTGGATTTTTAAGAAAAACTAGTGGGCAATTTGGGAAATTTGTGCAACTTCTAACAGTAACATGAAATACGCTTCAGCGCTATTTTGCAATGGAGCTCCTTGTTGCTTTCGCGATTTAGGCTTTTCCTTCACAAATAAAAACCCAACATTTTAGAAAAAAAAAAAAAAAAAAACAACTTTATAAAACTTACCAAACATACATTTTATTTTTTTGGTTTCAAAAATTGCGTTTCAACTTCTAAAAGCTTAAACAAACGGGCACTTACACCTACGCTTTTGCCTCACTTGACAAAATAATAATAGGTGTCTATTGTTTTCATATCAATCAAAAATTTAATAAGATAATAATTTTTATTATGAAATTTTATAGTTTGGAGAGAGAAGTTATTATTTATTTATTTATTATTTTATATTGTTCTAGAGATTTGGCTAAAACTCGCGCAATCCTAAATTCCTAATTCTACCCCTAATTATAATTGTTAGGTTTATAACAAAGAGGATTGTTATTTTTGCAAAACTTTTGGGTGCGGTTATTTCCCTATATATGTGTCAAAGAAAGTAGATAAATTTTACCAAAAACAAAAAAACAAAAGTAGAAGAAGTTTTGTTTGATCAAATAATTATTTACTAGGTGCATCCAGCCTTTTTGAAAATTAAACCAGTTAGAAATGCTCCATGATTTTGCTTTGCTTTCTTTTATGAATTAGTTAAAATAATAGAGTAATTGAATGTTACCATGAAACAAATAGCACAACAAGACCCTAAAACTTTGAAGAAATGTGGGAGTTTTGGAACTGATGCACGTGCTCTCTCAAAACAGTCACGTGGTATCTCATTGCAACTAATAGCTATTAGTAAATTTTGAAATGAATAATGGAGGAAGAATCAGTTAGGCTGATCCATTTGAGTAAAGAACAAGCAATTAGTATTTAAGAGAAATCCCTCATTTTATCTCTCCCTTTAATTTTTCTCAATCCCATCTCTCAAAAACAATAAAAAGTCCTACTCCTAATCCCACACCACCATCTTCATCACCCTCAAGCCACACACAACAATACACAAAAGCATCACCCTCAAATTATATAAATTTCAATAAAATTCGTGAAATAATAGTCTATTGCTTCCATCTCCAGTTGTACATAGCTTTCATAACCCTTATCCCGCTCTCCTTCCATTCAAATTTTCAAATTAGAATCTTCCCTCAAAAAATGAATGGTCCTAATCCCACAACCCCACCTTCTTTATCCTCAGGCCTCATAGAAGAACATATAAATGCTTTCCATTTTCCAGACATATCCAAATCTTCAATCACTATTAAACAGATGTATAAAGATGGCAGAGACAGCTTTGGAGGCAAAAATGAATTTCAAGAAAGCAAGCATTTGTTGAGTGTTAAGATTTCAATATAATTGAATTGGCAAAAGCACCTTGTTAAGAAAGATCATGGAGTATGGGAAGGAATAGAAAACATGGGTTTTCTAGGATTGCTGCTGTGGAAAGAAGATTGCAAATTTCAATTCTCATTTCAAGATTCATTTAAGAAAGATTATTTCTGAATCAATTATTAAAGAGAGTAGAATCAGATCTTTGGACCATTATGGATACCATTATTGCAAAAAAAAAAAGAAAAAAAGAAGAAGTGATGATGATGAATGTGCTTGAGAAAAGAATAAAGTGCATAGCTTTTTTCCCAATGATTGGCCTGGTTGTGAAGAATTATTAGTTTCTTCCAATATCCTAATGGTGGTAATTGTTGAACACTTCTTCGCAACTAGTATTTCAACTATCATTCTGATATTTGTGTGTTTATAATAACTTAAGCCTCAATTAAATTGATTTCTTTCTACTAATACTAGAATGATCATGCCAAAATCATGAAATATTAAGTCTGTTATTGGCATGTTAAATGCATTCAATGCAAAATATGGCCCCAAATATATTGCATATGTATAATATATTTTAAATATAAAATAAAAAGTTTTAAAAAGTTGTAAATTTTGAATGGTGTTGTTTATGTTGAATACCTCATATAGCTTTAAATAGATTTGTTCAAACCTTGCTCAAATTTGCAGTCCACAATAATAGGGCTCAATGATGGCCACCTCAAAATAGTTTTGGACATAGGGCGGCAATTTATGGTGGAGTCTTCTCTTATTTTTAAATATTAATCAGATAATATTTATGTTTTGATATTTTCCATTTTTATTAATAAAAAATCTTACCTTTTGAGATGCAAGATTACTACTAATATGCTTTTGTGTTCAAGTTTCCCGAAATTTTCATTTCAATTGGTAATATCACTAATCTACTTAATTTATTTTTGTGACATAGTTAATCTTAAATATGATTTTATCAATTTAAATTTTGGTAACTTCTTTCTATAGATGCATGTATTGTTAGTTAATTGGAATCTAACATTTTATATAATTTATAATTTAATACATTAATTGGAATATTTTCATCTATTTATATAAAACATATTTTAAAACAATAATTTCTAAAATTAAATCTAAACAATTAGTATCAAACTAGCCTCATCACACGCGTTTCGCGCATGAGATGAGTTTTTTATTTTCCCTATTTCTTTTTTAGTGTACTTTGATACTTTCTTTAATTTTTTTTAGAAGATACTTTCTTTACTTATTTAGATCAAAATAAAGTTGTTTGAATAAAATAGAAGATAAAAGGCTATGCTTAATAATAAAATAAGAGAAATGATATGTTCACAACATTTTCACAACATTTTTAGAACAAATCTTAAGTGACACGTTGTTACGAGTTGTTATTGTTGGGGCAAAAAAGTAATCTTAGTGTTAGGTTCAAATTTGAACTAATAACAACCAACCACCTATGATTTGTTGTAAAAATGTTGTGAACGTAGCACCTCTCATAAAATAAACAAAATAAATGTTTTTGAAAAAAAAAAAACCTTAATTAAACGAACACTAATTAATAATGTTTGGTTAGTAGTAGTACAAGTAATTTATTTGAACTCTTGTTACACTTACACCTACGCTTTTGCCTCACTTGACAAAATAATAATAGGTGTTTATTGTTTTCGTATCAATTAAAAATATAATAAAATAGTCATTTTTATTATGAAATTTTATAATTTGGAGAGAGAGAGAGGTTATTATTATTTTTTTTTTTTTATTGTTCTAGAGATTTGGCTAAAACTCACGCAATCCTAATTCTACCCCTAATTATAATTGTTAGGTTTATTACAAAGAGGATTGTTATTTTTGCAAAATTTTTGGGTGCAGTTATTTCCCTATGTGTCAAAGAAAGTATATAAAATTTTACCAAAAAAAAAAAAAAACAATAGTAGAAGTTTTGTTTGATCAAATAATTATTTACTAGCTGCATCCAGATTTTTTGAAAAGTAAACCAGTTAGAAATGCTCCATAATTTTGCTTTGCTTTCTTTTATGAATTAGTTAACTTATATATGTAGTTTAGCAAAAAAAAAGAGTTAACTTATATATGTAATGGAGTTAGTTTTGATAATAGAGCACAACAAGACCCTAAACTTTGAAGAAATGTTTAAGAATTTTGGAACTGATGCACATTGCCTCTCAAAACAGTTATGTGCAACTAGTAGCTATTAGTAAATTTTGAAATGAATAATGGAGGAAGAATCAGTTATGCTGATCCATTTGAGAAAAGAACAAGCAATTAGTATTTCAGAGAAATCCCTCATTTTATCTCTCCCTTTATTTTTTCTCAATCCCATCTCTCAAAACAATGAAAGGTCCTACTCCTAATCCCACACCACCATCTTCATCACCCTCAAGCCACACACAACAATACACAGAAGCATCACCCTCAAATTATATAAATGAATATATAATTTGTTACAATGAATATTATATATATATATATATATATATATATATATATTATATTTGTTGCAATAAGCTATCACTTTGAATTTTCTCATTGTAATAGATTGCAAAATAATTAATATTAAGTTATTTCAATGATTTCTTCAATTTATGTATCATTGCAATAACTAAATATCAATTATTTTACAATCTATTGTAATGAAAAATATGAAACAATTATTTATTACAATGAAAAATATCATTGCAATAACTTGATTCAAATCATTTATGTCAATTATTTGCAATCTATTTCAATAAAATTTGTGAAATAATAGCTTATTGCTTCCATCTCCAGTTGACATAGCTTTCATAACTCCGGTCCTACTCTTCTTCCATTCAAATTTTCAAATTAGAATCTTCCCTCAAAAAATGAATGGTCCTAATCCCACAACCCCGCCTTCTTCATCCCCAAGCCTCATAGAAGAATACATAAACGCTTTCCATTTTCTTCAACATGGGCAGCACAAGAACGCCTTACAGTGCATCACCTCCATTCTCGAAACAAAAAAATCAGTTGGAGGATGTGTGTACTTGGAAGCTATCCAAAATGCCATTACTTGCATCAAGTTCATTTTTTGTCCCCAATATGTGCTCTCTCTTGTCCTTCCATGTAGATTTGATCAACGAATTAGCCAAATACTATATTAGTTTGACCTTTGAATCTATGTTACAAGAATGCCATGATTTTTTGAATGATCTTGACAACAACTTAGAATCTCCAATCAAAAAACCATACAAAGAGAGATTTAGCTCGTAGATACAATATTGCAATGCATTCAACCTCAAGAAGCTCCTAGAGGAGTTGACTCAATTTTCCAGACATATCCAAATCTTCAATCACTAGTAAACGGATGTATAGTGATGGCAGAGACAGCTTTGGAGGCAAGAATGAATTTCAAGAAAGCTTGTTGAGTATTAAGATTTCAATATAGTTGAATTGGCAAAAGCACCTTGTTAAGAAAGATCATGGAGTATGGGAAGGAATAGAAAACATGGGTTTTCTAGGATTGCTGTTGTGGAAAGAAGATTGCAAATTTCAATTCTCATTTAAAGATTCATTTAAAAAAGATTATTTCTGAATCAATTATTAAAGAGAGTAGAATCAAGTATTTGGACCATTTATGGATACCATTATTGCCAAAAAAAAAAGGTGATTATAATTAATGTGCTTGAGAAAAGAAAAAAGTGCATAGCTTTTTTCCCCAATGATTGGCCTGGTTGTGAAGAATTATTAGTTTTCTCCAATATCCTAATGGGGTAATTGTTGAACACTTCTTCTCAACTAGTATTTCAACTATCATTTTGATATTTGTGTGTTTATAATAACTTAAGCATCAATTAAATTGATTTATTTCTACTAATACTAGAATGATCATGTCAAAATCATGAAATATTAAGTTTGTTATAGGCATGTTAAATGCATTCCATGCAAAATATGGCCCCAAAAATATTGCATATGTATAATGTATTTTAAATAGAAAATAAAAAGTTTTAAAAACTTGTAAATTTTGAATGGTGTTGTTCATGTCGAATGCCTCATATAGCTTTAAATAGATTCGTTCAAACCTTGCTCAAATTTGCATTCCACAATAATAGGGCTCAATTATGGCCACCTCAACATGGTTTTGGACATAAGGCGGCAATTTATAGAGGAGTCTTCTCTTATTTTTAAATATTAGTTAAATAATATTTATGTTTTGATATATATATTTTTTAAATCTTACCTTTTGAGATGCAAGATTACTACTGATATACTTTTGTGTTCAAGTTTCCCTAAATTTTCATTTCAATTGGTAATATCACTAATCCACTTTTTTTTTTGTGACATAGTCAATCTTAAATATGATTTTATCAATTTAAATTTTGGTAACTTCTTTCTATAGATGCATGTATTTTTAGTTAATATTTTATAAAAAATACATGCATTAGAAAAATAATCTAACTTTTTATATAATTTATAATTTAATACGTATTGGAACATTTTCATCTATTTATAGAAAACATATTTTAAAACATTTATTTCTAAAATTAAATCTAAACAATTAGTATCAAAACTAGCCTCATCACACATGTTTTGCACATGCGATAAGTTTTATTTTGGGTCTAATGTCATAATTTTCCTTTTTTTAAAAAAAATAAATTTTTGGATAAATTTATTTTAAAGACATGGATTAGTAGGAGAGTATCCTACTTTGTAAGCATTTTAAGTGGTGCTGGAGATATATTTTTACCGGGTTGTTCTCAATCTTTTTTTTTGTGTGTTAAAACTAAGATTTAGAAGTATTTCTGAACCATATAAAAGTCCAGTCTAAATAGGGAATCCTCTACTAAATGGTATAGATAAAACCTTTCAGGAGATAGAAAGCTTTACTTTATTGCATTGAATGGTGGAATCCATAATTGTCACTGGAATGCAAATACTAATCTGTTAAATGATGTCGAAACCAAGTCTTTTTATTTATTTATTTATTTTGTTTCTAAACGTTCGTTTATTTGTGTTATATAACCTTCCTGCTCCTTGAGACATCTGTAAGAGGCAAAAATTTTAAGCCAATTATAAAATGCCACATTAAAATTTAGTGGCAAATTCCAAATTAATGTCATTAAATTAATTAAATTAGATAATGACATGTGTCATCCAAATTGACATCACACTAGCATATCAAAATTTGCCACATGTCATTTGGCCCACAAGATAAAGATAAACTTCCTATTCAAAATTTATGGATAATTATCTTTATTAAAATAAACTAAATAGAGATAATGATTTATCTTTGTTGATTATTATCTTTATCAAAATATGATATAGATAAATAGAGATAATTATCTCTAAGAAGAATTTGGGCCAATCAAAAGTCTACTACATACTTTCAAGCATATCAACTCAAAGTGAAGCTTATCCCCTAAAATCACTATAAATAGAGGACATCCCCTCTCATTTTAGGGGAGGAAATTTTCAAGAGGCCCAAGCTTTGGAGAAATTCTGTCTTAAGAATCTTTGAAGAACTCGAAGAATCTTTGAAGAACTCGAAGAACATTTGAAGAACTTGAAGAACATTCGAAGGGCTTGAAGAACTTGAAGGACAACAAATCTCTAACAAGCTTAAAGCCAGAGATTCGTTGTGAAGACCATTTGATCCATCTTTCAACCAAATTGAAGAAAGTTTCGCGTTTGAGTCAAGACCATAAAGAAGATAGAATCAGAGGAGCATTTGTCAAAACTGAGATTGAACTCATTACTTGATTAATACAAAAAATATATTTGTAGAACTCATTTTTTTTTAATTAATTTGATTTTTCTTCAATTGAAAAATTTGTGTTTACAACATCAAAGCCCCTAAACTTTCCATTGTTGGAGTCTTGCATCTTGTTCCATTCTGAATTGAAATGTTTAAATCTTATTGCATTGTCTTTTATTTATTTAAAATAAGACTTTACATTAACACTTTTTTCTTTTCTTTTCAAGATCTTGATTTTTAGGATGTTATTTGTGTGATATTAAACCAGGGATGGAACCACACTAGGGCCCAAAGAGGCCCTGCCCCTTTGAGTTGCATGAAAGAAAATTTTTTGTACATAATTAAGGTCTAATTTGAATTGGTCCAGGGAAAATAAAACTTGGTCCCCAACTCCCACCAAACTCGTGGCCATTGGTCCTGCCTATAGCCACGGCTACAAAAACGTGGCCATAGGCCCATGAAGCCTATAGTTACGCATTTTAGGCCATGGTTAAAAACGTGGTCTAAAAAAACGCGGCTATAGACCAAATCGTCCTATAGCCACGTTTTAAAAACGCGGCTATAAAACCTTTTTTTTGTAGTGCAGCCCGAATCACTGTAGTCCACAAATTATTAGCCCAAAATTTTTTAACAAAAACTTACTAAAAATAAAAAGAGAAAAGGCTTGTTCATCTTCCTTCTTCACAAAATAGTGTCAACCCAAACCGTCCTCACATCATCAAAGTCAACCTTACTAGCCTTGCTCTCGAAAAATTGCACAAAACCAATTGAGTAAATAGGATTTATGCAATACCTAAATTGGGGAAAATACTTAGGTTATGTTTGGTAAAAGTTTTGTTTTCTACTTTTAAAAACTTATTTTTGGGAATATAAAGAAGAAACGATTTTCTTATATTTTTAAAATAAAAAACATGTTTGGTTAGTTGAAATTAAAAAAAAAAATTTGAAGAAAAAAAAACCAAAATATATTATTATTAGGATTTGAACTCTAATACTAACTCATTAAATGAGACAAATTCATTAAATCAAATGCGTGTTTTCTTTGACTTTTGAAAACTAGAAACTGAAAGCAGCTTTTTGCATGTTTTTAGTTTCCTTCACAAATTGAGTTTTGAGAATTATTTTTGTTTTCTGTCCATTTTGAGTTGCCAAACAAGTTTTTTAGTTTCAAAAATAGAAAATTGATTTTGAAAATAGAGAATAAGGGGAAAAAATAGTTACCAAACATACCCTTAGGTGCTCTGAGAAAAATGCTCTGGGCCCCACAGTGGGGCCCATCTCTCATGTGAGAGGAGGGAACATTGCTCCCAGAGCATGTAAGAATTTTCCCAAAATGGAAAACTTCTACTACACTTATGGGACCCAAAGGAGGAATTGGGTTGTTTAAATAGTCTTCTTGCTTTGTTTTAGCAATATGGGTTTTGTGGGGAATGAGAGAAAGTTTGGGTTTTGGAAATTAATAATAATTGGGTGTTAGAGGGTTGTTATGGTTTTTATGGAGGATTTATTTTTGGTGAGCTTTTGTATAAGTCTCACCATTATTAGGCATAAAAGGTTTTTATGGCAAGAATATATTGTTTGAATCAATGCCAGCCCCAAACTCACCCCCCAAAAAAAAAAAAAAAAAAAAATATATATATATATATATATATAAATCGGAGAAGGGAAGATTGTTTTCTTAGTATTGTTTTTGCATAAACAATTTATTTTTAGTGAAAGGTAACAAGTTTCTTTTTGGAGTTAAAATTTGGAGAAAGTATAAGGACATAAAAATTTTCTTATATAAAGTTTAATTTGATACTTTTGAAATTATAGGGTTTAATTTGAATTACCCCTCAACTGGAAGGTTTAAAGTAAAATTTATCTCCCCAAAAAAAATGACAACAAATCATTAGCCCATGTTTCTTTTATTTATACTTTGATCTCCCAACTTGAAATCATGGTTCCATCCCTGTACTAAACCTTGTACATTCAAAATATTTCAGATTTGGTTATATTGTAGGGAAAAATGCTCATACACATCTTGAACTTTTAGTCATTGACCTAAACACTTCTTGAACTTTTATATTGACCAATTTACTCCATAAACTATACACATCTTAATACCTCTGTTAGTTTGGTGTTAAAAAGCTAATAGAATTAGAGCATATGAGATACACATGAGATTTAAAAATGATCAAACTCAATTTTATTAATTTTTTTTTCTTTCGTTCTTTCTTTTGCTGGTATTGGTATTTAAATCCATAAAGAACCCTCTGTTTTTTTTCCCCCCATGAGTGAATTTCTAGAGGAATTTCTTGGTTTGGTTTAATTTTTTTGGGGTTGGGTTTCTATGAGCTTGTTTGTTTCATAGAAGTTCATAGAATTTACAAATGAAAAAAATATTAAAATTTGGGGTTGAAATTATAGTATACATATCAAGTGAATGGAGTATATTCTTTATATTGTTTTGCAATTGATGTTTATGTGGCTAGTGCTCTAGTGAACGTGTATTGCACTATTACTTTTGAGTATACTATACAACTGTTTGATTAAATGCATAAGAAAGATATCTAAGAAATATAAGAAAATAGAGCAAGACTTTCTAAATTCTTGAGTTTAGTGTTAAAGTATGGCTTTTGGTTAGTTTTTTTTTAATTTTATTTTTTATAAATCTTAGGACTCCATGAGGTTTAGCTTCCCCACCTCAAGAGTCTCGGTGTAATGATTCCAGCCATATGGTCTACTGACTATGTCACAACCCAAATCCATGGAACATGAATTTAGATACATGACTAACTTGCTAACCTTACCTAGCTCAATAAACATAATTTATTTAAACATAGTTTAATAAAACTCCAAATAAACAATACTACTGATAAATCTCTTACAATGGCTAAAATCCACAATTTATAATAATCTCCAAAATATTGTGAAGTCTAAGTGGAAATAAAAAAAAAACTAATAATTTTTTCAAAACTCCACAAACTGGAAATAATCTCCACTATATAAAACGTGAATTACAAAACAAGGATAACTAAAATTCTATGAGTCTTCAAGTAATACTAAAGTTGCCTACAACTTCCATGCGCTACCTTGCACCCTAACAAGCAATCCAATGGTTTTATATTCCCAACTACACATTAATCTGAAAATAGGGATTGATGGGGTGAGCCATACATCTAGTAAGTAATTATACAGAATACACAATGGAATAGAGTTAAGCAGAGCACGAGTTTAATTTCACAATTTCACTCAAAATATACAATATAGTTTTCAAAACATATAAAGAATCACTTAATACACATATAATCAAATCTTAAAATCTTTTGGAAACACATACAAATAATTGATCAGAGCACAGTGTCACATATACATATCACATATTCTCACATACAATCCTGTGAGCGGATACCAATATCTAACCCCCTGCTGGTGAGGGATCAACACATATTCTCACATACAATCCTGTGAGCGGATTTACACATATATCTGATCAATTCTAAAAACACTCATTTTTAGTCACATATCACAAAAATAAAGTTTATACAACTTATAATAATTTTCTCAATATTAACAATTGTTCCAACAATAAAGGCATATTGAATATCACAATATCAAATTGAAACATAAATCAAAAGAGGCTTTACTCTCTTAGGGAACGAATAGGAGCTGAAGAGTTTATATAAATATTTTTACAATTCTTGAGTAAGTTTGAAAATTCATTTTGCTAAAAGAAACGTCTTAAATGCCGTTTGAAAAACAAGAATATGATTTCGAAATCACTTGGTTTGAAACAATTTAAAGAATAAGAATCTTTTTAGAAAACTTACTTTGAAACTCAATTATTTTCGGAAAATAGTTTAGTTTAGAAATCATCTTTTAAATGGGATTTGGACATTCAAAACGTTATTTAAAATTCGAAATTTCTCCTTAAAACATTATTTATAAAAAATCATAGTTTCTCTTTCAATGATATAAAATTGCTTTTTGATAAACTTATAAAAATGTAAGCTTAAAAAGAATATAACTTTTGGAAATCTTTAACTTCTAAGAACTTAAGAACAAAACTTGTGCATATTATGCATAATTACTTACAGTATTTGAATCACTCTGAAAGTCCAGCTGAAACACCCTCCAATTAGTCTCAAAATACTCTTAAATAGAACCTATAATCAATCATGAAAATTACTCAATATCTCTACAACTATAAAGCTTATAGAACTATACAATCTGACTCACTAAGATTATACTTTGTTGAACTAACTAATAACACCAATGCAAGGAATCTCTACCCAAAAAGTTTCCTTAAATTTATCAAACCTTAGAGGCAGTAACCAATATATTGTAAACTCAAGATTTGATATATGTCCCTACAAAAGTAAACCCTTATACGTTGTTTAGGTTTAAAAATCTTGACTTTTGTTCCATAATCCAAGTTGTAGGGACCCTAGGATTTAATATATGTAGATATATAAAACCCAAAGAAACATAAAAGCCATTTACATAGTCAAACTGTGTAATCCGTGGTTTTACTCTAGCAATTTTGTAATCCATCGCTTTACTCTAGCATTTTTGTAATCCATCGCTTTTATTTAGATACACCCATTGGCTTTATTCTTAAATGAAATCCGTGGCTTATAATCCCAAAGTTAAAAAAATAATAAAATCGTTAAGCCAATCTATATAACCACCGGGAACGTGAAAGCCATGTTTTCCTTGAATTAGGATTTGCAATCTAGGAATCAATATATATATATATATATATATATATATAACCCAATGAAGAGCGTAAAATCATCTACCCGAATTAAGATTTACAGTGTAAACAACACCCTTTTAAACAATCTACCCATCACTATCGATTCCATGATAAGGTTCTAACTTTTTAATTATTTGACTCTAACGAATGAGAAATCATACCTGAAATTCTTTAACTGCCTCTTGATTAACTCCAAGGAAAGAATACACCTAGGCTCTTTAGGCTCTGCTTGGGAGGAGGAAATGGAATAGATAGGAGGGAACACTTATTCCATTCCCTTGTTTGGGAGTTTAAGTGGAAGGGAATGGAATGGATAGGAGAGTAAGCTTATTCCTCTCTATTCCTTTAAAACCTCAAATTTTCATTCGCCTTAAAATTGGGAGGAATGGGAGGGAATGAAATTAGATTTAATAAATTTTTTACTAAAACTCCCAAAATACCCCTATATATTCAACTCTTTATTTTAAAATAGGGGTTTAAAAGTAATATTGTCATAAAATGATTCTATTCCATTCCTTCTATGTTACTCCCAAACAAGATCACTTACATTCCATTCATTTTCATTCATTTCTATTCTTTTATTTTAAAACATCTAATCAAGGTTACTTAATTCCATTTCATTCCATTCTTTTCCCTACTTAAATACATTCCATTCCCTTATGACCATTCCATTCCCTTCCCTTATGAATTCCCAAGTGCCTTATCAAAACCCTAATTATCTTTTCCTCTACCTTATATACAACACATCAAAGATGTGGGCTTAGTGGGGTAGTGGGCTGTAGTTTAAAACCCACTTAAACTTATCTCTTTAGTCTCCAAGAGGCCCATAAATATCTTCCTCTTTTATTTATTTATTTAATTATTTAAACTACTGCATCAAATTGTATGCATTAAAACTTTAATCTTCTTACCTATTTTGTAACACCACAAAATTGTCTACTCCCATCTTACTATGCACACACCTAAAGTACATCAACTCTATATTAATAATGATGATGACGGTGATGATCATAAAATCAAATAAGGGTATTACAGACTAAGCCACCATACAAAAGAAAGAAAGAAAAATTTCCAGAACAAAGCAAGTAAAGAAGATAAAGCAAATTGAATTGGTTTTTGTTACAGATTATTACCCCCATCTATTGGAAATTAATTTATAATATATAATCCTATATGTAAACAAAAAAAAAAGTTTAATAATAAACCTTTTGAAAAATTCAGGGAGAATCCTTTCCCCCACATGTATTATATTTTTTTTTATAAAGTTTTGTGTATTTGTTGCTTTCTTTCACTAACTTCAAACATGAAATTGTTGTTGATAAGGCCTTTGCAAACAACCTTGTAGAAACACCAATCTCAAAGATTAAACCAAGCAACCAAACCTCGTTAGCAATAGTCATATCTCTCTCAGGCATTTAATCAACGAATCTATAGCATACTCAAATGCAACATCTGGTGAAAGGCAAATGGAGAAAAGAAAAAAAAACCAAGAATTAGGCAGATGTGTATAATTTATGGAATAAATTGGCTAATATAAAAGTTCAGGGGGTGTTTTAGCCGGTGGTTGAAAATTCAGGGTGTGTATGGGCATATTTCCCAAAAAATATTACAATTTGCACATGCACATAAGCACGATTGCTTCTAATTCATCCACATAATTCAAAATATTACCATATGCATGATTGCTGCTAATCAATAGCATTGTTTACCATCTATAAATGGATTATGCACATGATCAATGATGCTAGTGTCCACGGTGGTGGCTTAGCATGACCCATAAATACCGAATTAATACTCAAATTCTATCACATGTTCTTAGTTTTTATAGTATTAATCAAACAAATAATGTAACACCCCAACATAATTGCATAATTAAATTTATGAGTTTATATGTTTGTTATTATCTTAATTAATTTAAGTGCATAAAGTTTTGATATTGTGATATTATAAACCATGTATACCCTTTTAATGTTGTAGAAAAGAAATTTTATAAAGATATCCTATATATACATACATACATACATACATACATATATGCAAAGTTATATTGTCATTGGGCCTTTCTTGAGATATAAGTTTATATGGGGTGAAAAGTATAAATGCCAAAAAGTGGAAAAAAGTGGGTCTTGATCTTTTTCTCCTTTGCTATGCACGTACACCCCCTCAAAGTCAATTTCCTCATCTTTTCTTTTGCTGTACTAGAAGCTTCTTGCTTCATCTCTTTTGCTCTTTCCTTTCTTCTCCTTTGCTCTTACACGGCTAGACCTCTCTCTCTCTCTCCCTCTCTCACCAAAACAATAAATCTCACTCTAAAGAAGGAATTAAGAGCCTAAAACTAAAGTTTCAGCTTCAAATTTGTGTGTAAGTAATTAAAACCTTATTTGATTTTAGAGTATTTTGATAGTTTAATTGTTTTCCTTTCTTTGTTCTCAAATCTGGTTTTAGGGGCTGAACTTGTGATTCTGTTTTTGTAAGTTGAAAGTTTGATGGTTTTATGGTTTATTGGATGCTTAATAAGTTATTTTAATGTTTATTGTATTGGTATAAAAATACCCAAATGAATTGAAGACCATTTGCATTTAGATGATGAATTTTGTATCAACATGCACTGAAGCTGTCACTGTGACAGATTCGATGTTCACCCCAAGAAAATTCTGTATTAAATCATTTGCTCTGAATTAGGATGCTAGAAGTAGTTTTTATGAATCGTAAGACAAATATGGTTGTTATGGAAGTGGTCTCACTGTATTTGGATTAATACAAAAATAATGGTTTAATTTCTAAGTTGCATAAATTTTTGTCAGGACAGATTTGAGCATGTTGTCTTGTACTATTTTTAATAAATTGTGATTTTATGATTTGACTTTGAAATTTATACGGTATATATTAGACATATAGGGGAGTATTTCTGTAAAATTTCATAATGATTGGAAGTGTTTGGACAGCCTATTTGTATTTTACAAATGGGAAATTTGTTGCTGGAATGAGCAGTAAACAGTGTAGGATAACTCTGACTTTGTGGATTTAATTTTGAAGTTAAGGTAAATGTTTTGAGCTATAATTTAATGTGGTTATCTTTTGGTATGTTTAGATCATAGAAGAATTTTTATGCCTTAGTTTCTCTATGTTTTGGTATGTAACGCGTTTGATGATTGTACCTTGTTTTGGGAAAACTCTATGTGAAGGGAATTAAGATTTTATTAAGTTGAGAGTTAGGTTGTGTTTGAGGTATAAGTTTATATTTTAGGAAGAGTTTTTAGTAATAAGTTTTGGTCTTTTATTTAGGTGACGAGAACGAGAATACGAACACTTGAGCTCCTCTGGTACAAATCTCTCGCGTCTTCTGTTTTCAGGTAAGGGATTTGTGACATATGCATTTAATAAGTATAAAGACTATTTAGAAAACTATAATGCATTAAAACCTTTTAATTAGAGATATTACATATAAGCATGAATTAAGTAAAGATTTATATACGTGACTTGTTGAATCCTATATATATGATAATTTTAGCATATTGATGCTACTACTCATATTATGAACGTAATATTTAAAGAAAGAATTGGATATGCTACTGTTATGAAATAGTTATGTAAAAGTATAGTATCTGAAAAATATAGATTTTAGTTATTCCATTGTCATGATCTGAACTCAGTCAGTAGGGGTTATAGTACTGGTATTTCCATGGAGATTCTGTTTGGCCATTAAAAATGGGACTGGCTCTGCTGTACTCGCCCTTGTTGGTAACCGCCAACTTGTGGAGGATGTCAACCTACCCCCATGGTTGAAAGTATGTATTATGATATGATTCCGGAATTACCTAACATTGTGGGGAATGCTGGATGCCTAGCACTAAGTGCTGAAAGCCTCCTAAAGTTGTGACAGACTTACAATCAGACTAACTAATATGTATTATAAAAGAGCTATTAAGCTATTTGGAAGTTATAAGAAAAATATGATGATAAGAAAAGTATGTTGAATTATGTTTAAGTTCCTTATCATGTTCTTTTATTATTATATGAAAGGAAAATAAAGTATTTTCATTTGAAAGTTCATAAGTTAATTTAAGAACAATATGAATAGTATGAAGACTATTTTATCAAAGTTAGCATGTCCATACAATATTTGATTTACATTCATTCTTATCAAAGGCCTATGGAGCTTAAAAATCTAACTGGGCTTCGCAGCTCACCCTATTATATTTTAGTGCACAGGTTCTTCCTGGAAGCAGCGAGAGTATTAGAGGTGGCAAGATTCTGTGATTCTCTTTTTTTTAGATTGTATAGTCTTTTTTTTTTCTTGTATAGTAGTTTAACTCTTTTGTTGTATAAGAGGAATCAAGATGTATTTGATCCTTTGAGCACAAATGTAATTCTGAACTTTAGTTTGGTTTAAACCCCAGTTGTATGTCTTTGGGGTTGAGTTTATAAATAAGAGTTTTTGCTAAATGTTTAGCTATGTAATATTTGCACGAATACCTAAAGTTTCAGCCAAGTGGCTATCTTACAAAGTTCAAATGAAATGAATTTTCAATGTTTTCACATTTTTATATATTATGGCTTTTATGCAAGAAAATAAGCAGGTATACAGGAAACAATTCTTGATAAGCACCTTTAGTTTAGGTTGATTCGTGTTAGTATTGAGGTAAACTTGATATTAACATGCCAGTCATGCTCTAAATTTTGAAGTACATGTTTGGGTCGTGACAAATAAACTTTGGAAAAAGAAATGGAGCAGGGAATTTTTGAAAGATGGGGTAATAATTTGTAACAAATACCAACTCAATTTGCTTTATCTTCTTTACTTGCTTTGTTGTGCTCCTTTTCCTTTCTTTCTTTTGTAGGTGGCTTAGTCAGTAAACCATATGACTGGAATCATTACACTGAGACCCTTAAGGTGGAGAAGCTAAACCTCATGGAGTCCTAAGATTTATATATAAAAAAAAAAAACCAAAAGCCATAACTTTAACACTGTTGGGGGCGTTTTTTATTCGTTGCCCACATGATGTTAGGGGAGTCAAGACCGTGACTCGACTTTAAGTTTGGAACATGGCTCAAAGGCTATCAGTGAAGTGTAAAGGACCCATTTTGCTCAAAGGCCAGGTTGCATCCAACAAATATTATTATAAGGCCCTAAAATATCTCCTAAAAAGATAAGCTAGCACAAAGGATGACCCACCACAATGAGTGCTTAAATAATAGTTCAGCGGTAAGCAAGAGAGATGTCCTACGGTAGATGTTTGGAAAATTAATGAATGTATTTGCATAGTAAAAATTATGTATTTCCTTCATAGCTGGTTAATATAAAAATGGGCCCATTATAACAAGTACACAAGAGGAAAAACGGTCCAGCAGTGAATATAACAGACTTCCAGCGGTAGACGTCTAATAGGTTAATACGTGTGTTTACATGGTAAAAATCATATGTTTTCCTTATTATTATTAAGTCAACATAAGGGAAAATTTCCATAGTATCCAAAGCATTATGACTTTCATCATAACAACAATAAATAATGATTAAAGGCTTGATAATTACAAGTAAAAGAGGAAAAAATAGGAGAAATGAAATGAGAGAGAGAGATTCCAGCTCAGTGCAGCATATACTGAACTAAGATTTTTGAGGAATATATATGTGTGGCATGGATGGGGTAGTATAAGCTGTTATGAGTGAGTGGGTATGTAAGCTTGTGATGGTATGATAGAATTAATGTTGAAACTAAGTTTTTAGTGGGTAAAAGGTTGTTTATGACTAATTAGGAAGCATTTATGGGCTGTGAATATGCAGAAAAAGGAAGGGAATGTCTAAGGCTAAGTGAATGTGGGCTAAGAGGAATGATTTATGAGCTTGGGGAGAGTTGAACCACAAGCAACGTGACAAGAAAAATAAGAAATTTCAGAGGGGGTTAGTTGGTGTTTTGTGGGTTGGTGTGCTTATCCTTTTATATTGGAGTTTAGGGCCAAAATGGCCCAATACCACAATTTTCAGAAATTTTTAGCAAAAAAACACTGTTTCGAAACTAAATAGGGAAATACCACTTTTATGGTACTCGAGTTTGGCAAACTCGAGTACCATTTGGAACTCGAGTTTAAGACACTCGTGTTCCTAGAAGTTTTGCCACCGTGGCACTGCTGTGGTGGAAATTTGGCGAATAAAAAAAATAATATGGTACTCGAGCTTGGTATACTCGAGTACCATGCAACACAATACTCGAGTATAACATGCTCGAGTACCTTTTATATATAAAATGTTGTTTATTTTATTTCTACAGTACTCGAGCTCACCAAGCTCGAGTACCTTGTAACTTTTTTTTTTTTTTTTGGGATTATTGACAAATAAACATAAACATAAAATGTTGTTTATTTTATTTCTATAGTACTCGAGCTTACCAAGCTCGAGTACCTTGTAACTTTATTTTATTTTGTTTTGGGATTATCGACAAATAAACATAAACATAAAATGTTGTTTATTTTATTTCTACGGTACTCGAGCTCACCAAGCTCGAGTACCTTGTAACTTTGTTTAACTTTGTTTTGGGATTATCGACAAATAAACATAAACATAAAAATAAGTAGCTTTTCTATGTATTTATTTATTTAAATAGAAGCATTGTAAACTACAGAGATTTTAATTTCAAAATATGAATTTAATTTCTACATTAAGTAAAACTATTCACTGTTTTCTCATAAAAATTGTTCACTCACTTTTTTGCGTAAATTATTTTTTGTTCACTATTTAAAAAATTTTTCGCTGTTTTCTCATAAAACACCTAGTAAAATCGTGTTTTCTAAATTTAAATGCCAAATCTGAATGTTTTTTCATGTTTGAATTTCACAATAATTGAATCTATTTTTCTGCATTGATAAAATCTACTTCTACACTAATAAAATTTTCTCTTTGCACATCATGTTTATTGTATATTTGAATTTGCTTACTGCATTCATAATTTTTTTTTTTTTTGCATTAAGTAAAACTATTCGCTGTTTTCTCATAAAAATTGTTCACTGTTTTCTGCATAAATTATTTCTAGCATTCTACATAAAATTATTTTCTGTTCAGCATTATTTAAAAAATTGTTCACTCACTTTTTTGCGTAAATTATTTTTTGTTCACTATTTAAAAAATTGTTCGCTGTTTTCTCATAAAACACCTAGTAAAATCGTGTTTTCTAAATTTAAACGCCAAATTTGAATGCTTTTTCATGTTTGAATTTCACAATAATTGAATCTATTTTTCTGCATTGATAAAATCTACTTCTACACTAATAAAATTTTCTCTTTGCACATCATGTTTACTGTATATTCGAATCTGCTTACTGCATTCATAAAATTTATTTTTTGCATTAAGTAAAACTGTTCACTGTTTTCTCATAAAAATTGTTCACTGTTTTCTGCATAAATTATTTCTAGCATTCTCCATAAAATTATTTTCTGTTTAGCATTATTTAAAAAATTGTTCACTCACTTTTTTGCGTAAATTATTTTTTGTTCACTATTTAAAAAATTGTTCATTGTTTTCTCATAAAACATCTAGTGAAATCGTGTTTTCTAAATTTAAACGCCAAATCTAAATGCTTTTTCATGTTTGAATTTCATAATAATCGCATCTATTTTTCTGCATTGATAAAATCCACTTCTACACTAATAAAATTTTCTCTCTACACATCATGTTTACTGTATATTCGAATTTGCTTACTGCATTTATAAAATTTATTTTTTGCATTAAGTAAAACTGTTCACTGTTTTCTCATAAAAATTGTTCACTGTTTTCTGCATAAATTATTTCTAGCATTTTGCATAAAATTATTTTCTGTTCAGCATTATTTAAAAAATTGTTCACTCACTTTTTTGCGTAAATTATTTTTTGTTCACTATTTAAAAAATTGTTCATTGTTTTCTCATAAAACAGCTAGTGAAATCGTGTTTTCTAAATTTAAACACCAAATCTGAATGCTTTTTCATGTTTGAATTTTACAATAATCGAATCTATTTTTCTGCATTGATGAAATCTACTTCTACACTAATAAAATTTTCTCTCTACACATCATGTTTACTGTATATTTGAATTTGCTTACTGCATTCATAAAATTTGTTTTTTGCATTAAGTAAAACTGTTCACTGTTTTTTCATAAAAATTGTTCACTGTTTTCTGCATAAACTATTTCTAGCATTCTGCATAAAATTATTTTCTGTTCAGCATTATTTAAAAAATTGTTCACTCACTTTTCTGTGTAAATTATTTTGTGTTCACTATTTAAAAAATTGGTCGATGTTTTCTCATAAAACACCTAGTGAAATCCTGTTTTCTAAATTTAACTGCCAAATCTGAATGTTTTTTCATGTTTGAATTTCACAATAATTGAATCTATTTTTCTGCATTGATAAAATCTATTTCTACATTAATAAAATTTGCACTTTGTACATCATGTTTACTGTATATTCGAATCTGCTTACTGCATTCATAAAATCTGTTTTTTGCCTTAAGTAAAATTGTTCACTGTTTTCTCATAAAAAAATTTCATTGTTTTCTGCATAAACTATTTCTAGCATTCTGCTTAAAATTATTTTCTGTTCAGCATTATTTAAAAAATTGTTCACTATCTTTTCTACGTAAATTATTTTTTGTTCACTATTTAAAAAATTGTTTGTTGTTTTATCATAAAACACTTAGTGAAATCGTGTTAGATGATGAAAGAGATATTTCAGACTTCTCAGATTCAAGTAATGATGATTTTCAAAAATTTCTACCTACGAACATTAAAGATTGTTGTTAATGTCCACACGTTATGTGCAATACAAAATGTTGTTGTTAATGTCTGACAACAGATGATTATATACATTCAACTTTTGCAAATCTAAAGATTAACTGTTCATTAGTTTTGGCTAAGTTTATATGAAATCACTTGCTCATTTTTTCCCTGCAATTCTTTGTTGCTACATATGATTCTTATGCTTTGGTTGGACAATGTCCTCTGCTTTGTAATGTAGGAAACACCTTAGGAAGTGAAATGCCTCTAGTTAGATATGTTGATGTTTCCAATATTCTGTTTGTGTAATTTGAAATGTTACACACATAACACTTATCACCTAAATTAGATTTATTGTACATTACTTGTTAAGCCCTGACAAAAAACACCCATGTGCTATTACTTCTAACCAGTAGTCACAGATTATGGGAAGAGCGTTTTGAGTAGCATCCTTGAAAATGACCAAAGATAGTAAACAGTTCTACATGTGCTGCTTAACAGCTCGGTACTATTGAGCCTCGACCAGAAGTACCCATCCACACTCACATGAATACACAAATATGCAACCTTTTGTAATGCACCGTTTTCAAGGATGCAGAGCATCCCTAGAAAGTTTATGCATCAATTTTGGGGGTGAGCTGTCTACCATTGCTACACTGATGTTTGCAATGCTACATGTGCTGCTCAATGATTTGGTAAGTTCTTTGATTTTACATTGAGTTTACACGATTTTGTTCCTTCAACAATTTTGAAATTTTCATCAAATCAAGATGATCAGTACATTAGTAAACAGTTTTAAATTGAATTTTCACGATTTTGTACATTTGACAACTTCAAATTTGGAAACAAATTTGGATGATCTATACATCTAATGTAATTAATTTTCCATTGAGTTTACTCAATTTGGTAAGTTCTTCAATTTTCATTTGAATTTTCAATATTTTACACACTCAACGAATTCGAATTTTTCAACAAATTCGTATTATTTGTACATCTAATGTACACTATTTTCCTTGAGCTTTCACGGTTTTGTACATTCAATGAATTCAAATTTTTTAAACAAATTCATATGATCTGTATATCTAACGTACATGCTTTTCCATTGAATTTTCATTATTTTGTACTTTCAATGAAGTCAAATTTCTCAACAAGTCTAGACTATCTGTACATTTTTCAACAAGTCTACACATTCACGATTTGGTAAGTTCATTGATTTTCCATTTATTTTTCCCGAATTTCTACATTCAACTAATTCGAACTTTTTCACAAATTTGAATTATTTGAGGCACTTACCATTAGGTGATTTATACGAATCACTCATTTTTCTTTCATGGAGTTTGTCCAATATTCATATGGTTACATATTTAAAAAAAAAACACAAAAACCATTTAAGTGCAATAACCGAGCCAATGCTAAAACGGTTTGTGCAGAAAAAAAATGAACAATATTTATGAGAAAACAGTGAACAGTTTTACCTAATGCAAAAAAAAAGATTTTATGAATGCAGTAAGCAGATTCGAATATACAGTAAACATGATGTGCAAAGTGCAAATTTTATTAATGTAGAAACAGATTTTATTAATGCATAAAAATAGATTCAATTATTGTGAAATTCAAACATGAAAAGACATTCAGATTTGACGTTTAAATTTAGAAAACACGATTTCACTAGGTATTTTATGAAAAAAGCAAACAATTTTTACATAGTGAACAGAAAATAATTTACGCAAAAAAGTGAGTGAACAATTTTTAAATAATGCTGAACATAAAATAATTTTATGCAGAATACTAGAAATAGTTTATGCAGAAAACAGTGACAATTTTTATGAGAAAATAGTGAACAGTTTTACTTAATGCAAAAAATAAATTTTGTGAATGCAGTAAGCAGATTCAAATATACAGCAAACATGATGTGTAGAGAGAAAATTTATTAATGTAGAAGTAGATTTTATCAATGCAAAAATAGATTCGATTATTGTGAATTCAAACATGAAAGGCATTCAGATTTGACGTTTAAATTTAGAAAACACGATTTCCCTAGGTGTTTTATGAGAAAACAGTGAAGAATTTTTTAAATAGTGAACAAAAATAATTTACGCAGAAAAGTGAGTGAACAATTTTTTAAATAATGCTTAATAGAAAATAATTTTATTCAGAATGCTAGAACTAGTTTATGCAGAAAACAGTGAACAATTTTTATGAGAAAATAGTGAACAATTTTACTTAATGAAAAAACAAATTTTATGAAAGCAGTAAGCAGATTCGAATATACAGTAAACATGATGTGCAAAGAGAAAATTTTATTAGTGTAGAAGTAGATTTTATCAATGCAGAAAAATAGATTCAATTATTGTGAAATTCAAACATGAAAAAGCATTCAGATTTGGCGTTTAAATTTAGAAAACACGATTTTACTAGGTGTTTTATGAGAAAACAGCGAATAATTTTTTAAATAGTGAACAGAAAATAATTTACGTAAAAAATAGAGTGAAAATTTTTTATGAGAAAACAGTGAATAGTTTTACTTAATGTAGAAATTAAATTCATATTTTGAAATTAAAATCTCTGTATTTTACAATGCTTCTATTTAAATAAATAAATACATAAAAAAGCTACTTATTTTTATGTTTATGTTTATTTGTCGATAATCCCAAAAAAGAAAAAGAAAAAGATACAAGGTACTCGAGCTTGGTGAGCTCGAGTACTGTAGAAATAAAATAAACACATTTTATGTTTATATTTATTTGTCGATAATCCAAAACAAAATAAAATAAAGTTACAAGGTACTCGAGCTTGGTGAGCTCGAGTACTGTAGAAATAAAATAAACAACATTTTATGTTTATGTTTATTTGTCGATAATCCCAAAAAAAAAAAAAGTTTACAAGGTACTCGAGCTTGGTAAGCTCGAGTACTGTAGAAATAAAATAAACAACATTTTATTTATAAAAGGTACTCGAGCATGTTATACTCGAGTATTGTTTGCATGGTACTCGAGTATACCAGCTCGGTACCACATTATTTTTTTTATTCGCCAAATTTCCACCTCAGCAGTGCCACGATGGCAAAACTTCTAAGAACTCGAGTGTCTTAAACTCGAGTTCCAAATGGTACTCGAGTTTGCCAAACTCGAGTATTATAAAAGTGGTATTTCCCTATTTAGTTCTGAAACAGTGTTTTTTTGCTAGAAATTTCTGATAATTGTGGTATTGGGCCATTTTGGCCGGAGTTTAGGAAGATATTAATTAACAAAAGTCCAAAAATGTAAGACTAATAGGGGGGCAGAGTATCAAACTTAATTATCCTAGGATTTGGCTATAAATGGAAGATTTGCTTTTGGGTTGCTTTGATTCTTGGGTAACATGACACATGGTGAGTATTTAGGGTAATCTTGCATTGAATGCTAAGAATGTTGAGATTGTATTCAGCCAATGGGATTAAGGCAGGTATTAAGAAGAAATCCTAGTGCTGCAACTGAGATTTGGACCCTAGGAAGTAGGAGTCAACACCCTAAGCTATGTGTCAAAATTTAAGTCCACTTCCGAGGGTTCCATTGGAGATCCTTTTATGTCTTCCAAACCACATGTTAACAAATTTTCTCCTTTAGGATTCATGGGCTTGTTTCATGAACCAATTATATACATTTTTAGTAATAAAATAAATTATTTGATTGAGGATTTCATGAGCTTGGAGGTCTTAGTTATGGTTTCCCTAAGTTGTGACAAAAACTTAGGGAAGAAGGGTATTTATTGCCCATTAGCCTTTAGGTGTCAACCTTTGGTACTGTTCACGTTAGAGTTGACAGTGGGATAGGTGGCCAGCCCCTAATTTGGTTTGAGAGCTTGGTTGCTTCTTGAGGTGACCTTCAGCGGAAGGTAGAACTGAATGGAATTCTCCAACGGAGTTAGTTTGCGCATATGGGGTGTTTTGGCATAGATTTTGTGTTGGGCTTGGCCTTAAGAGCTGAGTATTTTGGTGGGCCTCTGACTTGGTGGTTCTTTCCACATGGGGCTATCTTTTTGCTTTCTCATTGTGAGCCCTACAAAATGGACAACGTTACCATATATTGCCATGAGTTTTTATTCCACATGGGCTTTAGTTGTTAGTACAAATAAAATGCATCCATGAGTTTTAATAAATATTTATGATAGGTTTTGGGTATTAATTTCCATGGGTTTTAAATAACAACTTGTATAGTTTCTCATAATTTTGCTAGGGATTATTTTGTAAATGATATTTTCTTTGGGACTTTTAAATAGTAACCTCCAATATTTTTTGAGAATAATATTTACCATGGGTTCTAAATAGAGGCAACATCCATGGGTTTCAAATAAAATATGGTAACAACCACTATAGTGGAACAATGTGATATTCTCATGGGTTTTTCTATAGATAATCATAATGGGTTTGTAAGGAGAATAATCACCATGAGTTTTGTAAATAAATATTATGAATGTTGTGTTACAAATAGTGACCATGGGTTTATATTATGATTGAAATAAATAATCATAACTTTCCATTGGCTTTTATATTAGTAACACAAATTCATAATTTTCCATGGGCTTGATATATGTTTGCCATGGGTTTTAGAAAAATGAATAGTATTACGTAACATAAATAGCTATCGTGGGTTTATAATATGGTATGAAATAAATAAATATTATGAGTTTAAGATAAATAATAACTTTCCATGAGTTTTTATATTAGTAATACAAATTCATAATTCTCCATGGGCTTGATATATGTTTGCCATGAGTTTTGGAAAAATGAATAGTGTCACATATCATAAATGGTTACCGTGGGTTTTATAAGATAGATTTCATAGGTTGGTAATATTGTAGTTATAAGTTTAAGAACTTAAATATTGTTTATCATTGGACATTAAGCGAAATACTTATGAGATAGTATTTTGCCAAGTATTGATAACTTTGGGCTTTTCACAGAATAGTGCCAAGTAGCTAGCTTGGACTTTTAATATTGCTAATGAGAATTGAGCTTAGTTAAATAATGATAATAAAATTAGATAAAATTTGAGTTTTTTGGCTTTTAGTGATAGTTTATATCATGAACCAATTTAGATAATGAGATATGAAATATTTGTGGTTAACATTATAATAGGGCAAAAAAATATTTGGGAAAGCCCAATAGCTTATTTTGATGTTTGAAAATAAATAGGGTGTAATAAAATTAGGTGTAAGAAAAATGTACCCTAACAAACACTAAACTCAAGAATCTAGAAAGCCTTGCTCTGCTTTGTAATATTTTTTAGATATCTCTCTCAAGCATTTAGTCAAACTGTTGTATAGCATACTCAAAAGTAATAATGCAATACACGTTCACTAGAGCACTAGCCACATAAGCATCAATTGCAAAACAATATAAAAAATATACTTCATTCACCTAATATGTATACCATAATTTCAACCCCAAATTTTAATATTTGTTTCATTTGTAAATTCTATTAACTTCTATGAAACAAACAAGCTCATAGAAACCCAACCCCAAAAAATTAAACCAAATGAAGAAATTCCTCTAGAAATTCACTCATGGAAATAAAAATAAACAGAGGGTTCTTTGTGGATTTAAATACCAATACCAGCAAAAGAAAGAAAAAGAAAAAGAAAAAAACAAATGTACTAAGTGGTAGCTGTCAAACGACGATGGAAGCACAAGTCGCTATTGAGACACTGGCGGCGATACGACAGGGCTACCTGTGATGCCCTAATTTGATTGGTTGTGTGATGTGTGTGGGTGTGTGATGAGTCTCACATCGGGTATTTACTGGGTAGATCTGAGTTTTTTTAATAACTACAAGAAGCCTTAATTGTGACTAGTCCTTTTGAGGTATAGTGCATATGTGGCTAGCGTTTTTCCTTGGATCGTTATATATGGTATCAGAGCCGGCCTGGTAACCCCATGGGGCTCAGAGACACTACCCCACAAAGTGGGCCCTAACGAGGACGTTAGAGATTTAAGTGGAAGAGATTGTGATGCTCCAATTTGATTGATTGTGTGATGTGTGTGAGTGTGTGATGAGTCCCACATCAGGTATTTACTGGGTAAATCTGGGTTTTATTAACAACTACAAGGAGCCTTAATTGTGACTAGTCCTTTTGAGGTATAGCGCAGATGTGGCTAGCGCTTTTCCTTGGGTTGTTACACTACCTATCACGATGGCTTTGGTTCTGCCATGTCTCTCCTCTCTTTGATGCCACAGACCTAGCTTTCTTTTCTTTCCATCAATTTCACGTTAATAAAATTGAGTTTAATAATTTTTAAATCTCATGTGTATCTAATTTTGTTAATTAACACTAAACTAACAGAGGTATTAATTTGGCAGATGTGTATAGTTTATGGAGTAAATTGGCCAATATAAAAATTCAGGGGGTGTTTTGGCCAACGGTTGAAAATTTAAGGGGTGTATGAGCATTTTTTCCAAAAATATATGTTAATTTTTTTTATTTTATATTAACATATACCCTTTGATACTAGAAAAATTTTGTTCATGACTTTTTTTTTTCCTGGGCTTAAAGACAACCCACAAAAAGGCTCAAAATCTGCATATAAACACAATTGGGCCATTAGAGCCACAAGAAGCACGTGCATATCAGAGATAATGGAATCCAAGAGAAAATCTAACTTACTACTAAATCAATTACATGACTAACTAAGGTTTGGATTGGGCGTTTCAGCCCAGCGTCTGCGTTTCACGATTTTTTTTTTCTTCTTCCTGGACGTGCACCGTGCACTATTCATTGGTCATGAATAGTGAATTTAGGCCAATAAACAGTGAATTTAGGCCAACAAACAGTGTTTTTTACCTGTTAAAAAATTATTTTACTACAATATTTTTCAGTTTTCAGTTTCAGTAGCTGTATCTAAACGGATCCTAAAAAGAATCTTGATTAACTAACTAACCACGTGCATATCACGTGTTTTACAACTCATCTCACACAACATTGGAAATACGACAGGTAAGTTTGTTTAGTTAATAAAACGACTGTAGGTTTGCTTTATTGGGGTAAAGTTGTTGGCGCAGAGCACCATAGATTGAGAAGGGTTAGCATTTCCTTCGTTCTACAACGACTTAAATGATTCTACAAATTATATACTTCAATTTGTTATTATTTTTTTTTTGAGAAACATTAAATAGTTTAATTAAGGTCACCGCACATCTCAATGTATAAAGCAAGCATCAATCTTTCAAACTGCAAAAAGGTAATGAGTTCAGATAGTCTCTGTTTCAAGTTCACAAAAAAAAAAAAAAAAAAAAAAAAAAAAAAAAAAAAAAAAAACTAGAAGAATAAATATTTTACCAAGACAAGAAGCAATGCATATATATGATCGCTTGCGTTGCGTAAATGTTCATCCCTCAACAGCATCCAACAAAGCTTGAGCGAGCGTAATAAACATCAGATGGTCCTTTAGCTTTTCCTCTGATTCTTTTCTTCCTTCTTTTGCTTTTTCTCTCAAGGGTTATGCTTTTCTTTGTTTGGTGGCAAAGATCTTGTAACAATTATATGCCAGCATACAACAAGAAGTTGTCCCTACATAATTGCCTTTTATCAATGTTGAGTGCCCGTGATAGATTCCTTGGTTCTTCCTGTGGATTATAAAAGCAGGAAAGAAGAACATTTGTAGTAGCACTTTCGCACTTTCCATATCCATTATCATTTTCATTTCTGATATCTATCAATCTTCCATTTCCGAGTATGGCTGAATCTCTAGTTTCTTCTCTCTTGGAGCAGTTTACTTCAATCACTGTTCAGGAGGCTGAACAAGAGATAAGGTTGGTCGTTGGTGTTGATGAAGAAGTTCGAAAGCTTGAAGGCAATCTCCAAATCATCCAGGCGGTGCTTGACGATGCTGAGAAAAGGCAGCTGAAGGAGGAAGCTGTTAAGCTTTGGTTAAAAAGGCTCAAAGACGTATCCTACGAGATAGACAATGTGCTGGACGAGTGGAACACTGCAATGATCAAATCAGAAATTGAAAAACAAGAAAAAGCTGAAAGCTCCCTTATTCTAAGGAAGAAGGTACGCTCTTTCATCCCTTCCTCCTCATGTTGTTCTCGTCAATTTAAAAAACTTGGTCTACGTCACGACATCGCTCACAAAATAAAAAAACTGAGTGAAAAGTTAGACGAGCTTTTCAAAGAGAGAGTCAGGTATGGGTTTGAATTGAATAAGGGCACCAAAGCAGTTGAGCGACCAACAACTACCTCTCTGGTTGATGTGTCTGACATAGTTGGTCGTAATAAGGATAGAGAAGATCTTATAGGGAAGCTATTGGGGGAGGGTAGTGAAGGAGAAAAAAACCCTTACGTCATCTCACTAGTAGGCATGGGGGGTATTGGGAAAACCTCTCTTGCCCAACTAGCCTATAATGATGATAAGGTAAAGGATTATTTTGAGATAAGAATGTGGGTTTGTGTTTCTGAACCTTTTGATCGTTGTAGGGTTGCCCAAGCAATCATTCAAGAGGTTGAACATACTTCCCCAAACATTACTGAATTTGGAACTTTAATGCAAAAGGTTAAAAGTTTGATTGAGGGAAAGAAGTTTTTTCTTATCTTAGATGATGTGTGGACCGAAGAGAGCAAGGAGTGGGAGCCGTTCAAATTTGCACTCAAATGTGGTGTCCAAGGTAGTAAAATTTTAGTTACCACACGTAATGAGAAAGTTGCAAAGATGGTAGATAGTGCCTCTATGACTAATTTGGGAAAATTATCTGAGGAACATTGTTGGTTGATAATAAAAAAAATAGCTTTTGATGGGATGGATGAAAATCAACGTGAGCAACTAGAAGACCTTGGTAGAGAACTAGCTAATAAGTGTAAAGGCTTGCCACTTGCTTCAAAGACTCTAGGAAGTCTCATGCGTGACAAAAGAAGTAGGCAACAATGGAAGAATATTTTGGACAATAATTTGTGGGAATTCGAAGATGTTCAAAAAGGTCTTTTGGCACCGTTATTATTGAGTTATTATGAATTGCCGTCAGTAATAAAACGATGTTTCTTATATTGTGCCATCTTTCCAAAGGATTATGTTTTTTCTAAAAATGATTTGGTCTACCTATGGATGGCACAAGGGTATCTCGACTTAAAACAAAATATAGAGATGGAAATCATAGGAGAAGAGTACTTTGAAAAATTAGTCATGCGCTCTTTCTTTCAAGATTTTGAGAAAGACGACAATGATGATGATAAGATAATAAGATGCAAAATGCATGATATGGTGCATGACTTCGCCCAATTAATGTCAACAAATGAATGCTTCACAATTTGTGTTGACAAAGAGTTGGTGATAGATTGGAAAAGTGCTCGCCATTTAACATTAGAATTTTACAAGGAAACACAATTTCCAAAATCTATCTATAATGCAAAAAATCTTCGGACTCTTTTTCTTGGAAATTCAAGCATGGTCATCCTACTTGATTTATTCCAGCATTTGACATGCCTCCGGTCATTGAATTTGAAAGATAGTTCATTTGAGAAACTTCCAAATGAAGTGGGAAAATTAAAACATTTAAGATTGCTCAATTTATCAGAGAATTATGAAATTATAGAATTACCTGAAATGTTGTGTAATTTATGTAATTTGCAAACTTTGGATATTAGTTTTTGTTATAAAATTAAGAAATTACCCCAAGGAATGGGTAAACTAATTAAATTGAGACATCTTCTTATTGATCGGTGTGATGAATTGACCGAACCCTTTCCAAAAGGGATTGGAAGATTGAGTTCTCTCAGAACATTAAAGATGTTCACAATAGGTGGTATAAACAATATTGGAGAATGTAGACTTGGAGAGTTGAAGAATCTAGTCCACCTTAAAGGGTCTCTTGAGATAGGAGGCCTGGAAAACGTAACAGATGTACAAGAGGCTGAGAATGCACAACTAAAAAATAAGATACACCTTCGTAAGTTGAGTTTATGGTTTGGTGGGGAAGCTGAGAATAGGAGAGGGGAGAATGATGAATTAGTTCTTAATGCGTTGGAGCCACATCCAGAGTTGGAGAGTTTAAGGATTGTTGGGTACGGGGGTACAGGGTATCCTAATTGGCTGATGTCTTTGACCATTTTGAAAAAGCTTAAGCTACAGTCGTGGGATAATTTAGAGCAATTGCCTCCTCTGGGGAAGCTGCGTTTCCTGGAATCATTATCTATACGGAGTTTGTATAGTGTGAAAAAGGTGGGTGTTGAATTTTTGGGAATAGAATCCAATAGGAAGAAGGATGAGCAGATGGGATCAACATCAACATCATCACTTATCTTATTCCCTAATTTGAAATCTCTCTTTTTTATGTGTATGTTTGAGTGGGAAGAATGGGATGGGATGGGAGAAAGTGGTGTTTCAGGATCAGTTTTAATTATGCCACGTCTTCAGGTTTTGAATATTCTATGTTGCCCAGAGCTAGAGTCCCTGCCCAACTTCCTCGAGAAAACTTCGTTAGAGGAATTGGGTGTCGATTGTCGAATTTCCAATTGGATGACGTTGGCAACATTATCTGGATTGAAAACACTTCGTCTCCAGGATATCGACGGAGAGCATTTGCCCCCTTTGGGGAAGCTGCTGTTGCTCGAATCATTACAGATATCTGCCCCCGAAGCGATACGGTGGACCCATAGTTTGAAAAAGGTGGGCGTTGAATTTTTGGGCATAGAAGAAGAATCCAACAACAACAACAAGATAGACGACGAGAAGGGATCGACATCATCATCTTCTTCTTCTTCGCTTGTCTTATTCCCTAATTTAAAGTCTCTCAAATTTTCGGGGTTTAAAGAGTGGGAAGAATGGGATGGGATTGGAGGAACAATGAGAGAAGAAGAAGCACAAGAAAGTGGTGTTACTATCACTATTATGCCACGTCTTCAGAAATTGCAAATTTGGTTTTGCCCCAAGCTGAAGTCGCTGCCAGACTTCCTTCCTACAACTCCATTGAAGACACTGGAAATCTGGTTGAGTCCAATTCTCAGTGAATGTTGCAAAGCAGAGATAGGAGATCAATGGCCCAAGATTTCTCACATACCCAACATCCAGATTTACAATCTTTGAAGCTGTGCGAAGAGATGGTCGTCCAATGCAAAATTAAATCTCAGTTAAGGTAACTTCTTTCACTTTGTCTTCTTCGTTTTTTCCTTTCTTTCTTTTTATATCAACTATATATTCTATTTGTCTAGGAAAAAAAAATTAAACAAAAAAATTAACAACGTTCGTAGACAAATTCATCAGATTTGTGACCAAATAGTTCACCTTCATTTGCCCACTAATACTATTCACAAAATTTCAAAAATGTGTTGGAGATTTTACTACTGCGTCTTAATTATTTTCATAATCCCTTGTTCTTCATTATGTTGTCTTGTTTTATGATTATCAAAAAAAGAAAAGAAAAAAAGTTACCTTTGTTTATTGTATTTTTATTTTATATGGTTTTTCTTCTTCATACCAATGACAAGAAGACTCTTCTTTGTTAAAGTGTTTTCTCTGTGGTAAAATCCTCATGCTAAATATTTATTTTGTAGGCCTTATTGAACCAGAAATCAAATGAGAAGCATATTTTGTGCTAGAGAAAATTTGCGTGTATGGATGCATGTTTGTAAAACACCCACAAAAGAAAGGCTTGCATTTTGTATCGCATACTGACAAATGAAAGGTCAGCAAGGTATGTGATCATTTGCAACTTATGCAATCTTCTATCTATTAAATTTCTAGAATAAATATTTAGCATGAGGATTTGGCTCATAATCATCAGCTTTAACATTGCAGGTTAAAGAGTTTGAATCCAGAGGAGTGCATGTGGTTTTCTTGTCCTTTAGATTGAAGTGTTTCGTGCAAATAAAGAGGGAGAGAGTGGGATGTTAGCACTGGGATAAGAGGGAATAACTAGATAGAAGTCTATTGTTTGTTTGTCTGTTTATGCCATCCATGGTTGGATAATTTTGGAATGACAATGTAAAAGGTGAAGAGTAGAAGACTGGACCAGTCCAAAAATTCCCCAAATTCTGGAATCAAGGCCATTCAACTTTTGGTTTAATATGGGCACTTTGATTATAGTTCTCTTACAGGTAACTTCTTGTTTTTTTTCAGCCCCTTTTTGCTATTGTTGCATTTGCTTTTTTGTACATTTTTAACAACTATAATGTCCAACCTATCAAGGGTCTAGGTATGTTTCACTCTCATTTAGTCCAGACAAAATGCAAAAGTGTTACATGCTCCCCGGTCCTCATTCAATCTGATTTGATTTGGCGATACATGTAATTTTTAATGGATATCATTGAGTATATTATTTTAAAAGTTTTTAAAATCCTAGCACATAGCACAGGATTTTTTTTTTTTCTTGGTAAAATCCTCCATTATCAATTCAAAGATATAGCTAAACTAGCTACCCTGCCATGTGACACATGAAAGGAAAATTAGATAATTTCCATCTTTATCTATATTCTAATCTTAAGATGAAAGAGAAGGGCTCTTTAGGCTCCAAAATGATTTTGTTGATGATCAAGTTTTATAGATACAGGGTTAGATGCTTGAAGTTATCAAGTTTTATATCAATATCGTATGTTTTGTTTCTTGTCGCAGAGGCTGAAGTGATTTTTTACATTGAAGAATGTGAAGTATAAGGGGTGACCACCGGTCAAGAAGAAAAAATTACAAATACCTTGGCTTTGTTAGTTGGATAGAAAGAGTTGGATACTCTTTTCTGGAGCAACATTCGTGAAACGATGGAAACAAATAACATTTTCTTAATAGTCTATTGCAACTTCTTTGCTGCCTCAATCTTATCCTCACTCAACAAGTTTCCTCTGTGGTTGTGGTTTATTTCCTTCATGATATAGGTAATTACAGAAACACTACACATAGATGTACTTGCTCTCTCTCTCTCTCTCTGCTTTTGGCTGAGGCAAATTATAACTTCCTGCTTCTATTCTTTCACTTGTCATTATTGTCTTTTATCACACATTCATATATGGGGGCTTTCAACTTTCTGATAAAATCAAGAATTGTTTAATCATGCTTCATATACCCCCCCCCCCCCCCCCCCCCCCCCCCCCTCCCCTTGTTTTTTTTTCTAAGTTTGTATTTTTCCCAACTATTTCAAATGGGTTGAGGTGTTATGTCAATTCTTTCTCCTAAGCAATTAACCTTTAGTTTAAATATTAAGTAGTTTCAAATCAGAGAATTTAGATTTGTAAAAAGACAGTTGGCCGTCATTTTTTTTTTATTACAAATTTTGTGAGGAAAAGTGCAATAAGAAAGGGTATGTGTCCAAAATCTATTGCTTAGATATGACTAATAAAAAAAAAATTCATTGCTAGATATGCTTTTTAGTTTTTATCTTTTATTTTCATTTTTTAAGGGGTAGTAATTCTAGAAGTTTCACTAGAATTCATGTTTGGTACCACAAAATAATCTCAGTTGCAAAGCTTGACAAAATTTTCTCAGCTCATGCTTGGTGTTTCATTCTATCATTCCATCATCTTGTTTTATTGTGCAGGGTGAACTTCAAGCTGTGTCATTTGGGAAAGCACATCTTGCACAAGAGGGAATGGTCATGCAAAAGATTTTGGCACCATGATTGGAACATCACGAGGGGTCAGTTGCATCTCCAAAGCCATCTGCAGAATTTAGGAGCAGAGCATGTTGCAAAATGTTTGACATTAAACTTTATGATTTGAATTTACATAGTTGTCTTTGCCTTGGGAAACAGCTCCAATTTATGTTTAGTAATTGTTAACTCTTGCATCTTAGCAGTTGTACTTTCGTGGAGTAGATGGGACTTGGAAAGAACTTCTGTGATATTAATATGAGGTAATGCAATTTGATTCAACACAAATGTTGGTTTGTTGTACTGTGGAGGTAACATTGGATTATTTTAGGATCCCTGATTTTGTTAGGACTGGGTTGTGTAATATTGAGAGCCTTTAGCTCAACATCTCATGGTGTTTCCAATGGAAACATCCAGGTTGTAACAATTATATATATATATATATATATATATATATATAAAGTAATACTAAGAAGCTTCTGCAAAATGATAAGTAAAAATTTGAAACTTGTGTAAAAGAGCACTCTTCTTTGCAGGAAACTAGAAGGTGTGCTCTCAAAGTTTTTATGGATGGACTTCCAAAAACAATTGATAAAGACATATTGGAAGTCTGGGATGCTTTGAATAATTTGTGGTGGGTTTTAGATCACATCTACCTTATCTCGTAATGAAATCGTATGTTTAAATCTCATATAATTGAAATCTGGTTGCCATTCATAATTCAGGGCACAGAAAAAGGTCCTTGTTGTTTACATACGGTAAATGAGACTCATTAAGCCCATGTTTGAAGTTGTACGCATAGAGAATGGTGTTGTGCACTACAGGTAGGCTTTTTATACATCTTTTTACTAGAAGTTCCTAGTTTTTGAATGTTCCGAAGTGATAATGATCTAAAAGATTGGCTTTTTCCAAATGCTTCATTGTGGCCTTAGCATTGTCTGATTTCTTCCTCTTATCAGCTTTACTTTGAAGGTCTGCATTTTGTTTCTCTAGTAAAGTAGATAAATTTTCCCGTATGAGGACCAACTATTTGCAAAAAAAATGCTAGTATTATTGGGAAATTATATAAAATGGAAATTGATCAGATTGAATGTTAATGGAGATAATACAGGGGGGGTTCTCATATTATGAAACTGCCCTTGTTATTCTTGTTTTAATCTATTTTATGTGGTTTTAATTTCATTTTGCTACAGATAAGATCAAAGCATTGGCAAATATCAAGATTGCAACCTTTTCTGTTTCTTACAAAGAAAGAAAAAGAGTTGTTGATCCATAAACATATATTGCTAGAAGAACTTCAAAGTTGCATTTTGTCAACCTAAAATTTCATATGGATTTTTGAAGAAATTAATGTTAAGTATTGAAGTGCAATAAGAAAAGTGGATATCTTAGAGTATCATTAGGTATATTAATTGTGTTACCTCCTTCATATGATACTTTCATTACCTTCTTCCCCATTGCTACTTCCCATTTACTAAATATTTAGTTTTTGGTTGTCCTTGTTTTTCCATATGTCAAATTCTATCTAGAGAAGCAAATTTTTGTGTTGGTGCAAACTTTTATACATGGATGCATTGTTGGGAGAGCTGCTAAAAAACCTTGATCATCATTTCAAAGAGGCAATATGGAAAGCATATCATATCATAATGGGTCTCTTTTAGTGGTCAATGAGATGTATGGACACTTCAAGAGTAAACCTCCCTTATAATGAAATGAATGTCACTATTGAGACAGGCTTATGTATAGACCTTCATTATCATTTCATAGATGTAGCAAAGCAAGTTTTTTTACATGAACAATTGTTCTCTTTTAGTAGACAACGAGATGTCGGGGGACACATCAAGAGTAAACCAATTAACTGACCGTTGCATCTCAGGTAGTCTCTATCTATAATTTTGAACGCTTGCAATTATCCAGCTTTCCTTTTTGTAGGGTTGGGTGCTTGCTATTAATCAAGTTTCAAATTAATACCGTTTGTTAGTTTCTTGTCTTAGAGTCTGAAGTGTTTCGTGGCGTGGATGAATTGGAGAATGAAATTGATTGCCTAGAGTAGAGAAGAAGATATTATCAATGCCTTGGCTTTGTTAGCTAGATAAAGTAGCCATCAGTGGTGTCTTGTTTTCTTGGTAATCCTATATCCTTGAATGAACAGTGTTTTCTACTAGATTCTTATGACTTCTTTGGTCTTTACTGCCTCAATCCCATCATGTCTTTCACTCCTGGAGTTTCCTCATTAATTTTGGTTTATTTCCTTCATGATACAGATAATTACAGAATGCTGAAGATAAATGTACTTTGTAACTACTCCCTCTCTCTCCATTTCTGGTTGAGGCAAAGTGTGATTTCTCTTCCCTCTTTCTCTTTTCACCTCTATTTTGGTGCCATAGCTTTCTTGTTTGATCACTCATTTATTTACTAGGTACTTCCAGCTTTTCAAATAATTAAAATAGTTAAAAATGCTCCATAAATTTTCCTTTATTTCTTGTATGAGTTAGTTAATTGATTTTCTTAGCAGAAAGCCACATTACTACATTATATGATTGTTTATAGTTAAGAAATAGGTACATGTGAAATGAATTCTTGTTTTTACATTCTTTGTTTTCGCTGTCCAACAAATTTCTTGAAAAATAGGATGCGTTCTTATGTCCATTCCTTTTTAAGCAATTATGAGTTGGAACATTGTATGGTTTCTAGCAAGAGAAGAATTTTAGTCGTAAAGAAGCAACTAGCCCTTCTATTTTTTTTGTTATAAAAATTGTATAGTTGAGAAAGGGTAGTGACAAAAGGTTTTTTAGGCCAAAAATATTGCTTGACATAATTATGGTATCTGTAATCCTAGAAGTGAAACTAGAATGCCCCTTTAGTAACACCCAAAAAAAAAAAAAATCTTATCCATTAATTCTCTCATTCTTTCTTCTTGTTCATTAAGCAGGGTGAGTTGGGAACTGTGATGTGTTTGGATAAAACATCCCATGCAAGAGAGACTGGTAAACGCTATTTTTATTTATTTATTTATTTAAATTCCTACCTTTTATTACCATCCATAATTTCCTAATTCTGGAATGGCTTATTAAAAGGTGGACAAGAGAATGGACCAAGTAAAGAAAGAAAAATCCAAATTTGTAATCAGTATGAGCAAAAAATATAGGTATTGAAGGCATATAACTCTTGCCTTTGATATAGGTACCTCAATTCTAATTTTCCTACAGGTAACTTTTTATTATTCTCTTTCCATGATGTTGCTGCATTTTCTTTTTGATCCATTGTCAATAACAATCATTTCTAACCTATTAAGGGTCAAGTAATACTTTGTCCTCTTTCTAGCCAGACATCATGCAAAATGTTGCGTTCCCTTGGGCCTCAGACATTGTGAGTAAATTTCTAACTACAAAGCTCTGCTATCATTTCAAAGATGCTGCAAAAGCAATCTTGACTTCAAATGCTGGTGTTCTGTAGAGGCCAGCCTATTTGGTGACACATAGAAAGCAACTGAGGTAATTGGCCAGCAAAATCTTTATGTAATCTCTTATCCATATTTTTGAATGCTCATAACTATTACATTAATATATATATATATATATATTGACTTTATAATCAATGTCATATGCTTGTTTCTTGTCTCAAGCCTATAGCATTCTGTGGCAAGCATGGGAAGCAACCACCAGCTAGAAGAAGATATTACAAACATCTTGGAACAACATCCCAACTGGAAGAGTGTGGCATGGGAGGTAACGATCGGTTGCTGCTTTTATGAAACCAATAAGAGTTTCTTGTTGGCTTATTATGATTTCTTCGCTGAAGGGGATTTTTACTTTCCTTTTTTGTTTTGGTTCATTTCTTTTATGATACAGGTAATCACAGAATTCAGAATATCTTTAAGTTCTTTTTCTCCCTCCTCTTTTGGCTGAGGAAAAGTAAAATTGCTTATGACTCTTCTTGCCTTTCTGCTCCTCTCTGTCATACTGTTCTTGTGTTGATGTATCGCATATTCATTTATGAGCGTTTTCAGGTTTCTAATACAATCAAGAACTAGATACTCATGTTTCATAAATTCAATTCACTTTTTTTCTTAACTAGTTGTCAATTATTCCCATTAGACTGCCCCAAATCATTGCATTGAATATTGCTGCATCTTCTCACCATTGATTAGAACTAAATTTCAACATCTTATCGCTATTGGAATTTTTTATGTACAAGACTAAGTAATTGTAAATAACACTGAAACCGCCCCATAACAAGAGTTCAAGCCTACCTTTCTTTTGGGCCAGTGTCTTTTTGACTACTATTAGTTTCTTAGCTTTTATCTGATTAGCATTTTGAAGCACTATAGTTCACCTTGATATCTTTTACTAATGAAAAGAAATTTCTTTAGAATTGGTCTGCGATGCAATATTGATTCCTTTCTCAATAAATTATAATGAGTTGGAAGATTGTTTAGTTTCTAAGCATAAAATTAAGATTAGTTGAAAAGCAAATTGGACATCAATATTTTGTATTATGAAATTTAAAGAAGAAAGGGTGCAATGAGGAAAGATAAAGAGACCAAAACAATACATAGTTTCTTAGACACCATTTTGGTGGCTATGATTTTAGAATTTGCACTTGAATGCACAGTTAGTACTACAATGGCAACAACAAAAACTAGAACAATTCAAAGGCTTAGAATGCACAATTATAAATAAAAAATAATTTATGCGGCAATCTTTAAAAATGATGTTTTTTTTTTTTTTTTTTTTTATAAGTAAGAAAGATGTTTATTAAAAAAACTGCTTTATGCAAAGTAGCACAAAGCAAAAGAAAGATCACAAAAAAGGAAAGAAAAGCAGAAACATAAAGGAAAAACTAATTACAAAGAAATAGCGAGCTAAGGAACAACGAGAGAGAATCACTAGATGTTATTATTTTTCTTTTATTCATAATTCATTTTGTCTTATTTATTATGCAAGGTGAACTTGAAACAATGTTCCTCATGGAAGAAAATCTTGTGCAAGAGGGAAACATCATGCAAAAGGTTAAATTTTTTTGTAGCACCATAATCTGGACATCACATGGCTTAGTGACACCTCCAAAGTAGTTTAATCATTCAGGCCCAGGGAATATACTAAATATATATTGTTTGCCACAGATAACTTTATAATTTCATTTTCATAGTTGTCATTAACTTGGCAACTCCAGTTTATATGTTCAGTGGTTATTGATCTATGCATTCCAACCAGCTGCACTTGCTTGGAGTAAATGGAACTTGAAGAGGGACTCTATGATCTATGTGGTAATGAAATTCAGGTTGGCGCGAATGTTGGTTTTCTTGTTGCAGAGGTAAAATTGGATTCATTTTATGATCCCTTATTTTGAGAGTCGTGGAACATTAATAAGTTGCTGTGAAAAGGATAATTTACAAATGTGTAACTTGCATAAAAGAGTATCCTACTCTGTAGGAAACTAGAAGGCGTGCATCCAAAGATATTGTGGCTGGACCCCCATAAAACATTGATAGTGGAACTCTGGTAATCATATGCTTTGTTTTACCTGTGCATTGTGAGTCTGATCTTATCTCCTGATGCATATAATTTAATCTCAAAATTGTCTCAAGCTGGTTAGTAATCCTGATTCAGGTTACAAAGTCTTTTGGTTCTGACACTCACATGGATGAGGCCTAACATGCTGTATTGATGCCCATGTTTGAAGTTGTAAGCATTGAGAAGGATTTGCACGCTGCAGTGGTGAGCTTTACCTATATCTTATAACTAGAAGTTCCTAGTTCATGACAGTTTGTATTGATGGTCCAAAAGATTGGCTTCCAGTCTTGTGCTTTGTAGCCTTAACATACTCTGATTTCTCTCATTTGATAGGCTGACCTTGATAATTTGACTTTTGTTCCCTTGAATTCAGCATATTTTGAGAAAGGGACTTGATGGGGCATTTTGTCATATAAATTTGCAAGCAATGTTATCCTGTGTATTTGTGGCTAGAGAATTCAAGGTAATGAGGGATATATTGAAAGCTTTTTGCATTGATCAATGTCTTTTTTGTAATCCTTTCACAATACACTAAATTTAAAATTTTTAATTTGCTCTTACAGTCCGAGTGTCCACAAATTTTACAATCAGCCACTTATTTGCATATACGTGAAATTGAAGGCCATGAAGTACAGGCTGTGGTATTGTGTATCTCATTCAACATATAGGTAACTATTTATCCTTATTCTTCTTTATCATCTTGCCTTTTTCATATTATCTAAGAACTTAAACAATAAAATCTGTAATTATAATTTCCATTTTTCTTATTATAACCAACACATTGCTCAATATTATTATACTATGTTATTGTAGGGGATTAAGAGGACTATTTGATATCTTATTTTCCAATGGTTATGCTCAACTCCAGCCAGATTAAAACTCTTCCTTTTCTGCCATTGGGAATGGCATAATTTTCTGAATCTTGCACGTTTTGTATACTTACACCAAATGCTTGTGATTTTCTTTTGGTGTCGAATCCACTAAAATTTTTATAGCAATGATGGTCTTACATCCAATGTTGGGAAAATTTATCATGATGTTCAATATGGTTTTAAAAACATTTAATTGTGAAAGCACCTGATTGATTGTTCAATGGAGTTTACAAGTGCTTAAACGTTGTAATGATTCTCATATTCTTTACACTTTCATAGAATTTGGAGTGGAGAATTTCATCAAAATTCACTTTTGGTTCACACTTTCACAAGAATGATTTTATAGTCAGTTAATCCACCAATACCATAACCTACAAATCAAAGGGTGATTAAGAGGATTTACCATTTTTGTGAATTAATAAAATGATCTTGGTATTAAAGCTAAGGTTTCCATGGAGTTGTCTAAAATACCCCTTTAGTTTGGAGATTTTTGTTTATGGGCTTTGCTTATGAGTATTTTTAACAATTTTTCCCCTTCTTACATCTTTGGCTGTGCAGTCTTGAACTTTTGGTGAAGCACATTTTAAATTGGTGGGAATTAATATGCAACGGTGTACCTTAGAACGCCATTTCTTACATTCTGGTACAAGTACAGTTGATTGATAAAGCTCTACACAGTTGAGCTCCAAAAGGCAAAATGGAAAATCTCTATGCTTGATTTGTAGACACAACAGTGTTGATTGATGAAGCTCCATTAACATATCATAGGCGCATCAATGTTGCATGTCATGGAGTTCAAGAAACAATATTGTGAAGCAGTGGCACACCGCACACCAAGAAATTTATGACCAGTGAACTCAGTTTTGCAATTTCGAGCCTAGAATTTGCACCCAAAATTTACATTTAATTCCAGATTTTTGAACCTTTTGTGTGCTGTGACTTGTGTATAGCCATGAAGCTTTTGGGAGTACGCATTTTTTTTTTTTTTTTCCATCAATCCTCCTTTGACATGAATGTGATGCTCCTCATGGAAATTTTTTTATAAACTTGCTTTCATCTGGATTGTTGATGGTGTCCAATATGATTGTGGTTTTACTGTGGTGAACTATTTGATGTTCAGCCCCTCGTGCTATGATTGGAAATCAAGTAGGAGATCAAATGAAATTAGCTTCGGAATTTGGTGGGCGATCAATTCCAAGTAAAACTGGAACATCACAAACCTTAGATGCTATCAGCTACAATGTATGTTTTAGATGCCATCAACTACAATGCATGTTTTTGGTGCCTTATACTTGAGATTATAGAAGTGAGATTGCTATATACTTCTATCTGTAACTATCTTCTCAAAGTAATAAATCTGTGTAACATTTCCTTCTGCAATAATAAGTCATTTTTCCCTAAAAAGTCATTGAACAATGCAGGATATTCAAGGTGGGGTGACTTGCCAGAATTATTGAGCATAACAGTCACATTTGATATCTGTCTTGCTAACACAAAATAGTCTTGCATCGAACCTACTTTCATTATAAGAATGTCTTTATTACTTCATTTAAGTTCCTACAAATGCAATTCCAGATTTGTACAGAAAGATTTATGGAGGCTAACTTTTGAGCGTGTTAGGCTCTACACCATCTATTTGTTCACTTATTAGGCAGTCAGCAATTATTGCCATGATAAAGCCACAACCATATTATATTGTTAAAGTCAACACGATATTATATTATAGTCCTATTCATTTTTTTGATCCCACAAACCGAAAGCTTGCTGGGCCATGTTGATTACTTTACTGGACTATTTTATGATTTTATGATTTTTTATTTTTTATTTTAAAAGGACCATGTTAATGTTATGACTTTTATGGCATAATTTAATAGATATGAAGGGTTTTTTTTTTTTTTTTTTTTTGAGAAGAAAATAGATGTGAAGGTAATGGCATTAGCCAAAGTCTAAAATTTCAAATTCTATTATACACGCATACAAACATATTGTATTATATAACTTAGATTGAGTCTCATATTTTGATATTCAATAACTTGTTCATGAATATACTATTATTTTTGAATTTGAATTATTTGATAGAATTTGAATTATTTGATAGTTGAACATTAATTTAAACTTGAGCTTAATGTCTTTAATAACTTAACAAATATACTCATTTTTTTAAGGGTAATTACATTCTCCTTTCTTGAATTTTGAAGAAATAACACTTCACTCCAAACTTGAAGGGAAAAAATATTTTCCTTTTTACATTTGTTTGACCAAATTTTATTAAATTAATATTAAAATATTATGCACTAACTTGGTGCTTAAGGGTAGGTTTCCAAAATTAACCTCAATTTCAAAATTAAAAACCCTTATTTTTAAATTTTAAATTAAAGTGTAATTTAAAATATTAAATAATAAATTTTGTTTTTATTTTTCCTCTTTTTTTTTTCTCCATGAGTTACAAAGAGATTTGTAGTTGCAATCCTCTTCTTCTTTTTTTCCTCAATATGAGTTATAGAGGAATTTGTAGTTGCAAATGTTTTGGTACTTGATAAAGTTTTTTTTTTTTTTTTTAATTCTGAATTTAGAAAGAGATTCTTAAAGAAATTTAAAATATTTTATTATTAATATAAATAAAAGGGGTATTAATTTCTTCAAACCTTAAGGCTCAAGGAAGGGGAGTGTTATTACTTTTTTTTTTTTTTTCTTAAAGTCAAACCCAAGTTGTAAATAAATAACTTAGTTCATCTATAAACCAAGTCACGAATTAGAATATTCCATCCCCTCCCTACCCACTCCAATTTGTTTTGTTCTAGCTTAGAGAAATAGAAAAGGAAATGAGTCCATGCCTCTCTAGATATTATTCAAAAAAATAAATAAAACAAAGGTATGAGTTTGCTCTTTTGCTATTGTCATTGGATCAATCTATTTTTCCATATAATTTGCAATTCAATAATTTTTTTTTCCTCAAGGGAAAAAGACTAAGACAAAAACATGGTAGAAACTGAAGATCTTTGACTTTGACGTGGGTTCTAGTCCTTATGGCCTAGCGGAGCCCCACTAATTTAGGGACCATTAAAACAAGTACAGAATGCCAATTTGGCTAACAGATCAACCACATTTTTTTTTTTAGATGAGCAAAAATTTTAAACTCCATCTGATAAATTAATTGAATATTAAAAAAAGGAAAAAAAGAATGAAAAACCAAATTTAATTTTCTGTTTTCATTTCTATAATAAAACAAATGTTTCTTGTTTAACTTCCTGAATTTCTTTATACTATCCCTAAAGATGGTGATAAATGAAAGGAATTTTTAAAATAAATAAATAAATAGCGATTAAATTGGCCAGCCATTAGTTTTTAGGTACCAAGGCCATCTAAAATTAACCCACCAAATTATCTTGATCATTTTTTTATTAGCTTAACCCTCTGTATCTTTCTTTGCTTCTCAACTTGGAATCAGAATCTTCTCTCTGTGTCTATAACCAAATTCCCACGATTTCTATGTACCAATATTTATATATTATATATTTCTCTCTCTAGCACACCTACATTTTGTACATCATATTAATCATGACATGTAAGACAAAAATCTGTGGCCAGTGTTTGTTAATACTATCATAACAACGACCCAAGATTTGTGTTCACACCCAACTGTCTTTTTCCATCAAACCTATGAAACAGGCCTAAATAAACAAACAAAAACTCTCAGTAGAAACAGAAACCAAAGACAACATCAAAACGTTACTGTTCTGTTGTTCCACCCTGGTTCAATGCTTTTTATTACTGTCTCTTTTGGTAAACCCTCTCTCTCTCTCTCTGTCTCTCTCTCTCTATCTAGAATCAGCATAAACTGAAAGGGGTCTTATTTTTTGTTTTTATTGGATTACGTTTTGTTTGTTTGAAATGGGTTTTATATATGTTCTTGTTTCTTGGTATGTATAATCGATTTCTTCTATCTATTATTAGCATAAGCTAAAATTAGTTCTTAAATTTGATGTTTATATTTCTTTCTTATCCTATTTGGGTCTAACTTGTTTTTTATTGGATTATTTGGTGTTAATTGGAAATGGATGGTAGATATGTTGTTGTTGCTGGGTATGCATAATCTTTTTTTATCTGTGATTAGCATGAGCTGAAATTAGTTCTGTGTAAATTTTATTATTGTTTTTATCCTTTTGGGTCTAACTTGTGATTGGTTTTAAGGAATCTTTCTAATTTTGGTCCTTGAATTTAACATAAACTAGTAAGGTTTTTTACTAAATTTGATATTTCTTATTCGTTAATGGTTTAGTAATATGGGTCACATGGATTTTCTTGATATGGGTATGTGGACTAATCTGACATAGGTCATATGGTTTTGTTTTGAGCATTTAGATGGATGATGATGAAGAAGAGGACCAGTGATCTGTGTGTTTGTATGGGGATTCATGAATTTAGCTACAGGTAGAGGTTTTTGAATGATGATGGTGAAGAGCAGAGGGATATAAAACCTCTTTTATTGAAGTTTGGAGTGGCTTTAGCCATCTCTTTTGCTGGATTTCTCTACTCTCGCCTCAGAACCAAAAGGATCAAACCCTCACCATCGCCCCCCTCGCCATGCTCTTTGGGTTCGCATTTTTTCTTTATATCAAATCTTTTTATTGTAGATTTATCTGGTCCTAGTTTCAAGTCCATGTTTTGATTATATTGTGCTTTACTAGATCATGGGAATGAACTTAATTTAAAAGGTGGAAGAGCTTGGCATAAAGATGATCTTCTTGGCGTAAAGACAACATCCATTTCCTCCAATACCGTTTCTGTTGCAGCTGAATATGTAAGTTAGTAACTTAGTTGGATCTTAAATCCCATTCAAACACGATGAGTGTTTTAATCTTATATGTAATGAATTCAACTTTTTGATAGTGAAAATCATTATATACAGGCGGAGTGAATGTTGATTGATTTTTAATTGATTTCTTATGTTTGTAATATTGTTTGATTGGTGGAGAATCTGTTGATGGAATTGCTCAGTCTGAAGGTTAATAAAGCCGAGTATTTTTTTTTATTTTTTTTCACAAAATGGACACATTGAATGATTTTTTCAAGTATGTTCTGTAAAATAATTGACCAAATTGAACTTTATTTTCTGTTTTTATGAAACTTGTAGATCTATTTCCTCTCACTTTCTCTTCTATTCTGTGCAATCAAGCATTATACCATCGATGTGTGGATTATTTATGAAGTAATCATAGAAATTGTGGCAAATTATAATCTGCATGTTGAGAGATCAAGGAGAAAATAGAAGTGTTAATTTGAAGATTGTTGATGCAGTGACAAACTTAAATATTCCTTGTTTTTATCTCTATTTCTTGATTTCCCTGCAATGACAGGGGTTATTCTTTGATAGATTTGTGTTTACTGTAAAATCTATTAGTTATGAGTCAATTCAGGGAATTAAATGACTTCATCTGCTAAATTTGCCAAATTTGCTGTAATATTGGCCGTTCAAATGACTGGGAATGAGTGGACAACAGTCCCATTTTGTAATAGTTTTCAGAGAACCAAACAAATGGATCATTAAAATTATGTTAGATTTTATTTTGCTGAATTAAAATTTAATATGATCTCTATTCATTAGGATGAGACATTCATACCGAAGGTCTGTGTGACTCCATAGCTGGATTCTCTCCCAGCAGTAAAAGTAGTGGAGATAAAGAAGAGCTCCTCTCGCCAGAGTTTAATGATCTTGTGAATGAACTTGACTTTGCATCTGCAAAGGCTGGCCTTTTCTCCAAAGACTGATTTTGAAACACCCAGGTCAAATATAGATACTTCAAAAGCTTTTAGAAGTACTGAAAATGATGAATATGAGCAAGAGATCTGGCACCTGAGGAACATGGTCAGAGTGCTTCGGGAGAGGGAGAGAAATCTTGAACTCGAACTGCTTGAGTATTATGGACTTAAAGAGCAAGAAACTGCTTGCATAGAGCTCCAAAATCGATTGAAGATAAATAATATGGAGGCTAAGCTTTTTACTCTCAAGATTAATTCCTTACAGGCAGATAACCAGAGGCTAGAGGCACAATTGGCTGAACATGGGAAGGTGGTGGCTGACCTTGAGGCTGCAAGAGCAAAGATTAAACTGCTCAAGAAGAAACTTAGGTCTGAAGCTGAACAGAACAAGGAACAGATCTTATCTCTTCAACAAAGAGTTTTGAAGTTGCAAGACCATGAATACAAGGATGCTCCAGGTGATCTGAATATTCAATTAAAGTTGCGTAGGCTAAAGGATCTGGAGGTTGAGGTTGAAGAGTTAAAAAATTCTAATTTGAGATTGCAGAAAGAAAATACTGAATTGAGTCGGAGGTTGGAATCTACTCAAGTCCTTGCAAATTCTGTTTTAGAAGATCCAGAGGTAATAGTTCATTTTTAGTAAATCCTTTGTTCTACTTCGTCTCTTCTGCTTCCTCTTTTTTTTTTTTTTTTATAATTATTATTTATCATTATTATGTATTATTATTATTCTTGAATTCATTTCACTATATGTGTATTCTTGCAGGGGGAAGCACTTAGGGTGGAGAGTGAGCACTTAAGACGCAAAAATGAGGATCTTGAAAAGGAAATTGAGCAACTTGAAACAGATCGATGCTCTGATGCTGAGGAATTAGTCTATCTGAAGTGGATAAATGCTTGCTTACGATATGAGCTTCGAAATTTTCAGCCTCCTGATGGTAAATCAGTGGCAAGGGACCTGAGCAAAACATTAAGCCCTGAATCTGAGGAGAAAGCCAAGCAGTTAATACTTGAATATGCACATTCTGAAGGGATGGGAGAAAAAGGGATCAGCATTATAGATTTTGATTATGACCAATGGTCAACTTCTCAAACTTCTGCTCTTACGGACTCTGGAGAGTTTGACGATTCTTCTGTAGATAATTCATCTGCAACCAAAACCAACAGCTCAAGCAAGTCAAAATATTTCCACAAACTTAGAAGAATACTTCTTCATGGATATTTATCATTAGAAAAGTCTGGATCTTTAGAAGATGCTGATTCCTCAAGGAGTTCAGGTATTTCAACAGGAATGTATGCTAACACTGAGGGGCATAGGAATAAATTCAAAAGTCTTCAGGGTTCATCTAGATTCTCTTTTGATCTCAACAGATTCAAGAGTAAAGAAGAAAACTTCAAGGATATAGATGGTGCCGAAAGAAATAGTGATGTGGGATCCTCTTATGCGTACAAGAGATTTGTTTTGGGTAGGGAGGGTTCTGATTTGGCTCTAAAAAGCTCACTTGATCGTCACTCAGATGACACCGAGAAGTATGAGTTGATGAAATATGCAGAAGTTTTAAAGGACTCTCTGCCTCAGGGTGGAAAACCCAGTGTTCATAGAAGAGCATCATCCTATAGTTCCTGTTGACAGATTGCCATTTGTATACATAACCAAAAATATCACCATTTGAAAATAGTAGCCGCACCTTTTCCACACTTTTTCAACTGTTTATACATAGGCAATAAAACACAGTGAAGGAATTTACTACACAATGTGAAGGTACCATATCCTTTTGGTTAGAAACCAGTCAGAAGCTTAATTTTTCTGTTTGAGAATGCATGTTTGATGACTGACAAGTGTTCATGAGTAGAAGCTTAGTTGTATGTATGAAAACAAAGTTTTCAACTTTTTGTAGCTGAAATTTGTAGATGAATGGTTAATCTTTTCGTTTTCCTTCTTGTCCTGTTCAACATTTTGTCAGCATTTGCTTAATATTTAATTGAAGTTTTGTCAAAACTCGTTAGTATTTGATTCCTATTGATCTCCTCTCTTCTAGAAAGGGTGCTTCAACATTGTCAAGCTAATATTATCTTTCAATCTTAAGACATATTTTGTTCCTTGTCCAAGTTTTTCCTCTATCTATAGACAGAAACCCATTTGGTCTGACAAATTAAAAGAACGATGAGTAACTCTGGCTTTCTTGGTTTTCTTGTGGTAAGTACACGTGGTGAAATCCATATCTAATAAGTTGCATTCCCATTGTTACTATTGAATTATCATAAAACTAAACTTTACTTCAAGAACATAGTTCATAGTTCATACAATTTCCAAGTACCGGATTACTATTCCCCTTTCCACATCCATTCCACTGCTATTGGGGCCTGAGGGTGAGAGATACCAACTTGATCTTGCTACATCGGTAAATGGGCTTCATTGATGGTTGGGTCCACGCAGTCATTTGTAGGCTCAGTAGGTGAAATTCTACTATCGACATATTCACCCAATGGCCAAAATGCAACCACATTTCTTGTTAGAAACTACTTTTGCAGAATAAGAAAGCATATGAAAATAAATGATTTGTGTTTATGAGGTACTGGTTTATTGTATTGTATCACCACAAAGCATATATTTTTCTTGTTCTTATTATGCATCAGGGATGATATTAAGCCAATGTTTACTCTTTGCAACAAATGAACGTCTTGGTGTAGGTCATATTTATGTTGTGTTGCATCATGTCTTTATATTCTGACCCAAAAGGGCTTTACTTTAAGGGTTGTGTTAACGAGCACCTTACGATGCCCATTAACAACAACATTTTGCAGTTTTTTATAGTGTTAATTTACTTTATGCAGCTTTTATTTTTATTTTTTACAATTTTTTAATAATTTTTTTATCATTTTTGGCAACATTTTTAATAACTTTTTATCTTTTTTATTAACACAACCTATTAAGAGAAATTTTAACAAGCACCGCACGATACATTTTAAAACCACCTTAGCTCTTTTTATACATTAGCGCTCACCAAATTCGTACCACAGTACCACCTGTTACTTTTTCCTAAATTAGGGAACTTTTTTTTCTTAACCCGACAAAGAAAAAAGAAAAAAGAAAAAAAACTACAAGTGGCGTTGACAAAAAAAAAAAAAATCAAAATAGTGACAAATTATTATTCGTAAGTAATTAGTAAGTAACTACAAATAAGAACATGTAAAAAGTTATCGATTCAATTGTTATGAAAAGTATGTTCTTTAGAATTACTTTTCTGGTAAAATTTATAAGTGAAATTGGAAAAACAATGAGTAGTGATGGGTGAGCAAAGAGCACTCTTGTTTTTATTTTTAAAGTTAAACTCTATTTGTAATGATCACTGAAATACGTTTAGAGTTTTATTTTATGTTGCTTATATTATATCTTTTACAAGCCTGAAAAATATTTTTATGTCACAATTACCTCCACTTACAGTCAAAGTTATATTACTAAAGTTGTACAAATTGTGTCTCATTTTAATTATTTGATCGATATTAATAAGGATCAAAATTTACTAATCAATCATTCAATTTGTAATTAAAAAAAAAAGGTAATGAAATTTAATTCAATCCCACTTTTTCAGTATTCATGGCCGGCAAGATCAGCAGGAACAACACAACACCTCATGCAATACAACCAAGAAAGTATGACCTCATCAGCTGATGATTTTGTTTTTTTTTGGTTACTAATCATTGTTCGCGATGGGTGGGCCCATAATGGAGTAAATCGCTGACTCAGAGAGTTTTTTCAGAGTGCTGGTGCCTGAACTTGAACTAGGGAGCTCCTAGTCAAATCCAAGACAGCCACTTTGAGACCAAGTGCCCAACCACTTGGCCAACCCCACTGGGTTAGCTGATGATGTTATTGGTACTATACAATATGTTCCCCAAGGGCCAGCAGCAATAACTTTAGGGAAATACAGGAGTCATATTTTTCCTTTTTTTGAAATTTTTTTTTTATAACTTTAATATTCACAATGATATGAGTATGACCATTTGTGAGTTGTGTATAAAAAGTGTCATCCAAATAAAAATAATATTACTTTTAATTATAATAAATTGTGAAAAATATTGTATACCTGTCATCATTGACCCAAAATTAGTAATAGATTAAAAAGAAAAAAAAGTATTATGTTCACAACAATTTTATAGTATTTTTATAACAAATTCTTGGTGGTTAATTATTATTAATTATACTATTTAAATTATTTTTTTGTCCACCCATAAAAGTCACTAACAACCTGTCACTTAAATTTTGTCATGAAAGTATTGTAAAAATGTAGTGGACAAAATAACACAAATACATAACCCACAAGCAATATAATAATTTATTCAACTAGTAACATCTTTTATTTTTGTACTTAGAAGAGTATAATTTTTATAATTTACACAACTAGTAACATCTTTTATATTTATACTTAGAAGAGTATAATTTTGGCAAAATTACAATATTGGTCTCTTAAGTTTACCAAGTGTGTGCGCAATTAGTCCCTTAAGTTTGAAGCGTGCACAATTGGTTCCTCAAATTTTTAAAATGAGCAATATAAGTCATTTTACTAACTGTCATTAACGGTGTTATTTATGTGACTAACGGAACAATGACTTAGCATTTTGTTTTAATGATGTGGCATATTTTTAATTTAAAAATTACAAACTAAAATTATACGCAAGTTCTTCACGCACTCCTCCACTCACCAATTGTAAAATCCAAGGTCATAGCTTTATTGAGAGCTTGAAGCTCAGCAACTTCTCCACTCACCACCACACCGTTCACCATAGCTTCCACATTCTTCCTCGCCTCTAAGATCAAATTATCTCGAGAATCACAAATGGCAACCCCAACACCAGCCACATTTACCATTATGCCCCTAACCCTCTCTTCGCTCACCAAGCCCTTGAAATACAACTTGAAACACTTCGAGTCAACCCAAGCCTTCGAAGACAAAAACAAAGACGGTGGCGAAGACTTGGCCGTACGGCAGGGGCGGTGGTAATTGTCGCCGTATTTTTCCCATTGTTGGTCACGGATGTTGTGGATATTGACAGCGAGTTTTTGATTGTGGATCTGACGGTTAAGATCCTCCTTCAATTTCCTCATCTCCACCTCACTTTGCTCGTGGTCCTCGAGTCCTTGCACGAACCTGTTCATGTCTTCGAGCATGAGCGTTGTGGCGATGTCCAAAGCGTCGTCGTTAGGGGATTATGGTATGAATACAACATTGTCGTTGTCAGGTTGTGGATGTGGAGGAGTGCTTGAAGAGCTTGCAGTTGCAGCGGCTAGGGCTTGTTGTTCCCTCTCTCCCCTTATTTGTCTCGTGGCTAGGTTTTTTTTTTTTTTTTAATTTTTTTTAAAGCTGTGGCTGGGTGTTTATAATTGGTAGAAAATAGTTTTTTAATTTGGTAAATAATGTTTCCCACGTGTAATTTTAGTTTGTAATTTTTTAATTAAAAATATGCCATAATATTAAAATAAAATATCAAGTCATTGTTCCGTTAGCCACATAAGTAACACCATTAATGACATTTAGTAAAATGACTTATATTGCTCATTTTAAAAACTTGAGGGACTAATTACGCACGCTTCAAACTTGAGGGACTAATTGTACACATAGGGTAAACTTGAGGGACTAATATTATAGATTCGCCTATAATATTTATCATTTAAGAGATTTGTGTTAGAAATTAGAATTTTGTTATAACAGTAATTAAAGAGCAATAATATCTATCTCTAAATAATAATTATTAAAAAAAAAAAACCCACAACAAAGAGCCGTCATACCTTCATTTTCCCAAGTTTTCTTTCCCTTTTCTCTCCCCAGACAAAGACACTCTACAAGTAGAATGAGCCTACTCACCAAAGGACAAATTTAATCACAGACAAAATCACAAATGTACACGTGTCAAAATCCCAGAGCGAGTATCCAAACAAAAAATCTCACACAACCCGTGCCCATCTCAATCAAGCTCACTGTCCGTACAAACCCATATATAAATCTCTCATTCCCTCTCTCTCTCTCTCACTCTCTCACTCTCCACAACAAAAAACATAAAAAGAAAAACCCTGCTACTACTGCAGATAGTACCACTACACATATTACAGTTGTAACAAACACCAAGCTCTCTAAAACTTTCTCTCTCTAAAAATAAACTCTCCTCTGTTTCTGAGCTCTTGTGACTTAGCTCCCAAGAAAATGGCGGCCAAGACTGTGTCTCTTCCGCCACAACCACAGCCACAGCCACAGCCACAGCCACTTCCACTACCACACTCACAACCACCACCTGGGTTTGTGAATTCACAGTGTGCTTCTTTATACGTGGGTGACTTGGACCCACAAGTCACAGAGTCCGACCTTGTCAAGCTGTTCACCACCGTGGGCCCCATTGCCTCCGTTCGTCTCTGCCGTGACAATTCGTCCCAGAAGTCCCTCCGTTACGCCTACGTCAACTTCGTCCATCACTACCACGGTATAAAACAAATATACCCCCTGTTTCTTTCTCTGTTTCTTTTTTTGTGTGTAGTGTGTGTGTGTGCATGTTTCTTTTTCTGCTTCTTGCTTTGTTTTTTGGGGTTTTCTTGGTGAATGATGAAATGGGTTTGTCTTGGTTTTCTTGTTTCTCAAATGGGTTTTTGAGTATTTCTGGTTTCTTGGGTTTCTTACTCTGTTTTTCTTTGTCTCTTTGTGTGTGGTTTTGTATATGTTTATGTATTTTGTGTGTTTCTTTCGTTGTGTATGCGTGTATGTATCTCTCTTTTTGCATGTATAATTTTATATCTCTGTCTTTGTGTTAAGTGTATATGTGTGTGCATTTAAACTTTTGGGGTTTGGGGGGGGGGGGGGGGGGGGGGAGTTTTCTTGGTTGATTGTGACTTGCGTACTTTTTGTTTGTGAAATGGGGTTGTCATTTCTAGAGTTTTCATGTAAATTAGGGCTCGTTTTTTTTTTTAGCTTTTGTGTTTATCAAGTGGGGTTTGCTTATTTTGTTCTCTTTAGGTTATAATTTCTACCATGAAGAACTCTTTAAGTTGTTTACAAATGGTCATTTTGGTATTTCTCTATCTTTCTTGAGAAACAAGTTATGTTTGCTTCACGTTTCTTTTAGCCTTTTCATTCTTGCATTACCATGTATTATGTAATTACTTGAGTTCTTCAACCACATCATTTGGTTTCTTGGACTTGATATTTTAGTAACTAACCTCCGCTTGCTGAAGGAATTAGTTACCTTACAATTTATGTTGCTTTTATTTTCTTAAAAATGATAACTAAACCAGGAATACCTTTGGACAATTAGTAGTTAAGTCTTGATTGAGCAGAGCATTTCCCTTTTTTAGGGAAGGATTACAAATTATGATACATACTCTGTACTAGACCCTTGATTTTCTATTATTCTTTTATTTCTTTCACTTTCTTGGCAAGCAAACAATAGCGTTTGGGTTTCCATCTTTTGTTGGGGGCGGGGAACTCTTGGTTTGTGTACTTCCAGTGTTTAATTTATTGCTAGTAGCAGTAAGATTCTTTGATTCTTCCATTAATTTTCCCTCTGATTCATCAAGTAAATATCACAATGTACTTTTGTTCTTCTGTTCTGATCAGCATCTATGGCTCTGGTCCGTCTGAATCACACCTATCTGAAGGGATTTCCTATGAGAATAATGTGGTGTCAAAGAGACCCTCTTTCAAGAAAGACTGGTTATGGAAATCTCTTTGTGAAAAACCTACCCCTTCAATCAATAGCCTTCAGTTGCACTCCTTGTTCAGCAGATTTGGGACCATACTTTCTTGCAAAGTGGCTGAAGAAAATGGAAAGAGCAAGGGGTTTGGATTTGTCCAGTTTGATACTGAGGAATCAGCTATGAGTGCTCTTTATGCTCTCCATGATACCGTGCTTGATGAGAAGAAATTGTAAGTATTCTGTTGTATATTGCTCTCTCTGTTATTTATCCTGTTTTATACTCTTTTGCTATCTTGATTATATTTTTTAACTTTTGCACATTGATGAGTCCTTTTGTATTTTGAAATCTCAGATTTCCTTGAGATGGTACTCTTTTGCTTATCCTGTTTGTCACTGGATAAATGGCATTGTCTCGGTCATAATGTGTTGATTTACAATCTGGCTCTTGAATGGAGAGGGACAAAACTGAAGGACAAAATTTGAAAACAACTAGCTCTTGTTGTGCCAAGAGCCTTGTAATTCTATGGCATTGCCCAATTGTCTCCTTGGGGAGAACTTGGGTTCAAATCCCCCACCCCCACATGTTGTAAGCAAAAAACCAAACAAAAGCATAAATTTTTTCATGTTCTCTCCAAAGTTAATCAGAGCAGGGAATTCTTGGCCTTCCATATCTCTTTCTTATTCTGCCTAAAATCTTTTCCTCCTATGTTTATTATATTAATTTGTGCTTTTTTTTTTCATTTCTCAGTTGAATATGACAATAGTTTGTTCCCCAATATGATAATATTTAAATTATGAACACTCCTTATAAATTTTCCTGTGAAGTGATTCTTAATTTTGTATCTGTTTTCATAAAATTGATCTCCAATGTGATCTCTGGATGGATACATGGATTTCTTATGTTTGTAGGTCTCTTGTAATAATAATAATTATGTTTTTGCAATTAATACTTTCCCCTTTTTCTTCATTTCTCTTTAGATATGTGTCAAAGTTTATGAAGAAAAGTGAGAGGATGGCAGCACAAGAAGAACTAAATTTCACAAATCTGTATGTGAAAAATCTGAGTGAAGATACGACAGAGGAGCTCCTTCGAGATCAGTTCTCCAAGTTTGGAAAGGTTTCTAGTGTGGCCATCATGAAGGATAATCAGGGTAAATCAAGAGGTTTTGGTTTCGTCAACTTTGAGTCATCAGAAGATGCTAAAAATGCTGTTGGGGCACTGAATGGTGCATTCATAGGTAAACATAGAACTTCTTTTTTTTTCTTTTTTGATAGGAAGAACTTCATTTCTATTTCCCTTTGTTTTGAGCATTATTATGCAAAGAAAAATTCATTGATAAGTGAAATCAATTTGTGAATCAGGATCAAAATATCTGTTTGTAGGAAGGGCTCAAAGGAAAACCGAGAGGGAAGAACTACTAAACGTGAATACGTGGAGAGGTGCAACTATACCAATGAGCAGTTGAAGGCTTCAAACTTGTTCGTTAATAACCTCAGTACATCAGTAGATGATAACAAGTTGAAAGAACATTTTAGTACCTGTGGACAATTAAAATCAGTTAAAGTGATGCGCCTTGATAATGGGATTAGTAAAGGGTTTGGCTTTGTGCGTTTCTCCAATCCTGAAGATGCTATGAAAGCTCTGCATATGCTTAATGGTAAAATCTGTTTAATGAAAGTTCTGCTTCCACTTAGGGGTAATTGATGAGTAGCTTTCTTAATTGAGGGATTTTTTTTTTTTTTTACTGTAGGGACCACTTTGGAAGGAAAAACTCTATATGTGGCTGTCGCTCAGAGAAAAGAAGATCGCATAAGGTCATTGCAAAATCACTATGCTCAATTCTCACCAGAAACTTTCTATAATTACAACTGGAATGTCCACCCTTTCTTTTATCACTTTCCTCCTTGCCCTTCTTCAAACCAGCTCCTATCCCAACCAATCCTGTGTCAAGATTATCAACAATATCCTCTAGTGACACAAACTTATCATGACCGCTTCTCCATTTTTGTAAGGATTTTTCTTTATTCTGTAGCATGAATTTTGGGTTGAGCATTTCTATCTGTTTCTCAAGTTATTCTTACATGACTGGATGAAATTACAGATTCCAAATGGGCAGAAAGAGTGGGGTAACACCAGGGATCAGGTCTACCAGCAGCATGTATGTTTTTTTTTTTCTTCAGAAACAAATAATGTATATCTCTACTTACCATCTGTCTCAGTTGATAGTAAATGACATCACATAACACACACCATCCATAAATTTATTATTTCTCTAACAAATGCTTGGGATCCTTTAAAGGCTTACATGTATCTGATTATATCACTCTTATGATCTTTTTCTTAGCTTATTCTATGGTTGTCTTGTTTTTTAAATTGAACTGTTAGGCTCTTTTGTTTTGTTCAATTTTTAATGTTTTTCTATCTTTATGGTCCCGTGACAAATGCCTACTCTAACGTTTCTGCCAGCTTTTGAAGAACAATGGGACTCCTGGAGGTCAGAAACTTGACTTCAGAAAGAAGGGAACAAGCGAAGTGGACCTGGGGAAAGTACCTATACTGGATCAGCAGGTGTCAAAGGCAGAGCTCACGCTGCAGGAACATCACCTGGGAAGTCCAGGAGGAACTTAGAAAAAGTTCTTGCTGAGAATCTTCAGGTCTGTGACTCAAATTCTTTCATCTTAGAGGGTCTTAGAATTTATGTCATTCTCTGAGGACTTTATAATTTGGGGGCAATGCCTACTACCATGATGAGCTTGATATTGAATTGATTCTCTAACACCTGAAAATGCTACACAGATAACAGGAATGCTGTTGGAGAACAACTCTTCTGATATTACCAAGCTGCTTAACCCTCCAAATGCTCTAGGCTGTTCAAGTTTTGGAGGAAAATGAATGATAGAATCATCACAGAAGGCATTTTGTTTCTTGAAATACTAATCTGGCCTTGGACAAATCTAACAAGTTCACTAGTCTCTTCTCAAGTTCTTATCAGAAGGCGTTTTTTTTTGCTCTATTGACAATGGACTGGCAGCGGATTTGTCAGTATTGTCATATATCTTAGAACATACAAACCTATTCTGACCCTGCTGCCGTTTTTCTTTTCCATCTTTTGTGATTAGTTTTTGTGAAGACAAATTGAGGTATTGAAACCGAAAATTGAAGTCTCATATGGCTTGCATGATGAACAAAGCATGGTTTCCATCTTTTTCCTCTCTTTCTTAGCCAAATATATTCTGTCTAATACAATACTACATTTTCCTTTTTGTTTGCATGGTAAGCAAAGTATGATACTTTATTTTGGCCTTTTATTTTCCTTTACTCTGCTATTATTCATGTAAAATGTCTCTTTTTGGATAGAAATAAGCCCAAGAAGGCAAAATCTATTACAAACAAACTGCATAATTTATGGATGGAGTATGCTATGAGAGACAATAAATGTCCTCAGCTATAAGATTACTATTACAGCTGTTGCAACCTTTCCATGAAAGTAGCTGAATAGCACAGTATTGGTCTTCTTACATAATAATAATAAAAAAAGCATATATCAGTATCACCATCAGATGAGGGAGATGCCTTGGGAAATCAATGCATCAGCAAGGACCTGATTAGCAGCCTGAGAAGGATGGACACTGTCCCAAAACACATACTGAGTTGCATTAGAACAAGTCCCTATTGACTTTGGATTGCACAACAATGATGTTGTCTCTACGGTCCCTGTACCACAGCAGCCTCTCCTTGCTTCAGCAAAACCTACAAAAAAGATAAAAATAGTGAAAGATGATTACTATTAAACCGCTTAAAAGTAACTCAAGACAGAGGCTTCCTAATCGGAAATCAGTTAAAAAAGCATGTTGCTTACCAATTTGGATGGAGATCGAATAAGATCATAGAGTGGCTTATAAATGTCAAAGATAACTATCTTAAGACCAGGAAGTTGCTTTTTGAGACTTGTTGCAGCTGAGTTGATCTTCTTATTAAATGCTTGGGCATCAGTGTTGATCCTAGAGACGCACCCATTATCATGGAATCCAAATAAGGTGATGGCAGCAGGAAGGCAACCCAATGGAGGGAGTGAAGTCACCCCAAGTTTTCTGGCTCCCAGGCCATACAATTCCTGTTTTTAATCATAGCCAAGTAATTATCTAGGGGAATTATATTTTCAAGCATATTTTTCACAACTTATATAAGAAAGTTGGAGAACAATAAAGCATTAAAAAAATCATTAAAATTATAATTACTCCTTGAGCATAACCATTTTTTTTGAGTAAAAGAAAATCCATGATTAGGTAAAAAATAATTTTGAAATTTCATATTTAATCATGTCAAGTACATAAAGGGGCCACAATGAATTATATGATTTTCATTAATATATATACACACACCGTTTTAAATATATATATATTATATATATATATATTTTCTCTTAGAGACTGAATACATTAGTTATCACAATAATAATAATAATAATTTATTTATTTTATTAATATGTGCTATATAAATTTCAAAATATATCTAATCATTTTAAATTTGCTAAGTGCCTTGTTGGTAAACTAGTAGTTCTTGGTGTTTTCATACAGACATCTAGAGTTTAAATCTCCTAATTATTCAATGATAAAAAAAATATTAGCTTTCCAACATGCATGTCAGCTAATTGTACCCTTTGACTTTGTACTAAAGTTCAAATACTGATACATGCAATTTCTACATTTTTTTCAAACAAAAACATTGGTCCAAACTGCGCTGGTTCTGTTGAATTGGTTGGTTCAACCGGAGTTTACTCTGCTATTGAATTTTGTTAAAAGATCCGGTTCAATGAGATTAAAAAACTGTGCACCCAACTGTTTATTCAACACTTAACGACTAAACATGGCATTTGAGGCCATATTTTCAGTCTAATTAATTTAGTGCAAAACGTGAAATTTAGTAACCACAATGATGTACCTTAACAAAGCTTGTGAATGCACCAACAAGGAAGTTGGAATACTGATCTGGAGTGTAGACTTTGTTAACCAAAGGATTGACATAATAATTCTGAAGAAAGTCACTATTACCAGCACTCAAAATATATATTGCTTCCTTGATTATGGTTGCTGCTTTCGTACTACCAGCCACCTTTGCTAGCTTGGTTTGGTATTCCTTGTAGTATTCCAACTGCTGAGACAATGGGATTGCATGCTGCCACAAACCAGAATTTCATTTTTATAAAGAAATCAATTCTTCTAATCAAATCAAGTTTACTAATTTGAGACTGAGAAAAGACTAGCATAAGATGAAATTCTGTACACTAATGCGGGCAGCTTTTTCATCATAACCAGAGGCAGCTGAAGCAAAGTTGGCTCCAATTAGGAGGTTCTTTCCTGATGCTTGTGGGCTAAGATATGCTGGAGCATAAGTCGTAAAACCCAGAGTTTCAGCTGCAAAATGTAAGATTCGAGTAAAGATTAAAGCTTATTTATATTATTAAAAGGAAATAATTTTTTTATAAAAAAACTGAATTTGACCGCTATGTGTTCTAATTGCTTATATTCCAATTGTAAATTCTTATTTAGATTCCAATTAATTATGCAGCGGATAAGTGAATTAACTAAACAAATTATTATTCCACACAAATAATGCAAACAAATATCAGACATTCCCTTTATTTTGTTGTAAAGTGTTTTACACACTAAAATTTTCAACATTTTACATGTCTTTTTCATTGTAAAATTTAGTTAAACTTGAAAACATTTTTTGTTAACCCTAAAATCCTTTATAAAATGTTTTACTTTTAAAAATTTGGTAAAACGTTTTACAAATTCACACTGTGACTCTTCCTCCATTTGGTGACTAGGTCACCGGTTGGTTGGCTAGGCAGTCGGTGGAGCTGGTCCGATCATCAGAGCCACTAGTGTTAGACATCTGGCACAGGCAATTCAGTCACCAGAGCCATCGGTCCGGTCACTGGTGGCTTTGGTGGTTTGCATTGAAGAATTTTACAAGCCACATCAAACACTTGAAAATATTTTACTAAAAATTTTTTATTGCAAAACAAATGGAGCATAAAACACATTTATTCTATCAAATCAAAAAACAATATAATCAAAGCGGTAAAAATATATATAATTGGTAACGAAGTAAAAAACCAATGAAAGCCACTTTAATGGATTCACAAATTTGATTCATTACTCTGTTATGATCCCTATGCAGCCACTCTAGTATTGACGCTGTCTACTTACCAGTTATATCAGTGGCAAGTTTGCCATTGCAAAACCTGCCAGTAGGCTGGTGATTGACAAAGTCTCTCCCATATGGAGGGTAATTGGCCTTGAAAAGAGTGGGGAGATAGTCATTGTTCCCCACATCTACCGCAGAGTCACCAAAAGTTATAATTGCTGGTACAAGAGCACTTGATTCTTGCCCATTTCCGAATCTTGCTAGTGCAAATGAGACCAACAAAAGCAGTGCACTTCTGAAGTGGGTATTCATCTTTCACAACAATGGTGTTCTGAGGCTTTGAGCTGAGACTTGAACCTTATATGAAGTATGAAACGGACCCCATTGAAGTTGGTCTTGAAGAAGGAGGATGGAAGTTGAATTAATAGTCATTAAATGAGAAGTCTCGAGTGGCTTAACTTTTCTTGATGGATGTGACTTACCTCCAAATTTTTATTATTCATTTGTTCTTTGTTGTTGGGACATGCATTAAGATTTTTCTCTGTAGCTCACACGTTAGGAGAAATCACAAATAATGAGTTCGTCTTCTTCATTAAGGCAAAGGTAGTTGGGAAGATAGTTGGTGGCATTATGAGTTTAAAGGCTCCAGAAAGTTGCATATGCTAGAGTTATTTCGGTGGTTGCAGTTACAAAACCAGCTGATTGGTGACTACTGGCTTGAAGTGTAGGGTATAGGTGGCCCTAATACTAATTAACAGTATTCTTAAATGAAAGATGTGAAATTATGCAATATTTTTAAGATTGAATATCTATGTTATTTTTTCAATGATAGTTGGGAAAATTTTGACCTCAAGAGTTGTTGAAGATGTAGAAAATCAAAGAGAATCAATGTGAATTCTCAAGCTCAGTAATTTTGGAATGTGAAATTAATGTAGATCAAAACTTGGCCACATCAAGAATTTGAAGACCTTGAACCTTGAAAGAAGAGGAGTTAAAGTAATTTGTGATGTGGGATTGAAAGGTACTGTAATTATTATTTTTTGTTGTTCTTTCTGCTGAGATGGACTTTCAACCATGGTCACAGATGGACCAATCATAGCTACAATTGTTTCAGATCAAAGCTTCCATAGCTGCCTTTGTGGTTTATATATATAGCTTCCACAGCTACACTTTTGTCTTAAAGCTTACAAACTTGTTTAATTAGGATTACCCTCGGGCTACCCAAAGAGAAAAGAGACAAAAGGAAAAATACCAATTTGAAATATTAATAACAGATATTAATAACAGGTTATTGAAAGTTTTATAGTTCAACTAACGTCCCTTAGCATTTCTAAGTAAAGATATCTAGCATTTGAATCCCTTTCCTATAAATACCGAATTTTCTAGCATTTGAATCCCTTTCCTGTAACTATTGAATTTGTTGGGTCCCAAATAAAATTATCAACAATATTAGCAATCCAAAATAACAATCACATACAAGAACACAAAAATTTACATGGAAAACCCTTTCTTCTTGAAAGGAAAAACCACGAGACAAACTTCAAATAATTTTACTATTATCAAATCAATTACAATAATTTTTATGTATGCCTTATGGCTAAAGAAAAAAAATCTCTCTTATTTTTCTTTGCTCTCACACATAAATTATCTTTTTCAAAAGTGGCAATACTTTGCTCTCTCCTTTTTATTTTCTTCTCCATGCACAGCTCTCTTTCTTAGTTGTCTTCTTTCTCTAAGTGGCTCCCTCTTGGCTGCCCTCTCTTTTTTCTTGTGCGACTTCCTCTTTCTTTTCTTTCTCAATATACAACACACACTTATTCAACACAAACTATATTTATATATAACTTAGCCGCACACCACAATCCCAATACAAGTCAAATAAAGGAGTCTTTCAACTATTAGCCACGGATTCTTATTTTACATAAGATTAGTTCTTTTGCTTTCGTAGGAGTTCACTGACTCCTGATTCTACTTGAAGTAGAATTCTTGATACAAGCGCATAGAATGAGCTATCACATGGGCTAGACCCACAACAATTTCCCCCTCCAGCCCATTGAGGAAGGAGATCTTCAATCTAGCTCTTCAGTTTGAATCCATGTTGGTCAAGCCGACTTTAAGCTTGACCTTCTTCATTATTTTCACCAGCACTAAGAACACCTCATCAACATCAATACCTTTCATTCTCAATGAATTAATCTTATCTTGGATTTCTTTAATCCAATCACTTGGCTCCCCCTCATTAGAAGCCCAATTATTCTTGAAGTTAACAATTCGATGTTCTCCAGTAGTTCTTTTCTCGTGAGGTTCATCAAACTCTAGTGGAAGATAGTGCTCCCCCTGCTCAAGACCTCCAAGGTCTTTCACTTCATCATCATCCCATGTAGCCTTAGCATCTTCAAATTCTTCATCACCTATCACTTCCTCTTCTGAAGCACTATTAGGCAATGAGAATTTCACCCTCTTGGTTTCAACACCATTAATCCCAACACTCATCTTTGGAGTTTTCTCAAAATTTATAATCTCATTGAACTTCTTCTTACAAATCTTCACATGAGTCCTGTACATACCGCAACATGCATGTCCTCTTGCAACAACCAATGGCTCTTTCGTAAGTTTTTATCTTCCATTACCAAGGTTGTTACAATAACCCGCTTGATCCATAGCCAATGTAGAAAACACATTCATCCTTAAATTTGGAACATGTCACACATCCTTCAACTTCATATTGCTACCAACATTGGTTTCAATGCACACATCACCAATTCCCACAATTTTTGAGTAACTAGAAAACCCATCTTCACTGTACCAAAGTCTCCTGCTTTGTACATAGTAAACAACTCCTTCGTAGGGATAATATGATGGGAGTTGTAGAATCAACAACCCACTTAACATCATTATTAGCAACATGCTCACACTTTTGCTCTTCAATAAAGAGCACCATAACATCCTCAGCAATCACAACAACTGTAGTACTTTTCTCACTATCATTCTTTTCATATTTTCCTTTATTTTGTTCCTTATTACAATGCCAACAATTTCTTCTTAAGTGACCCTTTTTCACATAATGGAAGCATTCTCTTGTTTCCTTGAACTAAGATCTATCTCTTAATTGTGACTTACCATTGAATTTTCGATTATTAGGTCATCTGCTTCTACCTCTGCTCTTGTTCTTCGTGACAAAAGCTTGATTTTGTGCATTGTCTATATTTGCATCTCTCCTGCAAACCTCTTCACTTAAAATCAAATTTCGAATATTATCATCCTTGAGTTTGTTTTTCCCTACATAATTACTCACCGCCACTTTCATGGCTTCCCAACTGTTTGGTAAAGAAGCCAAAAGAATCAATGCTGGAACTTTATCATCAAATTCAATTTCTACCGAGAATAATTGATTTGTGATTGTATTAAACTCATTCGGATGTTGTAGCTACAGGAGTGCCTTCTACCTTCTTCAGATTGAATAACTTCTTCATCAGATACATCTTGTTGTTAGCTGATGGCTTTTCATACAAGCTAGACAAAGTTTTCATCAATTCACAACATTGTGTGCAACTAATCTTGACAGAGTTAATCGAATAACTCCCAATACTTGTCTATCAAAATGGTTCCAGTCTTCATCCTTCATAATTTCAGGTTTCATCCCCAATAGAGGTAGATGCAATTTCTTCCTATAGAGATAATTTTCAACCTGCATCCTCCAATACCCAAAGTCTGTTCCATCAAACTTCTCAATTTGTGAAGCCTTGCCTTCTTCTCCAGCCATCGCTTCCACTCCAAACTTAGCTTTAATACCATTTGTTAGATCCCAAATAATATTATCAACAATATTAGCAATTCAAAATAACAATCACACATAAGAACACTAAAATTAATGTGAAAAACCCTCTCTTCTTAAAGGGAAAAACTATAGGACAAACTTCGAATAATTTCACTATTGTAAAATTAATTACAATAATTCTTGTGTATACCTCAAGGCTAAAGAAAAAAATCTTTCTTATTTTTCTTTGCTCTTACACATACAAATAATCTTTCTCAAAGGCGGCAACACTTTGCTCTTTCCTTTTTATTTTCTTCACCACACATAGCTCTCTTTCTTGGTTGTTTTCTTTCTCTAAGCGGCTCCCTCTTGGTTGCTCTCTCTTTTTTCTTGTGCGGCTTCCTCTTTCTTTTCTTTCTCAATATACGGCACACACTTATACAACACAAACTATAGTTATATATAACCTAGCCACACACCACAATCCCAATACAAGTCAAATAGGAGTCTTTCAACTATTAGCCACGGATTCTTATTTCAAATATGATTAGTTCTTTTGCTTTCCTAGGAGTTCACTGACTCCTAATTCTACTTGAAGTAGAATTCTTGATACAAGCCCATAGAATGGGCTATCACGTGGACTGGATCGCGCGTGGGGGGGGGGGGGGGGTTGGTGTGGGAATGTCATTTGGGGGAGGAAGACGAGACATTACATTGATTTGTCACCAATTTTGATCTTTGTGGCTACGGATATAGCATAGGAAGATTAAAATAAAATAATAAAGACAAAAACCCCTTTTCTAATATAAAAATTTACTCTTCCCAAAATTTTCTTTTAACTTCTTCTTTAACTAACTTAGTAGAAAATAGAAATAGAAAACATTCTTGCTAAGAGCCTCGTAAATCAATTGATAGACACACTTTGATATTTTGAAATAAGATGTTTAGGATTCAAATCATCCCTTTCCCTTATACCTAAAGATGCATCAGTGTAAACATTTTAAAAAAAGAACAAAGTTTAGGAAAATTTTAGATATATGACCTGAATGTTGATGAATCAAGTCTAGGGGGATAACCACGCTTTGTACACTCAATACATGCATCATTTAATATACTTGGATCCAATTGTGTTGTGTATGGGTCCTTTGTTCTTATCCATTGGCAATACGGGTTAAACCGTTTAAGACCATAGGTTGAGCCTCAAAGCTTTCAATTAAATGAATGATGTTTCCATTGATGGCAACATGCATAACATTGATTGGCATCACATCAACATAATAAATAAAATTTTCAATTATAATTTTATTTTGTGTTAGAAAGTCAACACATTAGTTTGGAAGGCATAATTCAAAAATATATTAACAATTTTTTAAAATCTAAATGCTAAATTACATTGTGCTTATAATAATGAAATATTGAAATTCCATTTTTAACGGTAGTTTCTCATGATTTGTAATATTTTACATGTAAAAGTTTTTTATCAACAAATAAATATCATCAATTATAAAATGATCCGAGTGTTTTTTGAGAATTCAAAGTTGAATTAAGGACAACTCTATTACATGCTTACTAAATCAATGATTTAATTCTTATAATTGAGAATTTACTGGAACATATAAAATATCAAATCGATAATGATGTTCAATTGTAAAATCATCTTGTTGATGAAAAAAAAAATCTTTAGATGGTTTAAACAACATAACAGGACCGAAATCCCAAGCTTTTAACTCTGGGTCTCGAGAAAGAAAACAACCAACATATCATAACTCAAAATTAATTTGCATTCTCTCTAAGAGGAGGTTTTAATAAGAAATTTTTCTTATTTTATTAGTACAGATGATTTTTTTTGGAAGGCTTCTACAAGTACCAACCCTAGATATAGGTGAGGTGGTCACTCTAAATTTTTGGATTTTTTTGAGTTGACTTTCATTTTTGAGTGTTTTTTCTACTAATATATATAATCCTTTTATAGTTCAATTTTAAAATCATCTTGTTGATGAAAAAAAAAAAAAAAAAATTCTTTAGGTGTGTTTTTTTTTTTTTTTTTTGATATGATTCTTTAGGTGGTATATCTATCATGAAACTGATGAAAGTCCCAAGCTTTTAACTTTGGGTTTTGAGAAAGCAAACAACCAGCATATCATAACTCACAATTCATTTGCCTTCTCTTTCAAAGGATTTTTATTTATTTATTTTTTAAAGAAATTTGTTCTAGTACAAATGATTTTTTTTGGAAGGCGGCTACAAGTATCAACCCTAGATATGGGTTAGGTGGTCACTCTAAATTTTTGGATTTTTTTGAGTCAACTTTCAATTTTGAGGATCAAAAATAAAAATTTTAAACCCATCAATTTCAAATTTTTTCTAATAATATATATAATCTTTTTATAGCTCTGCCTCTGACCGTGGATGATTAATTTGAAAAATCAATTACAATAAGAAAATTGGAAAATAACCTTTCTCATACTATTTCAGTTGAATCTATTATGTTGTGGGCAGGCTAGGCTTTCACCCTAGAAAAAAGTCCGGTGCACCTCAACATTTATAAAGCAACCGATAATTTTTAAATTTTTTTTTCTTTACTTTGCCAAAAAATTTAGTTTGAAAATATACTATAAACATTTTAGATTTTAATTATACGGTTATCAACAATCTTTTTCACTTTTCCACTTTTGAGGCCCTTCATTGCCACTTTTGAACTCAAGTCTTTACTTCAGCCCACAAGTTGCCTTATTAATGAGATCTCGATTTAGTAATTGTGTGACGGTGGCAAATATAAAATGGGCAGGTCACAGGTTCACCAGCCCAGTAGGGTCTACCTCGAGTTGAATCCATTTAAGTTACAATAATGTTGCGGGCATGACATTTTTTTACAACTAGTAAGTTGCCCGTGCGATGCACGGATAATATTATAATATTTTATGTAAGATAAGTTTGGAGAATGTTGTATATATATTATACCATAATTGTCATAGAACTTTGATAGTAATGAGTTCATTATAAAAAAGTAACAAAAGCTAAACAAAATAATGAAATAAAGATGAAATTTAGAATTTTTTTTTAAAAAAAAAAAAACCTTTATGAACGAAATGCTAAATCCTCAATTGATACATTATTGAAATTCATAGAAAAGAAAGCACACACAACATATAGAATTATACAATCATCATTAAACCAAAACTCCAAAAAAAAAAAAAAAAAACCATAAACCCAAAACTCAATTCATTGTAGGAAAAAAGTCAATTTGTATTGCTTTATTGAAATATCAATAAACTTACTTGAGAAAGAAGCTTTGGAGTCTAATGCGGATTGAATAATCGTGTTGTTTTTCCTCTGCAAATTCAGTTGTCATTGACTAAATCTCCTTCACTCAACTACCGCACACCCTTGGTATGATGGTCACTTCACAAGTATAAGTGTTTGTGGGGTATGGGGTATGAAAGGGTAAGGGTCGGGGTTCAAGCCTTCAAAAGAAAGCTTCACACACATATACACTTAGATTTGGCTAGAGTAGAATTTTTATTTTGCATAAAAAAAAAAAATAAATAAAAACCCTCCACCCTAGATGATAACTACTTGATCCCTATAATCCAATTTATGATTTACAACATGGTTAACTTTTGTTTATTTTGAAAAGACCATAGATGATAACTACTTGATCCCTATAATCCAATTTATGATTTACAACATGTTTAGCTTTTGTTTATTTTGAAAAGACCAGCCTACTCAAGTCATATGCTAAAATTAAACAATCTTGAAAGGACAATGACAATGAGACTTTTACACTAAATAAACAATTATCGACTTCTCAGTTCTAGATTTCAAGCATCTTTTGGAAATCGATATACACAATAACACAACCTATAAAAGAAAATAGCAAAACACAGAATCTCAAGATCTTAACCCTATCAATTGTAAGTGAAGAAATGAATTTATGAAAGTAACAAAAGATAGCTTGAACTCATATATGTCAAGGCCACTTAATGTGCGATGGATAGCCACTAGCTGCAACAAAAGATCACAAAAGCAATAGATTTCTTCCATTGGCCTGGTGTTTTAAAAAATTATGAGTATGGAAACAAAATTTGAGAGTGGTAGTAGTTTAGGAAATTTAACTATTAAAGGGTTTTTTTTTTTTGAAAAAGTAAGTTTTTTTTTTAAGAGAGAAAGAAAGAGAATGGAGGCACATGGTCAAAGTTGAGAGGAGAAGGCAAAGCGTGAGAGAGGTTGGGGAGTCAAAGGTTTAGAAAATCCTACATTAACCATTATAGCAAAGTTTTGATAATATACATAATGTGAAAACAAAAAGGCAAAAATTAAAACATCATTTTGGAGGCAAGTTGTGATTAATGCATCTACACAATCATAAAGGCTGAAACTTTTTATATGACTAACGTAAAAACTTGTCATACCAAAAAAAAAAAAAAAAAGACTAACAGAGGAGGGAGACTTTGTTTATGAGATGATTGTATGTAAATTCATCACCATAAAATAATAAGGATTCCCATAGAATAAAATAAATAATAATGATTATAATAAATAAAAGATATGGATTTGTGTAATTTTAGGCAACAAAAATGCTAAAAAATTATCTATCTCGATCTCATTAGTTATTAGTATCCCTTTTTATTCAATAAAATAAAATAAAAAAACTGAAACATTTGGTATACTAAAAGACATGAAGAAAAGAGAGAGTTGTGGTGTAAACTTAGTCAATTAATTGGAGAGTTGGATGATTGTAGAGAAATTTCATAGGATGTGCCACTTGGCAAAAGCTTAGACCCTCACACAATGAGGTCTCTGCTTTTATATATATATTGATGAGTTCCACCATTTTTTGAGTGATTGATGTGGATTCAACCTACACTCATGAACTCAGTACTCTTTCTCAACAACTCACAGTTGATTATCTTAGAAGATGTGAAATTTTATTAAGCAAAAAAAACTGTGTCCATAGCATTATTATTCAAGTTAGCTTAATTGATAAAATTTTAAATTAGAGATTTAGAATTTGAACCCTACTTATTCCAAACACTAATTAATATCTTGGGCTTCATGATAAAGACAAAATATCATGTAATGAACATTAGGTTGAAATTATATCAAATTTATATTATAATAAAAAAATTGTATTCAAGTTGTGTACTAGTCTTAGAACCATTAGGGACTATGTTGTACTTTAAATTTTTTTTTATGAATAAAGATAATACATTAAAAAAAAAAAAAGAACAAGGAAGAGGAGGGCTGTATCCATCCCTAACCTTTGGGACAAAGACCCCTTTATTGCAATCGGTGCACCTTTAGTGTAATCAAGTGCTCTGGGCATGGTCCAGGCCCAAGCCTCACATTAAAAAATAAAATAAAAATAAAAAGCAAAAACAAAAACGAAAAACTTTGGGCTAGGATATAAATTTATAGGCCGAAATTTATTGCTAGGTTACAGCCTGAATCCATTGTTGTAAGTGCTCTTCTTTTTACTCAAAAAACTTAATGAGTAGCGGCCAATAATTTGTAGTTCAATTGATGCTTCTTGTATGTTTTCAACGGGTCCAAGAGTCAAACTCCTCCCCTACTTAAGATATATTTAAATAAAAGAGAGCTTAATGAATGGTGATTATAATATATAAAACAAGAGAATTTACAGTCTGATATTGGCTTTAATAGGGGTTTGATCTGTTCAAAATACAGAGCCACTGTAGTAGACATTCTAGACCATTATAATGTTCTCAATATTACATAACAATGTTTCTTAAAAAAACTAAACCCTTAAGCACACGCAGAATATAAATTATGCATAATTATAATTTACTTGTCCATTGGAAAATATAGAAACAAATTATAATACACACTCATACTTTCATTGAACAAAAGACAAAACAAGGATATAAGAAAGTTCGTCAAATACTAATTTAATGCAAACTTGTCATATAGCATACAAAGAACACCTGACCATTAATTTTATTTGATGACTAATATGCATCAATTGAACTTTATAACTCAATTGACACTTTCTAGTGTTTCAACTAAGATTTTCAAGTTCTAATGCTCCTTGTCCCAACTATCAAATATCCAAAAATAAAAATTCTACCTACTATGGGGCACAATATCTTATTCATACTCTAACTGGGTCATTTTGAATGGAGTGTTTGAAGTTGTTAAATTTCCCTGAATTGCCATCCTTTGAGTTCTTTCATGAGCCATCTCTAGAGCTAAACATTCTTTAAGTTCTGCCAACACGTAACTCATGTCTGGCCTTTGGATAGCATATGATGGTATGCATGACATGGCTATCTCTATAGCTTTCCAGGCAGAAGTACTATTGAAATCTCCTTCTAATCTTGGATCCATAATGTTTTGAACATCACCCCTTTCAATCAAAGGATTAACCCAGTCAAGTATGTGATTGTTTCTCACAGGGCCTCTTACTATTGTAGCGCGGCCTGTGATTAGCTCAAACAAAATAATTCCAAAGCTATAGACATCGCTTTTCTTATTAAAGTTTCCAGATGCTTGAAATCTGCATGTAAAACACATGTGGCTCGATGAATACAAGAAATTCATAGCTTGATTTAATTCTACTAGCTATTACTTTCATTACTTGAACCTTAAATAATAGCCGTTGGCATCCTGATACTTTATATAACTCTCATTGGTGAAGAAAGTGAGTTGTGCTTAAAAAATATAATACCATGCCCTTGTAAAAACGGTAGAATTTTAAATTTTGTTCAATTAAGAGAAATTTGTGAATTTTATAGTTTTTTGATGTATTGGGTACTTGGAAATCAATGTTTGATCTTTAAAGGAAGAATATTTTTAAGTAGCGAAAAATTTTATGATAACAGGCCTAGTATGTTGCAGATTCCACTAGAACCTCTATACATAATGATACCTTAATTCACTCTTGACTCCAAATATATATATATATATATATATATATATATATATATATATATCTACACACAAAAATCAGTAGGCCTAAACACTTACGCAGGATCGAGGTATCCCAATGTACCAGCTGGGCGTGTTGACACATGAGAGTCATTTTCAGTTGCGAAGGCTCTAGACAGCCCGAAATCAGCTATCTTGGCTTGCATGTGTTAATTTAATAAAATGTTGGAAGGTTTCAAATCTCTATGGATTATAGGTGGCTTACAACCATTATGTAGATACTCCAACCCTGCAAACCCACCAGTAAACCATTGGTAACTTATTCTTAATATATTTATAACTGAAATCCAACAACATTGAAGATGAATAATCATGTAATTGATTTGTTTACAAATCATGTGCTGCATCCACTGCAATATGAAGTCTCTCATTCCAAGTTAAGACATTTGTGTTTGTCACTGCAGCCGAAACATATCAATTTCTCTTTAAGCTGGGATGTTATAAAAAATAGCTCTGATTTCAAAATTTTGCAAGAAAATTAATAATATTTGTGAGTTTTTAGTCGAACTACACATTCCTAAGCCAAATTATATGAAATAGCAATTGCTCTTTTTTATGTATTTAGCTTAGATTGGCTTGTTGGTACCTCACTCTCCCTCTTTTTTGGTTTGTTTTAATTGTTCTTATGTTTTGTATTGGTGTATCATGAAAATATTAGCTGGGCCTATGGATAGTGGTCATACCCACATTCTAATATGCTTAGATAGTAGTATAGTACCGTAGGTACTTCACTAAGGGGCAAGACTTAGTTACAGTTTCATAGGCAGTATTCGTTGTGTTTCATGATAAGATCAGGCAAAATGAGACTTCCCAATGGAAAAGACTTGATACTCATCTGGTATGAACTGCACCTGTTTGGTGCACTGCTCAAGCCAACATTCTTTTGATTTGACAAAGGTAACTAATAGTGGAAAAGACTGTTCAGATTCTAATATGCTTAGCTACTACTATAGGTGCTGTTATGGAGCTTGCCCTCTACTAAATCATGTTTTTAATTTGATCAAACCACAAAGGTAACTTACTGTGGGTCATAAGATGAAGAGCCTTTGGACACAAATGGTAGATGGTAAATACCTGATAAATGCTGGTGTAGATTGCCATTAGCCATGAACTCATATATAAGGGCCTTCTTTTCACCCTCATCACAGTATCCAACAAGAGAAACCAAGTTTCTATGATGGACAATCATTAAGAGTTGTGCCTGTATTCAAAACAATGCTCCAATTTAATTGGATGGAAGTATTATAGCTGCATGCTTCATGCCATCATAATTTCAAAATTAAATTAACATTTTGAAGTAGTCAAAAAGATTGGCTGCTATGTTCAATCTAACCTCTGCTCGAAATTCATTATAGCCTTGGTTTGATGAAGTAGAGAGCAACTTAACAGCTACTTGAGTTTCATCTTTCAGTTTGCCAAGGTACACTTTTCCAAATCCTCCTTCTCCAATGATGGTTTTGAAGTTATTAGTTATGCTCACAACCTCTGAGTAGCTATAATGTTGATTCTTTGATTTGATGTTGGATTTGTTAACCATATCTACTGCAAGGAAGATTTGAACAATTGAAAAATGCAAAATCTATTGCAAAAATTTTGAGGCTTGTGTGGGAATATGTACTTTTTATGCTTTTCTTAATCTCTAATGTTTGTGTACTCAAATCGATTTCATCTCACATGGTATTGTTGAGGATTAAATCTAGAGTCCACTATCCTATACAGGAATGCAAATAAATTCTCGGGCTTGTGTCACCAAATCCATCTGCAGCTACATTTTAGCCATCTTTAGTTATGGTCTCTCCATGATATTTTGTCAGTGGTAAAGCTAGAGGAGGTTTTGGATTGTGTGCTCATCTATGTTTTGCCCAGGTGTGTGGTATTATATATAGAAACTTAGTGGTGTTGTGAAGGAAAGATTCAAGTGTTCTTTAACTATTCTTTTGTGTAACTTGAGATCCCATGTGACTATTTGAACTCTTGACAACCAGCCCATGTATGCAAGTATTACTGTGATTAATATTCTCTTTTTGGTCAAGCAAAATAGAGTACCACCACAAAGTCTCAGGATGGCAATCCTCAGAAAATAAATCCCACTGACATCATAAAGTTAGGTACAAAACAACTGAAACTTGACTCAAGCAAGATTCATACCCCTGCATTGCATGAAGAGAATGTGCACACTTACCACTCAGTCACATGTTGAATGGTCCATGTATGTATTCAAAATTTTTTATCAGCTGCATTATTAGCGGTCTTGATTGTGTGGTTTGTCATGATGGCCACTAGTGAAAACTAATTAGTGTTCACAGTATTTTTCTTCAATTTCTATACTTTATTTTCATGACTTTCTTAAAGGCTTTGGTGTATCACAGGAAAAATAGACCTGGGACTGGATGCTACATCTCTTTTACCTCACTTCAGTGAATTGTGATAACAACTACAGAATCAGAAAATAAAGAAAGAAGTACCTCCTTGTCTTTTCCTTCTATACATAGCCAGAGCACTAAAGATGAACAGAAGAACCAGGACTGCTGCTATAGATGATGCAACAATTGGAATAAGAAATTCCTTTTTCTTTTTCTTCTTGCATGGAACTGATATACAAAGATCTGGATTTTCGCCAACACTTGCATAAAATGCATCAAGGTAATATGCCATAGTAAGTTATCAAACATAGATAGATGGTGCTGTCATCTTGCAATTCAATTGATGTTGGAAATATAGAAGAAATCTGATTTTATATATTAGTGAACAACATATACTTTTTCTAGTATTTGGCATGTATAAAAAGCAGTTATAATTGTAAAAGAAAGAGAGAGAGAGAAAACACAAGAAGCTAAAAAAATGAAATTAGAATATTAAGTAAATAAAATATTGGAGGAAGGAAGATACGCTACCTCAAAACCAATTTCCCATCCCTAAACTTCTGCAGAAGAGCCTCAGGAACTGAACCTGTGAGCTTGTTCCCACTTACATTACTGCAAAGATATTGTTATGAAGATCACCTCAATTTCCTTCACTAAAATTTACATTTTCAATACCAAGATCAAAGCTCAACAACTTACAGTGTGTTCAAATTCGGTAGTTGTGCCAAAAATTCTGGCAATGGCCCAGTTAAGTCATTGTATGACAAGTCCCTGAAACAGGAGTAAGCAAGATGCACAGATGTTAAGCTAAACAATTGTTTTCTTTTCTTGACAACCCGATAATCAACTACATGACTTGCATATAGAATTTCCAAGTAAAAATTCCTGAAATCAAATCCAACAAATACACTCTCCAAGCATTAACACCTTCGGCAATTAAGGTTTCCATTATGCACCTAATCTCAAGTTAGCAGGTGGTGTTTCTGGACCTGCTGCTATCTAGCTATCACTATTGTATAGTATCTGAATGCTAAATATCAATCACAATTCAGATTAAGACTCACAAGGACTGCATTGCTTTGAGATTAGAGAACGAAGTTGCAATCTCCCCTGTCATATTGCTTAAGCTCAAGTTCCTGCTTGTCATAATGAAAGACGGAAGAGTTATTGCCATTTTTTGAAAGATAATTTGCAATTAAAACAAAATTATTCTTATTTTTGGGAAGGAGATGTGTTTGAACATTCCATCAAAATGAAACAAATTTAGTCAAATATCAGAAGACATGACAGAACCATTTTTTTAAGTTGAATTTGAAAGGAGTCTGTTCCATTGTCACATTTCCTAAAATGATGCATCATATTGTCATATCAGTTAATATGATGGCCCATTTTATGTGACTCCAAGTTAAGGAGGATTTTTTTCCCATTAGACAATATATTAATTGAAATATCACAGCATGTGTCAACACAAGTTTCGATGTTTTGGAAGTTCACTTACAATGAGATGATCATTGGATGATTGTTGTCACTGCATTTCAAACCATCCCATGAGTATTCACTTGGGAGACATGGATTGCCTTGCCAGTTTCTAATCACATTGTACAGTTTCTTGATGCCCAAGATAGCTTCAACTATAATTTTTTTAAAGATAAAAAATAAAAAGAAAGTGAGACAGAAAGGCAGGTGAATTCAAAATACAAAATCATACAGAAAGAAGAAAGATGAAAAGTCACAATTATATCCGACATTTCCAGAATTTGAAACATATATGACTGCGCTATGATAACGAATTTCTAGAATGTAGCATTAATGGTGTTCAAAGTGAACTACCAACAGTTGCAAATTCTATGGTGGCTAGCAACAATGCAAGTCATGATACCAAGCCATTTCATCAAAACTAAAGAAATAATTAGAAATTTTCTTTTGCTATTAATTAATGAACTGGTATGATCCTATTCTATTTTGGCATGGAGAGATAAAAAAAAGCATGGGAGTAACACAGATTTCATTGATAGATGAAAAACTATTGACAAGGCGTAAAAGTGTGGTGGCTCTAATAAAAGTTTCATAACAAGGTTTTGTCAACTTAAACTACTGCACTAAAGTTTTTGATTTCTATTTTGGCAACAAACAAAGGACCATCTAGAAAATCTTCTTGATGGAGCAAAGCTCTATATCAAACCTTCCTATGCTTAGAAACTATAATCACATATGGCAATGTCAACTTAAACTAGAATTTTCCATTTAGAAAAGACTCACTTATTCATTACTGACAGGAACATCACCAATGTTCTAAAATCTTATTTTTATCAGCAATTGAAGTATCTCTTCTTTATATTAGTTAGCAGAAAACTGAGTACAATCTGTCCTCACAAGGAAGATAAAAAAGAGAAGAAAGCATACCATCATCTATGGCAGCTGTTTTATTTGGGAGCTCTATTGACTGAAAAAACTCAAGAGCATTGAGGATTGGAGGAAGCTTAGTTCCCTCAGCTGCATATATTGAAAAGTGAATCCGCGTTCCACTAATTGGCGGATCATTTTGGACTATGGTTCGTGGGTTCAGATAATCAAGTTTAACAGATTCGGTCAGATTGCGCTCATTATTCAAATTAATTGTCAATTCCCTCTGTTGGCCAGCTTTAAGCTTCTCAATCTCAGCAAAGTGAAAATAAGCATAATATTTTGAAAGAGAATCTGGTGGACTCCAATATAAGCTCAGGGGAGTGGTAGCATTCTGTGTTTTGGCAGCAGTCCTCAACACTACATCTGGTAATTTATAAGGGTTATCATTGCTTGGGGAATAAACGGTTGAGTTTGTGGCAACTGGGATCCAAGTGTCAAATAGTAAAGGGCTCCATATGCGATCATAGACATCATATGGGTACCTAATTGAAAAAAAAAAAAAAATTCAGATTGTGCCAGAACAAGATGATAGTGAACAACATTATTATTTTTTTAATAATTGATGAACATGAAAAGGTAACTGGAAGTTAAAATACTGTTGTCACGGTAAAATTAATGAAATGCAGCAAGGTGGCGGGCTCACTTATCTTAACATGTAAGTTTGAGAACATATAACAGCATATGTGACAATCCTGAGTGGTGTAAGAGTTACCATAAAATCAAAGGCATGCAATAATATTCTTCATATGCAATGGAATAAGTTATGGCCATGCCACTGAAGATGAATATTTAGTGTCAGAAAGCAGTTCCTACCATAACAAGTAATTATTTTAAGCTCAGAATGGTGTAACTGATTCACCTGAATGCATTTTCAGATTTGTTCCTGCCAACATCATATCCCCATATTTTCACAAGTGCCCTGCCCTGAGTTTGATAAATGGAATTGTCCAAAAGCCGTAGTTCCAATGATGAAATGAAGGGTACTCCATGGCCAGTGTTTATTAAGCACACATCTATGTAATCCGTCAAGGGAACATGAATAATGTCATAATAATAATAATAATAACGAAATGCATCAGTATTTGTTAAATTCACTGTTTTCCATGCATTAACCCCAAGATGTAGGTCGAATACTGGTTGCCGGTTTCCCCCATCATAATTCCATATAAGAATGTTGCCCTGATCAAATAATTATTCTTTTTGCCTTGCTCTGGTCTCAGGGTGTAACAATTCCTTGTTCCCAGAGGAAAACTTCTCAAATTCTTTGCAAACTGTGGAAGATTTTCAGATAAATCAGGGGATATTGCCCTGACTATTCCAGTATCTATCAATTCTTTATCTGACACATAGGAAATATTGGTTCCCATGTCGATGTAATCTTCATCGCTGCCACAGTCAATGCTAATGAAACCTTGAAATTTTGCAAAAAGAAAGAGGGAATCAGACTTGAGTAATGAATAGTCTCTTCAAATAAGGTTCCAATACGAATTTCAGAACACCCCATGTCTTTTTGCAATAAAACTGGCACTAATATTCCTAAGACACAAATTTTCAAACAGCTTAGGGTCCAAAAATTGTTGATTTAACACCCACCTTTTTGTGATCATGCGGTCTTCACGCTAACAGAAAAATGTATGTGAAAGCCAAAATGTTGGTTTTTTTTTTTTGTTCCTTTAATGTTTGTGCTATTCAGATGTTAATTTTTTTTATAATCAAATTGCAGTCTTACTAAATAAAAGCTATTACACAAATAACCTTCAATTATTCATAGAGTACTACAAGTTTCTAGATAGCCTCCTTTTGTTTGACAAATTCACACTGATCAAGGACCCATATCAGACATACAATTAAACAGACAACCTAGACCAAATATCTTGTATAAAACTTAAAAGTTTGATCACCTTCAAAAAGCTGAGGCAATAGGGACCAAGTAAAAAATAAGAATGGAACATTCACGTGGCGAATAGCGCATAGAAAAAATAGAGAACCAATCAACCACTGAATAAATCTTGTTAAAGACGTTATGGGTCAAGACTCAAGAGACCCAAACAAATTGGATGTCCATGTAATTGTACAACAAGCAAGTTAAATTGGTGTTAATTTAGAGTTATCTTGTACATAAACTCTACATTGGGTTCATACTTCATTGTAAAATGCTTTTTGTCGATAAGATGCAGCTGTCAATGACTTTCAGCTATAGACATAGTCAAATCAAACCATGTTAATTCTTACTTTCTCTCATTGTTTTCTATGTTCCTTCTTTCAATCACTCCACTCAACAACTTTAACAAATCTAAAATATCTGAACTGCTTTGTACTGTATTCATGGATAACAATATTTTTCACCAAAAAAAAAAAACAAATATTAATACATCTATTTTTGTACTCAGTTGGATAATTGCAAGGAATCAGCCTCTCCAAAACAAATTGCTTAACTGGTAAGGCTGCCTATTATGACTTCTCCTAAAGCCCGTTAAAATGTGAGATCTTTGTGCACTAGATACAACCTATCATGACTTCTCCTAAAATCCATAAAATGTGGGAACTTTGTGCACTAAATACAACATTTTACTCAATTAGATTATTGGATTTGTCCAAACTCCTAAGACATAATTCCAAAGTCGAAATAGAAGGTACGCCCAACCCACTTTTTATTAGACAGAAACAAAAATGATATTAGATAATGAGCAATGACTTTTACACGATTGTATGCATACTTGTGTATACGAACACGTTGATGTTCAACACGTATTTGCCTTAGATAAAGGGGGCATGACTAGTTTCAGGAGGATATATACCTTATATGCACTATCGAGCCAATAAGGGACCCCGACATACAAGTAGAACTTTGAAATTGGATTTCTGTTGTAATTTTCACACGGAATAAAGAAACCCCCAATGAGGCAGTTAGGTTTTTGTCTTGTTTAGGTTTTAAGGTGTTAGAACATTTGATCACATTGCACAAAAATTCATGTTTATTTTGGTATAAAAACCTACTTTTTATATTTTACATAACCACCATTCAAAAACATTCACATTAAATTATTTATTATAAAAGTTATTTTAATAAAATATTAATTTTTCATTCACATAACCACTTATTTTTTAACAATGACATCACTCTCACACACTAACCGCAAAAAAGTGAGTTAAGAAATGTATAACATGTCTTTACACATGAACAGTAACTGTATAAATTTATATTGTTACTGTACATGTGAACAAGATATGCATTTTTAAACAAAATAGTATGGGTGATTTTTGGGTTTATAGACCAAAATTTTGCAATTATTTCATTTTACATTAACTGATGCAAGGGCTCTTATTGTTCTTTTGTTGTAAAAAAATTCCGTTGGGCTCATATTCAGATTAAATTTCAAAACTTAAAAAAAAAAAAAAAATCTAATTGGTCTAGATTATAGAAAAATATGCGAACCCCGTCATATATATTACATGTAATGACTAATGAGTGTTTTTAAAAAAAAATCATGTTTACTGCATGAAACGAAATTATTATGTGTGTATCTACTCTATAATTAAAAGTATATAATATATATACTAAACGTTTTCTATATAATGCGCTTTGTACTAAAATATCTCAACATAAATATTTTAATACTCTTATCAGTTGTGCAATAGTTTATATTTTCCAAAATGTCTCACTAATATATTACAATAAAATTATGGAAAAAAAATATTTTTAGTTCCATGTTTAATTAATTAATAGTTATATTAAATATCAATATATTCATTATAATCTGATTTTTTTTGGCTTGATCTATTAAAATTTTCTATATTCTGGATGATTATATCCTAATTAATATTTATGTATGTATATATTGGATTTTAATAAATCAAAAATAATCATTTTAAATTATAATAATTTAAGAAAATAAATTTTTTTTTCCGTTTTCTTGTTAAGTATAAGTAAATGAATGAATATATTAAACATTATTTTCTTTGTTGGCAACTTATTATTTTGTATGAAAACACAACCAAAAGCTGTAAAAATAAACACTAAATATATTAAGTACCTTATTAGTTTTTATATATTATAGTTTATGAAATTATACCAAGATAAAAAAAGTGCATGTGTTACCAAGTTGGAATATAATAAAATAAATAACTTACACGTGAATATAAAATATATATAAACTCTAAATATCGATTGCTTTTGAGAAAACAAAGAAGAAGAATTAAAGTGTAAAGCATGCAACGCGAGCAATCACCGTTGTTGAGCCAACAAGTTGTTATATTTCATGCAAGAGCATGCACAAGGGACTAGTCTCTAATAGCTAATCTTCGGCTAATTTTACTTTACTCTACTCTAGTTTGTTTACTTAACCTCTTTAATTCTCCCCTCCATGGCTATAAAGTAACAATGATTGAGACGAATTAAAAAAGGTAAAGAAAAAAGAGTCTGAATTTAGTAAGGATTGAGTGCAAAACTCATATTTTATACCATCCAATAAAAGATTGTCATATCAACATTATACTTAAAATTTAATACATCTTACTACTCGTAATAACATCTCAATAAAGTCTCAATTTAATTGGATTTATAATGGGTATTATAATTGATTGGATATGGTTGTGTTTATTTTTAAATATATAATAAGATAATGTGACATGTTAGCATTGGAGGGGTAAAATATGAGTTTTACACTACATCCTTACAAAATTTAATCTCAAATCAAAATTGGCTAACAAAGTTTTCAAGGTTAATTACGTACCTGGATTATTATCAACAGCCAGTTTTCTTCCGGCATGTTCAATATCTCCTCTAACTAATTCCCCGTTGCCAAGAATAGCTATCACCAAAATGACGACAAACCATGCTTTTCGAACCAAAATCGAATATAGATCACTATCCATGTTGATATTTCTTGCCATATTATGCCTACTCAGAAGGAAGATATTTGAGTAGTACTTATATATTTACGAGTGCATACCAACAATGGCTTATCAGCTTATGTTACTCTCCTTCTGAGTAGTACTTATAAATTATTTACGAGTGCTTAGTGACAATGGCTTATATTAATAGCAGACCCCCATTTTATGTGAAAGCAATAAGGATCAACACTCTCTTTGAATGACGATTAGGGTCAAACAGTGAATTTCTTGGCTTCAAATTCGTTGTTCCTATTGTCTAAACATTTTATTTATTTATTTCTTGTGTATGACATTTCTTAATTACAGGCGTAACGGCTGGGCAAGGGGAAAAACATAATCTAAGAGCGTTGAGTTTTACAAGAATGTTCTAAAGCGTTGAAGTGTAGCGGTCTTATTGTATATATATTTTCATAGGAGTGTTCCTTTCTAGAATGAATAACGTACTTTTTGTCATGGACTTATAATAATTACTTCCAATTACAAAAAAATATTTGAAGGACAAGAATTTTAATAAGTTTAAGGATATAAATAATTAAAAGTAGTGTTAGTGTATGAATCTATGTAAAATTAAGTGATGTTACTCCCATCCATTATTGACGGTGTAAAATTGGGTGTATTGATATTTTGAAAAAAATTCTTGATTTACCAAACCTTATTTTTAAATGGAATAAAAATACGAGATTGCATGAATTTCTTCAACCTTTTATCCATTGTTAAATTTGGAAAAACAAAGAATGTGAGAATAAATATATTTTTAAACAACGCCCCTGATCTATTGGTTAGCAAAAAAGCCTCTTTCAAATTATTATATACGCGATTCTCAAAAAAATATTATGTTTTTTAATTTTTTATTGAAATTTTATTTACTTATTTATTGAAAATTGAAGAAAAAAATTTGTTTCTAAAATAAGTAAAGTTTTAAAAGTTGTGTATAAACAAATTAGTTATAAAATTACAAGGAAAAGAAAAATATAATCCTTTTATTACCGTGGTAGCTAGAAGTCTAGAACTATACAACGTGTATTATGTATATGGTTATTTTGAAGAGGGACTCACACGGCAGGAGCTAGCTAGGCCCAAATTGAAGCTCACTATCACAATAATGGTTGTACAACTTTTCCAAGAAACTTAAACAGGACAAGTTACATGTGGAAATACGTTGATTTTTGGAGCGCCGACTCTTGCCCTAAAGTGGACTTTGAAGTTTGAAGTCTCAAACCGACATGCACGCCATGGAATATATTGCAATCGTTTAATTAGTTCTTTTTTAGAATTAGAATGACGCGGTTTCTCCTATACTATACTGACCTACACGGCGGGGTCATTTGGGCTACTCAACTAGTAACCACTACTCGCCCTAATGTGCAGTTCTAGGAAATATATGAACACATCTTTTATCAAAACTTTGACATGGTTAATTGTAAACGGTCTTGAAAAACAAGTTAGGTTGGGTCGAGGCCATTTGGGTTCAAGTCGGTTAATTGTAAACAGGCTTTAAAAACAAGTTAGGTTGGGTCAAGGCCATTTGGGTTCAAGTCACATTGCGTTTAGGTTATAAACAAGTTGTACTAAACGGGTTACAAGCAGATCAGATCAATCTACTTATGGGCTGGCATGTATTTCACCCTTACATTGTAAAGTTAATTACATGGTTTTGAAATCTAGGCCGGACCGTATGGTCCGACTGAAAAAACCGCAAACCTCTCAATTTTGCAATTTTTTTAGCTTCAAAAACTGCTCTATGAAGAAAAAAGCAGGCAAACTGTGGTCGGACCATACGGTTCTGAGAACCGTTAACGGTTCTAGTGGTTCTCACGGACCCTTTTAAAAATAAAAATAAAAAAAGCCTTAAACGGCATCACTGTGTCTGTGTTTTCCCCTATACGACATCGTTTAGGATGCTCAAAGAGTCAAAATTAGAAACCAAACCAGGTCTCCATCATTCGGTCCTCAAAGCTCAAGAAAAATCGCCTCTCCCTCATCGGCCACCGCACTCCTCAGCTCAATCAAATATCTGATAACATCCTCCACTAGTCTCCAGATGCCAATCAAAGCTTCTGTCCTTGTTGGCGTTGTCGTCTGTTGTTGCCATCAGTTGATGATCAACGATCGGATCTCTCTAAACCAGTGACAGACTCACTTTTTCTCACTGTGTTGCTTTCTCATTCTTTTGCTGAGATCATCTCTCTTTTGTTTGAACTTTATTATAATCTCTCTCTGTTGGGTAAAGATGTAAAAATCACCAGACCTCGTGTATCACCACAAACCACATAAATTGATGTATTTTTATTAATTATTATATTTAGTTTTTATCTTTGTTGATATTATATTAGTGTATTACAGTTAACAGATTTTACAGTACCAGCATTGCTACTATAGTACTATGGCTTTAAGCTTTTTTAAGATCCCCTGTTTTAATAATATTTTAATGTTAGATTTAAATTTATTTTTATTTTTTTTATTATTTACAAAAGAAATTGATAGCGGTAGTTTATTAGTTGGTTACTGTAATAGTGGTGTTATACTCATTATATCATTTACTATAATATTGTTATATACTTATTTGTTTGTTTATTTATTAAGTTTGCTTAAGATTTAATATTTTTTATTTGCCTTATAAAAATTATGATATGAAAAATATATTTGAAAGATAAATCTCATATTTATTTGGAGACTATTTAATTAATTTTTCTATGTTTACTAATTTAATGTATTTATTTATATTTAAAATAATTATTAAATTAATTATAATGTCATCACGATTCGCCTTGGTTCGATCTCAAAAATTTTGAACATTTTCTTTTTATGGTTCAATGAACCGTCCTAGTTTGAAAACCATGATTAATTACCCTTTTACACTTTTAGTTTTGTCTTTATTCATGTTTCATGTCTTCTTCTTACTGCAACCTTTTAATTGTTTGTTTTTTTCTTCAATCTTAAGCAAAGATGAGCTTCAAAAAACGATTTTTTTTTTTTTTGGAGAGAATTCAAAAAACAAACTCATATTAATGAAAAAAAAAAAAAAAAAAAAACTTGTCATTGGGGTATTCTAATTGTGTTTTTCACCGGGGAAACTACTTATTTAATCGATTCAACCAACATATATAGTATAGCTATAAAGAAGAATTTCACAATTATGTGCAAACTTCAAATTTACATTTATCATATTTTAAATTTTCTACAAAGATTACCACTAAACAAAGAAATTTATAAATGATGGGAATGTAAATCTCATTAATTGTAAAATTCTTTCTATTTAGCAATTTATTCATCAAAATACACAATAAATAAATTTATTACATCATTGTGAGGATAAATAGGCTGAGCAGGAGTGTTGGGCCGTGGGTCGTGCCCGAGGACATATAGAAGCCCGAGGATGGTCGAAAGGTTTGATAAGCTCTAGGGTTGATAAGTCGAGGATAAAGGAAGATAATAACGGACTAGTGATAGTTCCCGAAGAGCCAAGCCTCCTCAAAAAGTATTATGGAAGGATGAAGCCCAGCTATCTCGGGAATTCTGTACAAAATGGAACCATTCTTTTGAGGATAAACATCAAGGAAAGTAGCCAATAACAAAGGAGGAAATATCTAGGAAGAAGGTTGCCACCATCACATTAAATGCTCTGCACCAAACCAACTAGCCGCATTTATGGGGAAATGACACTTGAACAGTACTTTCTCAAATTACAGCTACTCACAAAGCTTCCAGGAGGTTTTGATGGGACAAACATTTAAAAGATTACCTACAAGATCAATAAGTGGAACGATGGGATGGAGGATAAAAGGATTATATAAGGGAAGCGCTCCCGTAAAAAATGGGGCATGTAATCTAAAAAAAGAAAAAGAAAAAAAGAAAGACAGACTGTATTCATATATACTTGAGTTATTAAAAGAACATCTTATCCTCGGACTTGACCGAGGAGTGTAACTTCTCTCAAATTGTGTCTCTACTTTTGTTAACATGAATCCTATTATTTACGGTCCTTATTTAACTTGTTGAGTCACCTTCCTGATAAACTCACTCTCTAACAAATATATTGTTTTGGGCTCCTTGGGTCATCATCCATTGTTCTTGGTGCGATGTGGTTCAAATTACAATCCTTACAATTGGTGCCATCTATAGGAAGTTAAGGGAAGCGTTTACAATTTAGACCAGCCATGGTGGGTTCTGGACCAAACAGAGAAGAATCTGTGAGATCTCAACGTGAAGACCACTTTGTTAACCTTGAAAGGAGGAGAGATTGTGAGGTTAGTGTGCATATGACCCATACTAGTAGAAGTCACTCTAGAACTGGAAGCCATATTTCGCATGGTGAAGAAACTAAGAACCTCAAATTGGAGATAGACCATATGCGTAGAAAATTATGTTGCAAACAGTAAGAGGCATCTCCTTCTAGATCAGGATCTGATTCAGGGGGAGATGGCAGTTACAAACCAAGGTCTAGAATACCTCCCAACGAATCCATTTCCCTATCTTCATGGTGGGATAGGGAGAAATGATACCACAAGAGGGATAAAAGCCTGACCCATAGGAGCATGGGGAATGATGCAATGAGTAAGGCCTTGCGTCAAATTTCCAAACATTTACACGTAGAATTGATAGGGCTAAGCTCCCTCAGTGTTTTATGCAACCTACTTTTACGATGTACAATGGGAGGACTGATCCGGTCGAGCATGTCAGTTGTTTCAATTAGAGGATGGTTATTCATTCTAGGAATGAAACTTTGATGTGCAAGGTTTTTCCCTCTAGCCTAGGACCTGTTGCAATGCGGTGATTTGATGGGTTTGAAGAAGGTTCAATTAGCTTTTTTCAAGAACTTACAATGGCTTTCGGTGCCTGATTAGTTACATGCAACAGGGTTCCTCGTCCCTTAGATTCCCTATTATCTATGATTATAAGAGAAGGTGAAACTCTGAAAACCTACTCGAATAGATACTATGAAATGTTTAATGAGATAGATGAAGATTTTGAGGATCTAGCAATTGTTGGTAAAACATAGTTTGTATCACATACAAAACATACACAACGGAAAAATAACGAATTTACTTCATTCACAATTGATAACATGTACTATGTAAGTTTCAAAATTTAAGAACAAGAAAGTGCATCTTGGGGTGGTAAAATTCAAAAACCAAAGATTAGAAGTACATGAGAATACTTTTAATTTTCACTTCAATTCCACTTCCGCCCAAGAAGTGTGATTTCTCAATCAGTTTACACACATGTGTTCAAGGGAGAATAAGAGAGTGGCTTACACTTACACCATTTCATTCCACACAAAAGCGCATTATCAAATTCTATATGTTTCTTTCCTTATATATAATTGATTATCTAATTGGATTAGCCTTTTAGCAGTTACAGTACGTGGCTTGTAGTGAGACCAAAATGGAACAAATAAGACTCTAGCTCTAATGAGCCTTGGGCTTTTTTGTCAACTCTTGACAAATTCAAAGTTATCATTAATTATATTTAATACTACTATATAAATATAATTGCACTCTAGGCCTTATAAATAAATTATATCTCCAAGACTTTATTATACATGCAATCCCTTCATTAAAATATTCACAGTAATGCAAAGTTATGATGTAGACTGTTACTTTGAAAATTACTGCGTATTAATCATTGAGTACTCAATTTAATCATTTAAGTTATTCATCATATATTTATGAAATTCAATTTCATAAATATATACTTTAGTAACTCCTTGCTAAAGTGGTTAGGCCTAACACTTTGAATAACCAAATCCGTTAAACTTATCTCAATGAAATATTTTATATCCTCATTAAGAGATTATAAATTACATCTTGAGAATATATGTTCCATCAACATTAAATGTGGCTGCCCAATATACTGAGGTTTTGATCGTGACTTTAGATATTACTCTTGATATATCAAAGTAACCTACACTTCATAATCACATTCATCATTCTCTTAGCAGTAAGAGTTCATGTAAATAGAAGTCATGAGATTTATTATTCATTTGACAGTCGTTAGGAGAATAATAAATTTCATAGCAGTCCAGTTCAATATGTCTTAATTCTTAAAACATATCAACTAGAAGTCTCCATTTTTATGATCAAGATAAATTATCTTAGTTGACATGTTATAGTCTTCACAGATAAAATGCCCAATTTCATCACCTACTACGACCTAAAATTCTAAATTTACAAAGAACTTGTGATTTATATTTTCTGTGACTAAATCACATAAATCACATACTATGCATCTCTTGGACTATATAATAATGTCCAAATATTCATGTTACTATTCTTTTAGATAAAAAAAAATATTAATTACAACATTAAGTTATACATAATGTCATACATAACATCATACAATAGGATTTAAAGGGCAAATATCCTAACAGCAATAAAGACATTCAAGGTTAATCTCCACTTCGAGCATGATTTGAGAAAATCCTTAACAATGAAGCCTACGCGAAGCATGCACTAACTTATTGATCAGATTGATGAGCACAAATGAGTAGAGGAAGATCAACAATAAGGGAAGGGGAAGGTAAAGATTGTTCCCTCTGACTGAAGAGATGTCAAGTCGGAGAGATATAGTAACAACCAACTTAGGATGGATTTTGCTGGGCATACTGGGAATCCTAGTGTGCAGGTGATCAATACAATGTTCAAGGAGCCCATCTATCAGATCCTTAAGAAGATAAAGCTTGAGCCATACTTCAAATGGCCAAACAAAATGGGTGGTGACCCTACTAAATGTAATCAAAGTTTCTATTGCCAGTATTACCAAGATCGTGGGTACACTATCGAGGATTGTATAACTTTTCATGATTATTTGGATCAATTGGTCAAAGTGGGGAAATTAAGGCAGTTTATGCATCAGCCTTCAAGACAGGGAAGTTAGGTTGGGTTAGCGTACTAGAGGGAGTCTATCTCTAGACCGTCGTTGATACCCATTTTCGCGTCACATTTTCTACAAGCCCGATTCAACCAAGCCCGACTTCCTTGTGGGCCCTATTCATGTATTATATTATTATTTTTATTCTTTTAAGCATGGCCCAAGCCTATGCAACATATTAGGGAAATTGAGGGAGTGTGGTTTAGAGGGTATGGGTTGGTTCCTTTCGGACTTTTTCAGCCTAGCTCCATTTTCCACACCAAAACACAACTGACCCTAAATTAATTAGCTAGCCTATTGTAGCCACCAAATACAGTTATCAAAAGCCTACAATGACAAGGAGACAATAGCTAATGAAATCAACCACTTTATTTCCAAAATCATGCTAAAAGCATGCTAAACTCTTCCCTAAACAAAAGCAACCCAAGCCAAAACACCAAATTAGTATCATGGAGGGTAAAAGCCTCTTCCATTACTCAAAAACCAGTCATTAGTAACACCCCAAACTTCATATAGAAGTTTCTCTTCAGCTCAAAAAGAAACTAATCACATTTTACCTAGAGACCTGAAAATTCAGAGCAAAAACTCATTCATCCAGTCAACAATCTCACATTTCTAAACCTTAGGGGTGGAAATATAGGTACAGGGGAACCTTCCCTCTCTTCCTCACCTCTCTCAATTTCATCTTTTCGGTAACTGTGAGTCGAAATTTCATACCTGTTGAATCACGTTTTCCCCATAGAGCTGAAACTTGAGAGCAAAAATCCACTGAGTTAGGAAAACATTCTCACAATTTTGAACCTTAGGGGTGGAAATATGGGTACAGGGAAAACTTTCCTCTCTTCCTCACAACCTCTTTCATTTTCCTTTTCTCGGTGACTGTGGATCGAAATTTCAGACTTATTATGTTTTTATACTTTGTCTACACTTTTATTATTAGCATTTTGATTTTCTCTTGTAAAAGCACCATTAGTCTTTTGTTCATTATACATTTGGAATTTTGGGCTTAATTCTCTATTATAAACACTTCTAAAGAACCCAAGGGGAGATTTGGGTCATTCTCACATTTTTTGCCATTGTTGTAAAACGTCCCTGACAACCGTCTCTAGGAACAATCAATGTTATTTTTGCAGCCCCAAGTCGGATCGGGAGATCTCGTTATGGGGTTATGTCTATAGCAAGGCTGGATACTAAGTGCTTGGCTCCTGAGTCTAAACGAGGGAGACTGGAGGTCTGACCAACTTTGAGCTTTTCTGATGAAGACAAGGTTGGAACTTATCAACCACATGACGATGCCCTAGTGGTAACCCTTTGGATTACCATTAGAGCATACGAGAGAGTTAAACCATACAATGGTTGCTGCTTTCTTACTACTAGCCACCTTTACTAGCTTGGATTGGAATTCCTTGTAGTATTCCAACTGCTAAGACAATGGGATTGCATGCTGCCACAAACCAAAATTTCATTTGTATAAAGAAATCAATTCTTCTAATCAAATCAAGTTTACTAATTTGAGACTGAGAAAATACTAGCATAAGATGAAATTCTTTACACTAATGAGGGTAGCTTTTTCATCATAACTAGAGGCAGCTGAAGCAAAGTTAGCTCCAATTAGGAGGTTCTTTCCCGATGCTTGTGGGCTAAGATATGCTGGAGCATAAGTCGTAAAACCTAGAGTTTCAGCTGCAAAATGTAGGATTTGAGTAAAGATTAAAGCTTATTTATATTATTAAAAGGAAATAATTTTTTTTATTAAAAAAACTGAATTTTTTTTGAATTAAAAAAAAATTATGCAGCGGATAAGTGAATTAACTAAACAAATTATATTTCCACACAAATAATGCAAACAGATATTAGACATTCCCTTTATTTCGTTGTAAAGTGTTTTACCGTGTTTGTTTCATTGTAAAATTTAGTTAAACTTGAAAATATTTTTCGTTAATTGTAAAATCCTTTCTAAAATGTTTTACTTTTAAAAATTTGGTTAAACATTTTACAAAAACACACTATGACTCTTCCCCCATTTGGTGACGAGGTTGCCGGTTGGTTGGCTAGGCAGTCAATGGAGCTGGTCTGGTAATCAGAGCCACTGGTGTTAAACCTCTGGCATAGGCAATTCGATCACCAAAGCCATCGGTCCGGTCACCGGTGACTTTGGCAGTTTGCATTGAAGAATCTTACATGTCACATCAAACATTTAAAAATATTTTACTAAAAAAATTTTATTGCTAAACAAATGGGGCATAAAACACATTTATTCTATCAAATCAAAAACCAATATAATCAAAGCGGTAAAAAAATAATAATAATTGGTAACGAAGTAAAAAACCAACCAATGAAAGCCACTTTAATGGATTCACAAATTTGATTCATTACTCTGTTATGATCCCTATGCAGCCACTCTAGCATTGATGCTGTCTACTTACCAGTTATATCAGTGGCACGTTTGCCATTGCAAAACCTGCCAGTAGGCTGGTGATTGACAAAGTCTCTCCCATATGGAGGGTAGTTGGCCTTGAAAAGAGTGGAGAGATAGTCATTGTTCCCCACATCCACTGCAGAGTCACCAAAAGTTATAATTGCTGGTACAAGAGCACTTGATTCTTTCCCATTTCCGAATCTTGCTAGTGCAAATGAGACCAACAAAAGCAGTGCACTTCTGAAGTGGGTATTCATCTTTCACAACAATGGTGTTCTGAGGCTTTGAGCTGAGACTTGAACCTTATATGAAGTATGAAACGGACACCATTGAAGTTGGTCTTGAAGAAAGAGGATGGAAGTTGAATTAATAGTCATTAAATGAGAAGCCTCAAGTGGCTTACCTTTTCTTGATAGATGTGACTTACCTCCAAATTTTTTATTATACATTTGTTCTTTGTTATGTGGACATGCGTTAAGATTTTTCTCTGTAGCTCACACGTTAAGGAGAAATCACAAATAGTGAGTTCATCTTCTTCATTAAGGCAAAGGTAGTTGGGAAGATAGTTGGTGGCATTATGAGTTTAAAGGCACCAGAAAGTTGCATATGCTAGAGTTATTTCGGTGGTTGCAGTTACAAAACAAACTGATTGGTGACTATTGGTTTGAAGTGTAGGGTATGGGTGGCCCTAAGACTAATTAACAGTATTCTTAAATGAAAGATGTGAAATTATGCAATATTGGTATGATTGAATATCTATGTAATTTTTTCAATGATAGTTGGGAAAATATTGACCTCAAGAGTTGTTGAAGATGTGGAAAATCAAAGAGAATCAATGTGAATCCTCAAGCTCAGTAATTTAGGAATGTGAAGTCAATGTAGATCAAAACTTGGCCACATCAAGAATTTGAAGAACTTGAACCTTGAAAGAAGAGGAGTTAAAGTAATTTGTGATGTGGGATTGGGAGGGACTGTAATTATTATTTTTTGTTGTTCTTTCTGCTGAGATGGACTTTCAACCATGGTCACAGATGGACCAATCATGGCTACAATTGTTTTAGATCAAAGCTTCCATAGCTGCCTTTGTGGTTTATATATATAGCTTCCACAGCTACACTTTTGTCTTATAGCTTACAAACTTGTTTAATTAGGATTACCCTCGGGCTACCCAAAGAGAAAAGAGTCAAATGGAAAAATTCCAATTTGAAATATTAATAACAGGTTACTAAGAGTTTTGTAATTCAACTAACATCCCTTAGCATTTCTAAGTAAAGATATCTAGCATTTGAATCCTTTTCCTATAACTACTTAATTTTCTAGCATTTGAATCCCTTTCCTGTAACTACTAAATTGGTTGGGTCCCAAATAAAATTATCAACAACATTAGTAATTCAAAATAACAATCATACACAAAAACACAAAAATTTACGTGAAAAACCCTTTCTTCTTGAAGGGAAAAATTACGGGAAAAACTCCAAATAATTTCACTATTATCAAATCAATTATAATAATTTTTGTGTGTGCCTTACGGCTAAAGAAAAAAAAAATCTCTCTTATTTTTTTTTGCTCTCACACACACAAATTATCTTTCTAAAAAACGGCAATACTTTGCTCTCTCCTTTTTATTTTCTTCTTCATGCACAACTCTTTTTCTTGGCTGTCTTCTTTCTCTAAGCGGCTCCCTCTTAGCTGCTCTCTCTTTTTTCTTGTGCGGCTTCCTCTTTCTTTTCTTTCTCAATATACAACACACACTTATTCAACACAAACTATATTTAAATATAACCTAGCCGCACACCACAATCCCAATACAAGTCAAATAAAGGAGTCTTTCAACTATTAGCCACGGATTCTTATTTCACATAGGATTAGTTCTTTTGCTTTCCTAGGAGTTCACTGACTCTTGATTCTACCTGAAGTAGAATTCTCGATACAAGCCCATAGAATGAGCTATCACGTGGGCTAGAACCACAACAATCTCCCCCTCCAGCCCATTAAGGAAGGAGATCTTCAATCTAGCTTTTCAGTTTGAATCCATGTTGGTCAAGCCGACTTTAAGCTTGACCTTCTTCATTATCTTCACCAGCTTTGAGAACACCTCATCAACTACCTTTCATTCTCAATGAATTAATCTTATCTTGGATTTCTTTAATCCAAACACTTGGCTCCCCCTCATCAGAAGCCTAATTATTCTTGAAGTTAACTATTCGATGTTCTCCAGTAGTCCTCTTCTTGTGAGATTCATCAATCTCTAGTGGAAGATAGTGCTCCTCTTGCTTAAGACTTCCAAGGTCTTTCACTTCATTATCATCCCATGTAGCATTAGCATCCTCATATTCTTCATCACCTACCACTTCCTCTTTTGAAGCACTATTAGGCAATGAGAATTTTACCCTCTTGGTTTCAACACCATTAATCCCAACACTCATCTTTGAAGTCTTTTAAAAATTTTTAATCTCATTGAGCTTCTTCTTACAGATCTTCACATGAGTGATGTACATACTACAACATGCGTATCCTCTTGCAACAACCAATGACTCTTTAGTAAGTTTTTATCTTCCATTACCAAGGTAGTTACAATAACTCGCTAGATCCATAGCCAATGTAGAAAACACATTCATCCTTAAATTTGGAATATGTCGCACATCCTTCAACATCATAATGCTACCAACATTGGTTTCAATGCACACATCACCAATTCTCACAATTTTTGAGTAACTAGAAAAACCCATCCTCACTGTACCAAACTCTCTTGCTTTGTACATAGTAAACAACCCCTTCGTAGGAATAATATGATGGGGTGCTATAGAATCAACAACCCACTTAACATCATTATTAGCAACATGCTCACACTTTTGCTCTTCAATAAAGAGCACCATAACATCCTCAGCAATCATAGCAGCAGTAGTACTTTTCTCACTATCATTCTTTTCATGTTTTCCTTTATTTTGTTCCTTATTCCAATGCCAATAATCTCTTCTTAAGTGACCATTTTTCCCACAATGGAAGCATTCTCTTGTTTCCTTGAACTGAGATCTATCTCTTAATTGTGACCTACCATTGAATTTTCAATTATTAGGTCATTTGCTTCTACCTCTACTCTTGTTCTCTGTGACAAAGCTTGATCTTGTGCATTGTCTATATTCGCATCTTTCCTGCGAACCTTTTCACTTAAAATCAAATCTCAAATATTATTATATTTGAGTTTGCTTTTCCCTGCAGAATTACTCACCGCCACTCTTATGGCTTCCCAACTGTTTGGTAAAGAAGCCAAAAGAATCAATTCACAAACCTCATCATCAAATTCAATCTTTACAGTGGATAATTGATTTGTGATTGTATTAAAATCATTTGAATGCTGCTGCTACAAGAGTGTCTTCTGCCTTCTTCAGATTAAATAAGTTTTTCATCAGATACACCTTGTTGTTTGCTGACGGCTTTTTATACATGCTAGACAAAGTTTTCATCAAATTCACTGCGGTCTTTTATTTCACAATATTGTGCGCAACTGATCTTGATAGAGTTAATCAAATAACTCCTAATACCTGTCTATCAAAAAGGTTCCAGTCTTCATCCTTCATAGTTTCAGGTTTCATCCCCAAAAAAGGTAGATGCAATGTCTTCCCATAGAGATAATTTTCAATTTGCATACTCCAATACTCGTAGTCTGTTCCATCAAACTTCTCAATTCCTGAAGCCTTGTCTTCTTCTCTGGCCATCGCTTCCACTCTAACCTTAGCTCTAATACCACTTGTTGAATCTCAAATAATATTATTAACAATATTAGTAATCCAAAATAACAATCACACACAAAAATACAAAAATTTACGTGAAAAACCCTTTTTTCTTAAAAAGAAAAACCACGGGACAAACTCCAAATAATTTCACTATTATAAAATCAATTACAATAATTCTTGTGTATGCCTCACGGCTAAAGATAAAAAATCTTTCTTATTTTTCTTTGCTCTCACACACACAAATAATCTTTCTCAAAGGCGGCAACACTTTGCTCTCTCCTTTTTATTTTCTTCTCCAAGCACAGCTCTTTTTCTTGGTTCTCTTCTTTCTCTAAGTGGCTCCCTCGCTCTCTCTTTTTTCTTGTGCGGCTTCCTCTTTCTTTTCTTTCTCAATATACGATACACACTTATACATCACAAACTATAGTTGTATATAACCTAGCCGCACACCACAATCTCAATACAAGTCAAATAGAAGTCTTTCAACTATTAGCCATGGATTCTTATTTCAAATAGGAATAGTTCTTTTGCTTTTCTAGGAGTTCACTGACTCTTGATTCTACTTGAAGTATAATTCTTGATACAAGCCCATAGAATGGGCTATCACGTGGGCTGGACCCACAACAGAATTATTGTGTAGGAGGGGGGGGGGGTGTTGGTGTGGGAATATCATTTGGGGGAGGAAGAAGAGACATTACATTGATTTGTCACCAATTTTGATCTTTGTGGCTACGGATTTAGCATAGGAAGCTAAAATAAAATTATAAAGACAAAAACCCCTTTTTTAATATAAAAATTTACTCTTCCTTAGAAAATAGAAATAAAAATCATTCTTGCTAAGAGCCTTGTAAATCAATTGATAGACACACTTTGATATTTTGAAGTAAGATATTTAGGATTCAAATCATCCCTTCCCCTTATACCTAAAGATGCATCAGTGTAAACATTTTAAAAAAAAAGAACAAAGTTTAGGAAAATTTTAAATATATGACTTGGATGCTGATGAATCAAGTCCAGGGGGATAGCCACACTTCGTACACTCAATACATGCATCATTTATTATACTTGGATCCAATTTTGTTATGCATGGGTCCTTTGTTCTTATCCATTGGTAATAGGGGTTAAACCATTTAAGACCATAGGTTGAGCCTTTAAGCTTTCAAATAAATGAATGATGTTTCCATTGATGACAACATGCATAACATTGATTGGCATCATGAAATATTGGAAGGCATAATTCAAAAATATATTAACAATTTTTTAAAATCTAAATGTTAAATTACATTGTGCTTATAATAATGAAATATTGAAATTCCATTTTTTACGGTAGTTTCTCATGATTTTTAATATTTTACACATAAAATTTTTTATCAGCAAATAAATATCATCAATTATAAAATGATTCGAGTGTTTCTTGAGAATTCAAAGCTAAATTATGGACAACTCTATTACATGCTCACTAAATCAATGATTTAATTCTTGTAATTGAGAATTTACTGGAACATATAAAATATCAAATCGATAATGATGTTCAATTGTAAAATCATCTTGTTGATGAAAAAGAAAATCTTTAGGTGGTTTAAACAACATAAGAGGACCGAAATCCTAAAAGTCCCAAGCTTTTAACTCTGGGTCTCGAGAAAGCAAACAACCAATATATCATAACTCACAATTCATTTGCATTCTCTTTAAGAGGAGGTTTCAATAAGAAAAATTTTCTTATTTTATTATTACAAATGATTTTTTTTGGAAGGCGGCTACAAGTACCAACCCTAGATATAGGTTAGGTGGTCACTCTAAATTTTTGGATTTTTTTGAGTCGACTTTCATTTTGAGTTTTTTTTCTACTAATAAATATAATCCTTTTATAGTTCAATTTTAAAATCATCTTGTTGATGAAAAAAAAAATTCTTTAGGTGGTTTTTTTTTTTTTTTTTTAATATGATTCTTTAGGTGGTATATCTCAATCATGAGACTGATGAAAGTCCCAAGGTTTTAACTTTGGGTTTCAAGAAAGCAAACAACCAACATATCATAACTCACAATTCATTTGCCTTCTCTTTCTAATGATTTTTATATATTTATTTTTTAAGGAAATTTGTTCTAATACAAATGATTTTTTTTGGAAGGCGGCTACAAGTACCAACCCTAGATATGGGTTAGGTGGTCATTTTAAATTTTTGGATTTTTTTTAGTCAACTTTCAATTTTGAGGATCAAAAATAAAAATTTTGAACCCAACAATTTCAAATTTTTTCTACTAATATATATAATCTTTTTATAGTTCTGCCTCTGACTGTGGATGATTAATTTGAAAAATCAATTACTATAAGAAAATTGAAAAAATTTCTTTCTCATATTATTTCAGTTGAATCTATTATGTTGTGGGCAGGCTAGGCTTCCACCCTAGAAAAAATTCCGGTGCACCTCAACATTTCTAAAGCTACTGATAATTTAAAATTTTTTTTTTCTTTACTTTGCCAAAAAATTTAGTTTGAAAATATACTATAAACATTTTACATTTTAATTATATGGTTATCAACAATCTTTCTCACTTTTCCACTTTTGAGGGCCTTCATTGCCACTTTTGAACTCAAGTCTTTACTTCAGCCCACAAGTTGCCTTTATTAATGAGATCGCGATTTAGTAATTGGGTGACAGTGGCAAATATAAAATGGCAGCTCACAGGTTCACCAGCCCAATAGGGCTCTACCTCGAGTTGAACCCATTCAAGTTACAATAATGTTGTGGGCATGACATTTCTTTACAATGAGTTCCACCAATTTTTAAGTGATTGATCAAGAACTCACTACTCTTTCTCCACAACTTGCAGTTGATTATCTTAGCAGATGTGAAATTTTATTAAGAAAAAAAAAACTGTGCCCATAGCATTATTATTTAAATTAGCTCAATTGATAAAATTTTAAATAAAAGATTTAGAATTTGAACCCTATTTATTTTAAAAATTAATTAGTGTCTTAGGCTTCATGATAAAGAAAAAAAAAATCATGTAATCAACATTAGGCTGAAATTATATCATATTTATATTATAATAAAAAAAAAATTGTATTCAAGTTGTGTACTAGTCTTAGAACCATTAGGGACTATGTTGTACTTAAAAAAAAAATATTTACGAATAAAGAAAATACATTAAAAAAAAGAAGAAGGAAGAGGAGGGCTGTACCCATCTCTAACCTTTGGGACAAAGACCCCTTTATTGCAATCGGTGCACCTTTAGTGTAATCAAGTGCTCTGGGCATGGTCTAGGCCCAGGCCCAAGCAAAAACAAAAACGAAAAACTTTGGGTTAGGATAAAAATTTATTGCTAGGTTTCTGTCTGAATTCATTGTTGTAAGTGCTCTTCTTTTTACTCAAAAAGCTTAATGAGTAGTGGCCAATAATTTGTAGTTCAATTGATGCTTCTTATATGTTTTTAACGGGTCCAAGGCTCGAACCCCTCCCCTACTTAAGATATATTTAAATAAAATAAAGAGAGCTTAATGAGTGGTGATTATAAAATATAAAACAAGAGAATTTACAGTCTGAAATTGGCTTCAATAGGGGCTTGATCTGTTCAAAATACAGAGTCACTGTAGTTGACATTCTAGACCATTATAATGTCCTTGTTATTACATAACAATGTTTCTTAAAAAAACTAAACCCTTAAGCACATGCAGAATATAAATTATGCATAATTATAATTTACTTGTCCATTGGAAAATATAGAAACAAGTTATAATACACACTCATACTTTCATTGAACAAAAGACAAAACCAGGATATAAGAAAGTTCGTCAAATACTAACGTAATGCCAACTTGTCATATAGCTCAATTGATGACTAATCTTTTATTTGATGACTAATATGCGTCAATTGAGCTTTATAGCTCAATTGACACTTTCTAGTATTTTTAATGAAGATGTCCAAGTTCTAATGCTCCCTTTCCCAACTATCAAATATCCAAAAATAAAAATTCTACCTACTATGGGGCACAATATCTGATTCATACTCCAAATGGGTCATTTTGAATGGAGTGTTTGAAGTTGTTAAATTTCCCTCAATTGCCATCCTTTGAGTTCTTTCATGAGCCATCTCCAGAGCTAAACATTCTTTAAGTTCTGCCAACACGTAACTCATGTCTGGCCTTTGGATAGCGTATGATGGTATGCATGACATGGCTATCTCTATAGCTTTCCAGGCAGAAGTACTATTGAATTCTCCTTCTAATCTTGGATCAATAATGTTTTGAACATCACCCCTTTCAATCAAAGGATTAACCCAGTCAAGTATGTGATTGTTTCTCACAGGGCCTCGTACTATTGCAGTGCGGCCAGTGATTAGCTCAAACAAAATAATCCCAAAGCTATAGACGTCGCTTTTCTTATTAAAGTTTCCAGATGATTGAAATCTGCACGTAAAACACAAGTGGATAGATCAATGCTAGAAACTCATAAGTTGGTGTAATTTTTCTAGTAATTACTTCCATTATATCCTAGTTGTACTTGGTGATTAAATAGTTAATTGCTTGAACCTTAATTAATAGTTGTTGGCACTCTTATGCTTTTGACAACTTCCACTGGTGTAGACTGTGAGCCGAGCATCAAAATTATTATAGTATATAGTTAAAAATCGCGAATTTCACAAATTTTGTGCTATTAAAAGAAATTCATAAATTTGATAGGTTTTAAATGCATTGGGAGCTTAAAGTTGAATGACGTGATCCTTATTATGTAGCAGATTTCATTTAAACGTATGTACATGATACTTGAAAAATTAAACAACTGTTATGCTGTTGCTTCAATTTTTTATTTTTTAAAAGACATGCATATCACAAATCAGCAAACACTTACTCAGGATCAACGTATCCTAATGTACCAGCTGGGCGAGTTGACACATGAGAGTCATTTTCAGTTGCAAAGGCTCTAGACAGCCCAAAATCAGCTATCTTGGCTTGCATGTGTTCATTTAATAAAATGTTGGAAGGTTTCAAATCTCTATGGATTATAGGTGGCTTGCAACCATTATGTAGATACTCCAACCCTGCAACTCCATTAGAAAACCATTGCAAACCATTTCAATCAAATTAAAAAAAAAAAAATATATATATATATATATATATATATATATATATATAGTAGATGAATAATCATGTAATTGATTTGTTTGCAAACCATGTGCTGCATCCACTGCAATATGAATTCTCTCGTTCCAAGTTAATACATTTGTGTTTGTCACTGCAGCCAAAACATATCAATTTATCTTTTAGCTGGGCGCTGTTATAAAAATTATCTCTGATTTTCCTATCATGTAATGAAAATTAATAAGATTTGTAAGCTGTTATTCAAACTAAACATTCCTGATCAGCTAATCCTAATTGTATGAAATAGTAATAGCACTTCAGTTATACGAAGATTAGATTGGCTTGGCACCTCACCCTCCCCTTTTTTGGTTGGTCTTTTGTTTTGAATCATTGTATCATTAACAGATTAGCTGGGCCTCTAAGGCCGTGGTCATTGTGTTGCATGATATTAGCAGGCAAAATGGGACTGCCTGCGGGGAAATACTTGACACTTACCTGGCATGAGCTGCACCTGTAAGGTGCCCTGGTCTTACTCAAAGCCAACTAAATGCAGTTATGGTGCTCTATCCAAGCCTTGCCCTATACTAATAACTTATAAAGGGTCATATGGTGAAGAGCCTTTGGACACAAATGGTAACCAGTAAATAACTAAATACCTGATAAATGCTGGAGCAGATTGCCATTAGCCATATACTCATATATGAGTGCCTTTTTTGCACCCTCATCACAGTATCCAACAAGAGAAACCAAGTTTTTATGATGAACTATCATTAAAAGTTGTGCCTGCATTTCAAACCAATTGAATTATTTAAATGGATGAAAAACTTTTAGCTGCATGATATAATCACAGTTTCTATTTAAATTAAATACTCAAGTAGTTGAAAAGATTGGCTGTAATGTTCAATCTAACCTCCGCTCGAAATTCCTTATAGCCTTGGTTTGAAGAAGCAGAGAGCAACTTAACAGCAACTTGAGTTTCATCTTTCAGTTTGCCCAGGTACACTTTTCCAAATCCTCCTCCTCCAATGATGGTTCTAAAGTTATTAGTTATACTCACAACTTCTGTGTAGCTATACTGTTGATTCTTTGATTTGATGTTGGATTTGATAACCATATCTACAAGAAGGAAGATTTTCACAATTGTAACGTGCACAATCTATTAAAAAATGTTTTTTGAGGGATGTGGGGGAATATGTATAGTTTATGTTCTAAATCCCTCATGTTTGTGTCCTCAAATGGATTTCATCTCACACAGTATTTTGAAGGTCAAATCCAGAGTCTACTATCCCAGACAGTAAATGCAAATAAACTCATGGGCTTGGGCCACAGAATCCATCTGCAGCGACATTTTAGCCTTCTCCGGATAAAGCTAAAGGAAGTCCTGGACTGCATGCTCATCTATATTTTTCACTTCGGGATGAGTTGTCCAATTTTATAAGGTCAGCATGGGCTCAAGATTGTATGAAGTGATCTCCCTAAGTTTGCTGGCTTTATCATTCTGAATATCATGAATTGAAGATGACTGGAACAGGTTCTTTTACAAAACAGCAAGGGATTGGGATGACATGGTTTTGGCGTATAGAGGGTAATAATATTTTCAATTCTATAGAAACAGTGAACTCCATGGAGACTACGGTTGATAATCTCTGACTCTGTGGCACAGTAGTTGGATTGTTATTTACCTATTTAATCTTTTGGCAATGCTAGGTGACTATAGGAATGGGCCTGGTGTGTCAAAGCATATATAGGAATTTGGTGGGCTTGTGGCTGCATTTTTGTGTATCTGGAGATCTTACATGAGTACTGAAAGCTTGCCAACTTTCCCATGGATGTAATTATTACTGTTATTAATATTTTGTCTTTTGTCGAGTAAAAAGGATACCACTACAGTCCCAGGATGCCAATACTGAGAAAAATACATCCCACTTAAACCATAAAGTTAGGTACAGGACAACTGAAACATTACTCAAGCAGGGTTCGTACTCAAGAATTTCATGAAGAGAATGAGTGCACTTACCACTTGCTCACATGTTGAATGGTCCATGGATGTATTCAAAATTGTTGATCAACTGCATATTTTGCTGTCTTAACTTTTGGTTATGTGGTTGGCCACAAAGGCCACGAGTGAAATCTAATTAGGCAGTCACTTTATTTTCTTCAATTTCTGTAATTATCTTTCATAAGTTTCTTAAAGGCTTTGGTGTATCACAGTAAAAATAGGACTAGCCAGGATTGGGTGATAATCTCTTGTAAATGACCTCACTTCAGTGAAAAGTGATAACGATTACATAAGAAGAAAATAAAGAAAGAAGTACCTCCTTTTCTTTTCCTTCTATAGATAAGCATAGCACTAAATATGAACAGAAGGACCAGGACTGCTGCCATAGATGATGCAACAATTGGAACAACAAACTCCTTTTTCTCCTTTCTCTTGCATGGAACTGACAGACAAAGATCTGGATTTTCGCCAACACTTGCATAAAATGAATCAAAGATAATAAGCCATGGTAAGTAAATCCTTAAACATAATCTACACGGATAGATGGTGCAGTCATCATGCTATACAAATTGATGTTTGAAATATAAATGACTTCTAATTGTACATATCAGTGAACAACATTTACTCTTCTTTTATTTTATTTTTCTAGTTTTCGCTTTACAAAAAGCAGTTATAGAGGGAAAAGATAGAAAACACAGGAAATTGACAAAATGAAATTAGAATTTTTAATTACATTAAAATATTGGAGAAAGGAAGATAAGCTAACCTCAAGGCCAATTTCCCATCCCTAAACTTCTGCAGAAGAGCCTCAGGAACTGAACCTGTGAGGTTGTTCCCACTTACATTACTGCAAAGATATTGTTATGCAGATCACCTCAATTTCCTTCCCCAAAAGTTATGTTTGCAATACCAAGATCAAAGCTCAACAACTTACAGGGTATTCAAATTTGGCAGTTCTGACAAAAATTCTGGTAGTGACCCGGTTAAGTCATTGTATGATAAATCCCTGAAACCGAAGTTATCAAGAATTTGAGAATAACATATCCACATATGTTAAGCGAAAAAATTATTTTGTTTCAAAAACTTGATATAAAATTGCAGGACTTGCATATAGCATTTTTCAATTAAAAATTCCTGGCATTAAATCCCACAAGTACACTCTCCAAGCATTGATGCCTTTGGTAATTAAGGGATCCATCATCCATCTGCCAATTGGTAATCTCAACATAGCAGATAGAGTTGCTTGACCTGCTGGTGTCTAGCTGGTACTATTTTATAGTAACTGAATGTTAAACATCAATCACAATTCAAATTAAGACTCACAAGGACTGCATTGCCTTGAGATTGGAGAATGAAGTTGCAATCTCCCCTGTCAAATTGCTTGAGCTCAAGTTCCTGCTCGTCATTAAGAAAGAAGGAAGAATTGTTGCCGTTGTTTGAAAGATAATTTACATTTCAAAAAAAATTCTCATTTTTGGAGAGGTGCTGTGTTTGAACATTCCGTAAAAATTAAATAAATTCAATCAAATATCAGAAGGCGTGACAGAACTTTTTTTTTATATTTTTTTTTATTGCATATGAAAGGAGTTTGTTCCACTGCCAAATGTTCTAAAATGATGCATCATATTTTCATATCAGTTAATATCAAGGTCCATTTTGTGTTATCCTCCTAGTTAAAGTGGATTTTTTCCTGTAAGATGATATATTGATTGAAATATCACAGCATGAGTCAACAAAAGTTTTGATGTTTTGGAAGTGCACTTACAGTGAGATGATCCTTGGATGATTGTCACCACTGCAGTTCAATCCATCCCAAGAGTATTCACTTGGGACACATGGATCACCTTGCCAGTTTCTAGTCACATTGTAAAGTTTTTTGATGTCTGTGATAGCTTCAACTAAATTTTTTTTTTTTAATTCAAAAAGAAAGTGGGAATAAAAGTCAGGTGAATTCGTAATACAAAATCATATAGAAAGATGAAAAGTGACAGTTAGATCCAACATTTGCAGAAGTTGAACGTATATGCCTTTTCTTTGATGATGAATTCCCAGATTGTAGCATATATGACGTTCAAAGTGAACTACCAACAGTGGAAAATTCTATGGCGGATAGCAACATTGCAAGTCATGCTACCATGCCATTTCATCAAATCTGTCAAGTAATTTGAAGATTTATTTTGCAGTAAATTAACAAACTTGTATGACCCTATTCTATGTTGGCATGGAGAGTTTTTTTTTTTGGAAAAAAAAAAGGGGAGTAACACAGATATCATTGATAGATGAAAAAAATATTGACATGGCCTAAAATTGTGGTGGCTCTGATAAAAGTTGCATAACAAGGATTTGTCAACTTAAACTACTAAACTAAAAACTTTCATTTTCTATTATGGCAGTGAATATAGGCTCATATGGAAAACTCTTCTTGATGGAGGAAAGCTATATATCAAGCCTTCCTTTGTTTAGCACGTTCCATTTAGAAAAGGCTCCCTCTTCTTAATTATCAAAAGGACCATCACTAATATTCTAAAGTCTTATTGTATCAGCAGATGAAGCATCTCTTGTTCATATAAGTTAGCAGCAAACTGATCATAATCCTTGCAAGGAAGTTAGAAATGAGAAGAAAACATACCATCATCGATGGCAGTTGGTTTATTTGGGAGCTCTTTCAACACAAATATCTCAACAGCATTGAGAATTGGAGGAAGCTTAGTTCCCTCAACTGCAGATATAGAAAAGTAAATCCGCTCTCCACTAATTGGCGGATTATTTTGGACTATGGTCTGTGGTTTTAGATAATCCAGTTTAACAGATTCTGTCAGGTAGCGCTCGCCGTTCAAATTAATTTTTAATTCCCTCTGCTGGCCAGCTTCAAGCTTCTCAATCTCAGCAAAGTGAAAGTAAACATAGCATTTTGAATGAGAATCTGGCGGACTCCAGGATAAGCTCAAGGGAATGCTAGAGTTCTTTGTTTTGGCAGCAGTCTTCAATACAACATCTGGTAAATCATAAGGATTCTCACTGCTCTCGCTATAAATGGTTGAGTTTGTGGTAATTGGGATCCAATCAAATAGTGTAGGATTCCAAATGCGATCATAGACATCATCTGGATACCTAATGTGAGAGAGAGAGAGAGAGAGAGAGAGAGAGAGATTGGAACAATTTCATAAATTATTTATACAAGCAGGCATTCAAGTGCTTTTGTAATTGATGAACATGAACAAGGTAGCTAGAAACCGAAAATACTGTTGTCATGGTAAAAATTAATGAAATGCAGCTGGGTGGGGTGCTCACTTTTCTAAACATATAGGTTTGAGAACACACAGAAGAAATATGACAGTCCTGAGTGATGTAAGAAGTTATCATAAAATGAAAGGCATGCAATGGATAAGTTCTAGCCATGCATTGAAGATGAAATTCTGTGATAGACCAAAGTTCCATCATAAAAATAAAAGAAGAACGAACATGAAGCAATTATGAGATCCAGGAAATTGTTGAACTAATTTTAATTTTAGCGCAGGAAGGTATAAAAGACTCACCTGATGTTCGAGTCAGAAGAGTTCCTGCCAACGTCATATCCCCTTATTTTTGTCAGTGCCCGTCCTTGAGTTGGATAAATGGAATTGTCTAAAAGCCGTAGCTCCAATGCTGAAATGAAGGGTACCCCACGGCCCGTGTTTATTAGACACACATCTATGTAATCCGTCAAGGGAACATGAATAATGTCATAATAGAAACCATATGGACCAGCATTTGTTAAAGTCACTGTTTCCCACTCATTAACCCCAAGATGTAGGTTGAATACCGGTATCTGGTTTTCACCATCGTAATTCCCATAAACGAATGTTGCCCTGATCAAATAATTATTGTTTTTGCCTTGCTCTGGTCTCAGGGTGTAACAATTCCTTGTGCCATTGGGAAAACTTCTCAAGTTCTTTAGACACTGTGGAAGATCTGCAGGTGAATCAGGGGATACCGTCTTAACTATTCCAGTGTCTATCAATCCTTTATCTGATATGTAAGGGATTTTGGTTTTCTCATCAACGTAATCTTCATTGCTGCCACAATCAATGCTAATGAAACCTTGAAATTTTGAAAAAGAAAGAGGGAGTTAATTAGACACAAGCAATCTATATAGTCTCAACAAATAAGGTACCAATGAGTTTCAGAACACCCTATGTTTTTCAGTGATAAAATAAGTTTGGCACCAAAATTCCTAAGACACAAATTTTCAAATAGCTTAAGCTCCAAGCTTGGGTGAGTCAATGTTGTTGCAAGTTGCAACACCTACCTTTTTGTGGCCTTGTGAACCCCCATGCCAAGACAGAACTTTATATGTATGTGAAAGCCAAAACGGTGGTTTTGGTTTGTTTAAAGTTTCATATTATTCAGATGATAACCTTTTTTTTAATACCAAAATTGTAGTGTTTAGTGTTTACTAATTAAAAGCTACCAGCCTATTACACAAGTGAATAGGAATTAATTATTCATTTCATAGAACAACTTCCTAAACCGCCTAGTTGTGTTTAACAAATTTACACGGATTGAGGAACACAGTGACTCTCTAGTCAAAGAGACATAAAATTGAACAGACAAGTTGTATTAACGCTTGAGAAATATTAAAATGTTGAGGCAATAGGGACCAAGAAAAAAAAATGATGAATTGAACATGCACATGGGCAGCTATACTAATGAAAGGAATCAAAAGATAAGTGAATGAACCTGTGAAATAAATCTTACTGCACAATGCTGTGCTCTGCATGGAAACATGTTTGAAAAATTTTGCTATTCAGAACATTTTGGAAATTGCAATGATTTTCCATTAGACAAAAAACATTACAATATTGTGCAATATCTTGAACAGAAACGTTTGTCTTGACAAGGCTTCTTACAAATGTCAGAAACATTGACTTTGATAGTCAAGTACACTAATAAGTACGCATCTTCCTAGGAAAAGAAAAGCTTTATCTCATTTTATTTTAAGTCTAAGTAATAAATACCCTTAAGAAATTAGTTAATGGAAAAAAAAAATTAAATATCACTTTTATGGAAAATATAAAAAAACTGTTATAAAAATCAATTATATATTTTTTCCTATAAAAAAATTTTAAAATTTTTTTTATAACTAATACTCGGGCATCCATTAACTTCTCCAGATAAAAAATAAAAACTTTAAAAAGAGCATGTGTGTGCCAACTTTAAAAAGTCTCTTGGAAGCAATTGTGTACTCCAAAAAAGGGAGTACACAATTGCTGTTATGAAACACTTTTGGAACCTTTTGGCTAAAGTTGGTTCTCTTTGGGTTGCATTGGTCCATGTGGTTCTTTTGAAGGGTAAAGTGCTTTTGGAATGTTAAAATTCCACAACAAAACACTTGGGAGTTGGAGAACTTTTCTCAAATTAAGGAATGAGGATAGGCAATTCTTTTAAGTTTGAAGTAGGAGATGGTAAAAACATCTTCCTTTGGCTGGATTGGTGGCATCGAGAGTGTGTTGATCAATGGGCAATGGGCTTGGTCCCCAGCTAGATGAATTTTAAATGCCTGATACTTTACTCACAATCAAGTCTAAGAAATAAAATCTTAACCATAAAATAAATTCTCAATTTTAACTGAAATGGATAAAATCCTGTTCTCCCAATTTTCACAATGAATTCATGAAATTGAAATAAAAATATAGTACAAGTCATTCTTGGAATTGGGCCGCATGTTTGGGCCCGATAGGTACCAACGTTAACAGCCCAATATCAGGAAATCTTAACCCACTGCAACGCTTCTTCAAAAGAACTAAAAGAAAATCCAGTATTCAAAATAAATCCTCACCAAAACTAAACTTGAAGATGCCAGAAAATTTTGTACACATAAACCTATACAAAAACTTTGATCGAAATATAAGAAACTCCAGTCAAAGAAATAGAGAGAGATTGGAAGAATCGGGAGCCTTAGAAGAAAGAAGAAGAGGAAGAGGTGGTGTGAGTTTGGGTGAGAACTAAAAACATGGTCTCGGACTTTGTATTGTATCCCAGACTCGAATGTGCAACTTCTTCGCTCTGGTCGGGAAGTTTTTGGATGGGGTCATGGCGGAAATTCTTTGCCTTTTTTTTTTTTTTTTTTTTTTTCCTTATAAAAAAATATTTTGATTTGGGAGTGTGTGATTGTTTGTATTTAGATTTCTTTAAAAAGTATGACAAGGCACCAATTTAGCTTAACTTGAACTGAGTAATGCTACATAATACATATACAAATTATTTTACAATATTTTTACAAACCATTGATATAGCTTTAATATTTTTCAAATAATTATTAGTAAGTAAAAATATGAGAGTAATGTAAGAGGTACAAACTATTTAACAAAAAAGTTTACAAACTTAATGTGGTGAGTGATTATAAATAAATGAAAAATTGATATTAATGGTAGATTTAGATGAAAGTCAACAAGAAGTTAGTTACATCAATATTTTTTAAAAATGTTTCTCAAAATATGATGCTAGCTAGATTAGAACTAGTAAGAATTTACCACGTTAATAGTTTGTGACTGTACGGTAGTATTACTTATTTGCACCTTTTGGTGTTTCTAAGGAAAAATTTAAGATTCAAATTCCCCAGCTTCAAATTACATATATATACACATATATATATATATATATTATATATATATATATAACAAATAAATAAAAAAAACAATGGGATTTAAGATTTTTTTTTTACTTATATGGATTAAGTAAACCCAAGCATTGCGATACTTTGCTATGAATATTGGTTCTTACGCTTACATCCTTGTATCTATGTTTATATCCATATATAGTTAGTGTCAATTCAATACAAGTCATTAGTTTTTCTTTATTTGTATAATTTATATTTTATTATATTAATTCAATATTTAATTTTTTTATTTAATTTATGGTTCTCCACATTGTGTTCTATATATATATATATACACACATATATAGTCTTTTATTTGAAGAAAACATTTTAAAAGTTTTATCCAGATCATAAAAAAAGAAGAAGTAATATTCACTTCTTTTACTTGACATCCTTATTAAAGTTAATATACTTAAAAACAAAAGTTACAGAATCTGTACGACTTGTCATAAACCAGTTAAAAAATTCAAGTATTTAATTGACACTCACGTCCATGGGCGGAGCTGTTATTGGACTAGGGGGGGCAATGGCCCCCCCTAATTTTTTTTATAAAAATATTAGTATATTAATAGGTACTAAGTTTAACAATTTTGTTCAATAAAATTACACTTTGCCCCCCTTAATAATGCCATTAATTCTTTGAGAGTAATCTTATAGCCAAAAACATTTTTACAATATACAAACTATTAAGGTAGCAAATCTTATTAGTTCGTACACTTGCATCACTTTTATATATCAATAACCACTTATCACATTAGCAATTTGTAAAAATTTTGTAGTTTTAGCATTTTTCACCTTTTAAAGGACATAAAAAATTAATAGATTAAATCTAAAACAAAATATAAAAACTCAAAAAATTAGCTCAACAACAAAAATTACCAATATAATAAACTAAAAAAATTAAGTCCAATCAATATATTTTACCCAGGACAAACTACTTGGCCATTTAAAAAAAATTTAACAAAAATCCTTAGTAGTAAAAAATAGACTCAAGGTCGGAGCCACCGCACACAGCTAGCAGCAAAGTCGCCCCCCCTAACTCCAGTCTGGCTCCGTCCCTGCTCACGTCCAAATCTATTGGTAATAATCGCAAACACGGTACATTCTCTTTCTTGATTTTGTATTAAAAAAAAAAAAAAAAAAAAAAAGACAAGCGGAGTCATTTATGCTTGAGACTTCCAAGTCAACTTGAGGTTAAGAGGGAACAAAGCTCGAGTAAAAAAAAAAAAAGAGAGAGTAATTTTGATCATAGGAATACAATTTCTAAAAAGAACAAAGCTCGAGTAAAAAAAGAAGAAGGCTGTATTAACTATGAAAGCTAGCACAGCAAACTTCTCTACAACACATGAATTACTCGCTCCATTGTAAGAGACTAAGATCGAGTACAAGAAAGCATGCATATATGCACAACAACTTGGCAAGCACCAAAGAAGAAGAAGAAAGAAATGCTGGTTGACCAAAGTTCGGAGAAGTACTTACCGGGGGAAATTTCATCAAGTTTTCTTCCAGCGTTCTGATTATTTCCTGCAGCTAGTCTTAAGTTGCCAACAAAAGTTATGGCTAAAACAAAGAGGAGCCGCGCTTTTAGATTTGATGCGTTATTCATTTTGGTCTTCCGCAGGAAACTTTTGTTCATGCTAGTATTTGTTATATTAAGACGAGAGTGCGAGGCATATATATATGGAACTAGCAAATGACTTGCTCTCGTTTATTTAGAAGAGTGAGTAGTAACATAAGACCGCATGGACATATATGAACCCCACATGTCTCACCGTGTGAGAGGGAAGCCAAAATTTGACTCATTCTTTGTTATAAGTTACCACCTACCACTACTATTAAAGGATAGAGTTTCCACAACCTACTTAAAATAGTCATATGATTTAGTGAATCGTGCACATGAACGGTCTTATAAATCGCTATGTAATGGGTGTTTGAAAAAAAAAACTTTTTCCATTATTAAATAAAATTTTTATTTAATTTATTGTTGTTGTTGTAGGTGGGGCAAGACTCAAGAGGAATTGAAACTTGTGACTCAATTCATGATGATTACTCCTTACCATTAGGTCAATAAATTAGTGAGGGTCTTTTTTTTATTTTTTTATTTTTTTATGTAGAGGTAATTTAAAGTAAGATCCCTTATTTGAAAATAATAAATTTTACCAATTAAGTTAACTGAAGCTTATGGCAGAAAACTTTACCTCTAGCCACATGACACAACATTGATTCCTAATCTGTATTAATTTAATGACATAACAAATTAAATCTTGTTAAAATTTGAAATTTCAATAAGTAATAAATTAAACCTTTAGTCTATATTCAACTTTAAGACAATGTCATTCTACTAAAATGGATTGAAGTTAATTTGTTACTTTTTAAAGAATAGGGTTAAAATTAATTTTTCCCTTTATTTTTTTTTAAATATTAAGAATAAAAAACCACCTTCAATTCTTTATATCTACTATAGAGCATGCCCAATTGTGAATCATTAATAAGGAATTACGATAAAAAACTTTTAGGGTAGCTTTACCGTGGGATTTATAAAATCTTATACATTCATTTTCAAACAAGTAAAATAAATTTTACTATATCATCATAGTTTAAATAAATACCAAAATAAAGAATGTCAGCGTCTATTTAAATGTTGATGACTTGGTAAAATTTAATCAAGTCATTTCAATATGGATGGAATAATGGACAATTTTTTGGTGAAAAGTACACAAAACCCTCTCATGGTTTTCCTGTAAAACACAAAACCCAACCCTTGATTTTTTGAGTATAACACCAAATCCCACTATGATATATATATATATATATATATATATATATATATATATATATATATATCTTCTTCTTTGTGTGTGTGTGTAAACGGCTAATTGTATAATATTGAACCCCTTAGGGCTTTAATTAGAGTGTAACACAAAGCCCCATGTAGTATTGTTTCCTGTGAAAATATAACTTAAATATAGACATGTGTTATCATATGAGCAATTCATCATTTTTTTAATGAATGTTTTTTTTTAGAGAGATTTTAATGGATGTTTAACGGTAAACATAAAATAACATTACATGGGTTAAGTTTTTCTTTTAAAACTTCTAAGGGCTTTTGTGTTTTAACAATACCGGGGGGGGGGGGGGGGTTGTGCATTTTTTTTTCCTTTTATAAAAGTGCATTCCAACTCGTAACTCAATATTTAATATCCATAACCTGTGCTAATAAAGCAACCTTGACTGTTAACAACACACAAAAGAAATTGAACCAATTTTTCCTCCAAACACATTACGTAGTGGTTCATAAGGTCATTTATGTGTATTTATATTATTTAAACAAGTCATATCACTGTTAAGCATGTCATATAAGTACAAGTGAGTAATTTTTTAAGTCATTGTAGTAGGTTGAAGAAAACTTTACTCCTAAGAAACTGTCCAAAAGAAAATTATTATCCAATTATAAATCAAGCTTTTCTTTCTAGAGAAGAATATGAATATTTAGATGAATGTTATTTAAAGTTTGATTTGGTCAGTCCCTCGTGTAAGGCACGGCAGACTGATATAATCTACCTAAAATTTTTGAAGGTCAACTTTTGAAGAGTACTCCCAATAAAAGTAGGTAGACCAAAATCAAAGCCAACCCTCACACAATACGGGTCTTTTAAAATGTTACCTATACATGATTTAGTCATTGGCTCAAATGAATTGTAAAGCAAGTTCCTGAACAGACCTTTGGGTGTGGACTTAAGAAAAAGACTTTTAAGCCTATTGGGTAAGTCAACAGTCAACACGACATATACATCAATGAAATTTTGAGCCCGTATGTTTGGTTGTCGTCATATTGTCTACGCGTTTGTTTGACGAAAAACGTTTTCCAAAAAAGTTTTTTTTTTTTGGGGGGGGGGGGGGGGGTTTAAGATTGACTCGTTTTGCTTGTGTTTTGGTTTGATTGCGATTTTGGAATAGGTTAATTTTTTTTTAAAATGTTTTTGACTCGTAGGAAAAATGAAAATCAATAATATATGTTGTAATTTCAATAATTATATGATTAAAAACTTTCATTTACGAAATTATATCTCAAATATGAAAATATTGTTGGGGTGCATGGCAAGAGTCCAGCCCAATTAGGAATGCAAGCATTGAAGATTCCTAATTGTAATAGAAATAGGAATAGTTGGCTTACATAAATATTAAATAAAACTCCTTTTACTAATTATGCTAGGAGTGTAGGCGGTGGCAGGTGCTTTAATATAAGCATTGTTGCATGTTGTTTCGCGCATAGAGAGATTCATAGAGGGACTAAAGAGTGAAATATAGTTTTGAAGCCGACTGAAAGAAAAAGATTTGTGTTTTATACAGCACAAAGGAAAAAAAGAAAATGTGATTTTTCTTTTACTTAAAACATACAAGGAAGACAAATTAGGGGTTTTCTCTAGGATAATTATTTGGGTGCTACAACCACATAGAATTAAAGTATTCAGAGTTGAAGATCTTGCTACCAATTTTGTAGTAATGTTGTATTTGTTTTTAGAGATATTATTGTGTTTTACCAATTTATTGTAAACTCAGGTTTTGGCTATAACTTGAGTGTTGTAATCTCTATTTTATTATAGCGGATTGTTCAGATTTGTCCATGGTTTTTCCCTCTACGCTAGAGGGTTTTCCACGTAATTTCCTTTGTGTGTTTGTTGGTTGATTTTTTTCTCGCTTCTGTTGATTTCTGTTTTCTTTATTGCTTAGGTTATATTTAATTTAATTTAATTCACACATAGGCAAGGATTTATTCCAACAAATATACCTCAAATGGATAAATATACCCCAAATTTGAAAAATATTAAAAAAATTCAAGTGGGAAAGAAGTTAATTGGGAAAAAAAAAAGGTCATTTAAGAAAAAAAAAACATTCATCATTCAATGTTAATCAATAATTTAATTGGTAATTAGAAGATATTGAGGTGGAAGCTGGAAAACTAAACTTTGTACCCTAAACTTTTCGAATGTATATTTTGCATCCTAAACTATAACATTTGTTACACTTTGCACCCCAATATTGAGTTTGCCATTAACTTGGATAGAAAAGTATGACATCATATGAAACTACCCAAATGTCCCTCTTCTCGATCCCTAAAAAACACAGAAGAAATTACGCTTTATCATCTTAAACTATACTTTTGATTACACTCTATATCCTAAACTTTGAATTTACATCAAAGTTAATGACAAACTTAATGTCGGGGTGCAAAGTGTAACAAGAGTCATAATTTAGGGTGTAAAATATGCATTTGAAAATTTTAAGATACAAAGTGTAATTTATGGTATAATTTAAGGTAGTAAAGTGTAATTTTTCCAAAATGTGTCATATGATAGAATTTGGATAGTTGGGGAGGTGGGGAGATAGAAGGTTAAGAGGGGTATAGTCATCTGGATGCATGTGAGGAAGGGATGGACATGTGGGTGCTTCATGAGTGACTAAACCACAGCTAAAACATTGATCCAAACTTGACTTAACAATTAAATATGGCATATTGACTTAACAAAGTTCCATATGCTAGCCAAAGGCCTTATAGAATTAGCACCTCCCCATGTACAAAGTGCTTTGGGGCTTAGGGGGGAAAGGGTTTGAGCTGCGGGGGTTAGTAGCATGTTGTAATTATTTCTTAAAAAAAAAAAAAAAAAAGTTGCATATGCTAGAGTTATTTCGGTGGGTGCAGTTACAAAACCAGCTGATTGGTCACTACTGGTTTGAAGTGTAGGGTATGGGTGGCCCTAATTAACAGGATATTTATATGAAAGATGTGAAATTATGCAATATTGGTAAGATTGAATATCAATGTAATTTTTTCAATGATAGTTGGCAAAATTCTGACCTCAAGAGTTGTTGAAGATGTGGAAAATCAATATAAATTCTCAAGCTCAGTAATTTTGGAATGTGAAATCAATGTATATCAAAACTTGGCCGCATCAAGAATTTGAAGAACTTGAACCTTGAAAGAAGAGGAGTTAAAATAATTTGTGATGAGGGACTGTAATTATTATTTTTTGTTGTTCTTTCTGCTGAGATGGACTTTCAACCATGGTCACAGATGGACCAATCATAGCTACAATTGTTTCAGATCAAAGCTTCCATAGCTGCCTTTGTGGTTTATATATATAGCTTCCACAGCTACACTTTTGTCTTATTGTGTACAAACTTGTTTAATTAGGAATACCCTCGGGCTACCTAAAAAGAAAAGAGTCAAAGAAAAAAAAAACCAATTTGAAATATTAATAACAGGTTAAAGAGCTTTGTAGTTTAACTAACATCCTAAGTAAAGATATCTAGCATTTGAATCCCTTTCCTATAACAACTGAATTATTGTGCCGCCGCAGTTGGGGGGGGGGGGGATGTCATTTGGGGGAGGAAGAAGAGACATTACATTGATTTGTCACCAATTTTGATCTTTGTTGCAATGGATATAGCATAGGAAGATTAAAATAAAATAATAAAGAAAAAAACCCCTTTTTTAATATAAAAAATTACTCTTCCCAAAATTTTCTTTTAACTTCTTCTTTAACTAACTTAGAAACTACTCGGATCCAATTTTGTTATTTATGGGTCCTTTGTTCTTATCCATTTGCAATGGGGTTAAACCGTTTAAGACCATAGGTTGAGCCTCAAAGCTTTCAATTAAATGAATGATGTTTCCATCGATGGCAACTTGCATAACATTGATTGGCATCACATCAACATAATAAATAAAATTTTCAATTATAATTTTATTTTGTGTTAGAAAGTCAACGCATTAGTTTGTAAGGCATAATTCAAATATATATTAACAATTTTTTAAAATCTAAATGTTAAATTACATTGTGCTTATAATAATGAAATATTAAAATTCCATTTTTAACAGTAGTTTCTCATGATTTGTAATATTTTACATGTAAAAGTTTTTATCAAAAAATAAATATCATCAATTATAAAATGATTCGAGTGTTGCTTGGGAATTCAAAGCTGAATTAAGGACAACTCTATTACATGCTTAATAAATTGATGATTTAATTCTTATAATTGAGAATATACTGGAACATGTAAAGTATCAAATCGATAATGATGTTCAATTGTAAAATCATCTTGTTAATGAAAAAAATAACACAATTCTTTAGGTGGTTTAAACAACATTACAAGACCGAAATCCTGAAAGTCCTAAGCTGTTAACTTTGGGTCTTGAGAAAGCAAACAACCAACATACCATAACTCACAATTCATTTGCATCCTCTTTAAGAGGAGTTTTTTATAAGAAAATTTTTCTTGTTTTGTTAGTACAAATGATTTTTTTTTTTTTTTGGAAGGCGGCTACAAGTACCAACCCTATATATAGGTTAGGTGGTCACTCTAAATTTTTGGATTTTTTTGAGTCAACTTTCAATTTTGAGTTTTTTTCTACTAATTGACTAGTGGTGGCCTGATCCAAAACCCGCTCAATTCAATGAGAGTGGTGGTCAGCAATGGATGTGCAACTTCAATGATTCCATCGGGTTGAGTGGTGGGTCTCACTCTCCAAAAATTGGTCGAATTGATCTAATCACCCCTACCAACTCTGTTCAGATCTTCGTTGTCTATGATAATAATCATTGTTGTCTATTGGTGGAGATCTCAAGATCTTCGATGAAGATTTTCTGCCTCTCTCGATTTCAATCGAAACTAACATGACTAGTTTGAATCCAATTTGATTCGACCCGATCTGATTCGATGATGCTCTCAAGTCAATGATAGGCCCTCCATTCAACCACCCAACGTGATTTGGTCGGGTTTGGATTAAGCCCAAACTCGATTTGACCTAACTTGTGTGTACTATAAAGATTCATTCTCTCAATTGTAAATATTAATAGAAAACTAGGACTCGTTTGGCTAGAGATTTCTAGTATTGTTGTTTAAGTGTTTTGGAAATACGTGTAGATTGAAAATTATTGTGGAAATATGTGTAAGGGTGTTTAAACACTGAAAATTGTTGTTTAAACACCACTATCAAACACCCCCTAGCTTTCTTCATAAATTTAGATTCTTTGTAGAGGGAAGGTAAATGCCATATTTTTTTACTCCTAAAAAACCAAATAATTATTATAAGAAATGACTTTAGCAAAGAAGATTGTTAGACAGCTTAAGGAATAGGCCCATAGGGGCAATGAATTTGAAGGGAAGAAGCCATGGAATTCACGCAAATCATTATTGAAAGTATATTTTTGCTTGATCAATCAATGGGATGCTTTTCAAGTCTTTTTTATATATAAAAAAAAAATTATAAATTGATAGTTAATGTGGGTGTCAAAAAGATGGATTCTCAAAGATAACTCTCAAAGAATCAAGTTTCTAGCCTCACAACTAATTTGTATGAACTAAGAACTCAATGATCCACAATGGGAAACTTGAACAAGAACTTGATTTGAATAAGCCTGCCGAGGATAAAAACTTCTAAAAGCAAGGGTACAATCACTCTATGATATTTCTCTCTACATTCACATACTTATCATATTGCATACACAGAACACTTGACTACAAATCTTTTGTTTGATAACAACCTAAGATGGGGTCATGAGCCTTATAGCTCAATTGATGCTTTCTGGTGAAGATGTCTAGGTTCTAATGCCCCCTCCCCAAACTACCAAATATTTACCCCCACCCCTCCAAAAAAAAAAATCTAGCTACTATGAGGCACAATATCTGATTCATACTCCAAATGGGTCATTTTGAATGGAATGTTTGAAGTTGTTAAATTGCCCTCAATTGCCATCCTTTGAGTTCTTTCATGAGTCATCTCTACAACCAAACATTCCTTAAGTTCTGCCAACGCATGACTCATGTTTGGCCTTTGGATAGCATATGATGGTATGCATGACATGGCTATCTCTATAGCTTTCTAGGCAGAACTGGTGTTGAATTCTCTTTCTAATCTTGGATCAACAATGTTTTGAACATCATCCCTTTCAATCAAAGGATTAACCCAGTTAAGTATGTGATTGTTTTTCACAGGGCCTCTTACTATTGCAGCGTGGCCTGTGATTAACTCAAAAAAAATAACCCAAAGCTATAGACATCGCTTTTCTTGTTAAAGTTTCCAGATACTTGAAATTTGCATGTAAAACACGTGTGGCTAGATAAATACAAGAAACTCATGAGTTGATTTAATTCTGCTAACTATTACTTTCATTATATCCTATCCTAGTTGCACTTAGTGATTAAATGATTGATTGCTTGGACCTTAAATAAGCATCCTAATGCTCTATATAACACTCTCATTGGCGAAGAAAGTGAGTTGTGCATCAAAATTAAAATAGTACCCTGATACTTTATATAACTCCCATCGCTGAAGAAAGTGAGCTGTGCATCAAAATTATAATAGTATGTACTTGAAAAAACTGCAAAATTTTGAAATTTTGTTCAATTAATTGAAATTCGTGAATTTTATAGTGTTTGGATGCATTGGGTACTTGGAAATCAATGTTTGATCTTTAAAGGCAGAAAATATTTTTAATTAATGGAAAATTTTATGATAACAGGCTTAGTGTGTTGCAGATTCCACTAGAACATATATACATCATACTTGAATTCACTCTTAACTCCAATTTTATATATGAATTTCAAATCAATAGGTCTAAACACTTACGCAGGATCAAAGTATCCCAATGTGCCAGCTGGGCGAGTTGACACATGAGAGTCATTTCTCGTTGTGAAGGCTCTAGATAGACCGAAATCAACTATCTTGGCTTGCATGTGTTCATTATATAAAATGTTGGAAGGTTTCAAATCTCTATGGATTATAGGTGGCTTGCAACCGTTATATAGATACTCCAACCCTGCAACTCCACCAATAAACCATTGGTAACTTATTCTTAATATATTTATAACTAAAATAAAACAATATTGAAGATGAATAATCATGTAATTGATTTGTTTACAAACCATGTGCTGCATCCACTGCAAATGAAGTCTCTCAATCCAAGTTAAGACATTTCTGTTTGTCACTATAGCCAAAACATTATCAATTTATCTCTTTAAGCTCGGATGTTATAAAAGATAGCTCTGATTTCAAAATATTGTGAGAAAATTAGTAATATTTGTGAGTTTTTCATCAAACTACACACGCCTAATCCTAATTATATGAAATAGAAATTTTACTTTTTTATATATTAAGCTTAGATTGGTTGTTGATACCTCAAACTTCCTCTTTTTGGTTTGTTTTAATTGTTCTTATGCTTTGTATTGGTGTATCATGAAAATATTAGCTGGGCCTCCGGATAGTTGTCATGCCCACATTCTAATATGCTTCGATAGTACCATAGGTGCTTCACTAAGGGGCAGGACATAGTTACAGTTTCATAGGCAGTATGCATTGTGTTTCATGATAAAATCAAGCAAAAAGAGACTACCCACTGGAAAAAACTTGATACGCATCTGGTATGAGCAGCACATGTTAGGTGCCCTGCTCTCACTAGAAGCCAACATTCTTTTGATTTGACAAAGGTAACTAATAACGGAAAAGACTGTACAGATTCTAATATGCTTAGCTAGCACTATAGGTGCAGTTATGAAGCCTTGCCCTAAACTAAATTCTGCTTTTAATTTGACCATGCCACAAAGTTAACTTATTGTGGGTCATATGATGAAGAGCCTTCGGACACAAACGGTAAATGGTAAATACCTAATAAATGCTGGTGCAGATTGCCATTAGCCATGTACTCATATATAAGTGCCTTCTTTTCACCCTCATCACAATATCCAACAAGAGAAACCAAGTTTCTATGATGGACTATCATTAAGAGTTGTGCCTATTTCAAACCAATGCTCCAAATTAATCAAATGAAAGTATTTTAGCTGCATGCCTCATGCAATCTTAGTTTCAAATTAAATTAACATTTTTAAGTAGTCAAAAAGATTGGCTGCTATGTTCAATCTAACCTCTGCTCGAAATTCCTTATAGGCTTGGTTTGATGAAGTAGAGAGCAACTTAACAGCAACTTGAGTTTCATCTCTCAGTTTGCCAAGGTACACTTTTCCAAATCCTCCTTCTCCAATGATGGTTTTGAAGTTATTAGTTACGCTCACAACCTATGAGTAGCTATAATGTTGATTCTTTGATTTGATGTTGGAGTTGGTGACCATATCTACTGCAAGGAAGATTTTTACAATTGTAAAATGCAAAATCTATTAAATAAATTTCGAGGCTTGTGTGGGAATACGTAGATATTATGCTCTAAATATCTCATGTTTGTGTACTCAAATCGATTTCATCTCACACAACATTTTAGAGGATTAAATCCAGAGTCCACTATTCTAGACACGGAATGAAAATAAACTGTTGGGCTTGTGCCACCAAATCCATTGCAACTACATTTAGGATGTGTTTGGTTGGGGTGAAAGCAAGGAGGATAAAAAATAGGGTGAAATAAATGTTGTTTTCTATTGTTTGGTTGATGAAGGAAAATAGGAGAGCCAGAAAATAGGGGAGAAAGTTTTCCCTCTTGGACCCACTTTTTTTATCCTCCCAAATTGGAAGAAAAATGAGGAGGGAAAAGTGATAAGAAATCCATTTTACACAAATACCCTCTTGCCTACCCCTCATATATTATGTAACAAGGGTATAATAATCAATTTATATAAATTATATTTCCATCCTTCCCTTTTTCTCTCCAACCAAACAAAAGAGTTTTTCACTCTTCCACTTTTTCACCCTCCAACCAAACACATAAGAGGGAAAACCAAATATTTTCTATTCTTCCACTTTTCATCCTCCCACTTTTCCACTCCTTCAATCAAATGGACCCTTAGTTTACTTTATTTGCGGTTTCTCCATAATATTTTGTCAGTGGTAAAGCTAGAGGAGGTCTTGGATTGCATGCTCATATATGTTTTGTGCTTAAGGTAGAGTTGTCCAAATTTATATGGTCAGCATGGGCTCAAGATTGTATGAAGTGATCTACCCAAGTTTGATTGACTTCTCAATCTGAATTCCAAGAATTGAAGATGACTGGAACAAGACCTTTTACAAAACAGCAAGAGATTGGGTTGACATGGTTAATAATCTTTGTGGCACAGTGACTGGATTGTTATCATTTATTTGGCAATGTTAGGTGGATATAGGTATAGACTTGGTGTGTGGTGGAATATATAGGAACTTGGCGGTGTCGTGAAGGAAATATTCAATTGTTTATTTGTTTTTTAACTACTTTTTTGTGTATCTTGAGATCTCATATGACTATTAGAAATCTTGCCACCTTGCTCATGGTCCCATGGATGTGATAAATACTGCAATTAATATTGTCATAAAGTTAGGTGAAGCACAACTGAAACATGACTTGAGCATGATTCATATATGTGCATTGCATGAAGAGAATGAGCACATTTACCACTCAGATATTGAATGGTACATGGATGGATTTTTATCAAATGCATTATATTCTGTCTTGATTGTGTGGTTTGTCGCAATCGCCACTGGTGAAAACTAATTAGTATTCTCAGCATTTTTATTTAATTTCTATAATTGATTTTCATTACTGTCTAACTAGCTTTGGTGTATCACAGGAAAAATAGGACTACTTGGGACTGGGTGCTACATCTCCTGTAAATAACCTCACTTCAGTGAATTGTGATAAAAATTACAGAATCAAAAAATAAAGAAAGACGTACCTCCTTGTCTTTTCCTTCTACAGATATCCAGGGCACTAAAGATGAACAGAAGAACCAGGACTGCTGCAATAGACGATGTAATGATTGGAATAACATATTCCTTTTTCTTTTTTCTCTTGCATGGAACTGACATACAAAAATCTGGATTTTCGCCAACACTTGCATAAAATACATCAAGGTAATAAGCCGGTAAGTTATTAAACATAGATAGATGGTGCTTCCATCATGCAATACAAATTGATGTTGGAAATATAGAAGACATCTGATTTTACATATCAGTGAACAAAATATACTTTTTCTAGCATTTGGCATGTATAAAAAGCAGTTATAAATGGAAAGAAGAGAGAAAACACGAGAAGGTAAAAAAATGAAATTAGAGTTACTAAGTAAATAAAAATGTTGGAGGGAGGAAGTTAAGCAGATCAATTTCCCATCCCTAAACTTTTGCAGAAGAGCCTCAGGAACTGAACCTGTGAACTTGTTCCCATTTACATTACTGCAAAGATATTATTATGCAGATCACCTCAATTTTCTTCCCTTGAATTTATGTTTGCTATACCAAGATCAAAGCTCAAAAACTTACAGTGTTCAAATTCGGTAGTAGTGCCGAAAATTCCGGTTAAGTCATTGTAAGACAAATCCCTGGAAAAGAGTTAGCAAGATCCACAGATGTTAAGCAAAAAAATTATTTTATTTATTTTTTGACAACCTAATATTCAACTGCAGGACTTGAATAGAGCATTTTCCTGGTAAAAATTCCTGGGATCAAATCCCACATATACACTTTCCGAGTATTAACACCTTCGGCAATAAGGGATCCATAAGCTCAAGCTAGCAGATGGTGTTACTGGACCTGCTGGCTGTCGGTGTCTAGCTATCACTATTCTATGATAAATATCAATCAAAATTCAGACTAAGACTCACAAGGACTGCATTGCTTTGAGATTGAAGAATGAAATTGCAATCTCCCCCGTCATATTGCTTGAGCTCAAGTTCCTTCTTGTCATGATGAAAGAAGGAAGAATTGTTACCATTCTTTAAAAGATAATTTGCAATTCAAACAAAGTAATTCTCATTTTGGGAAGGTGATGTGTTTGAGCACTCCGACAAAATGAATAAATCAAATATCATATCAGAAGGAATGACATAACATTTTTTTTTTATAGCATATGAAAGGAATCTGTTTCATTGTCACATTTCCTAAAATGATGCATCATCATATCAGTTAATATGAGGGTCCATTTGATGTGTGTACAAGTTGAGGATTTTTTCACATTAGACTATATTGATTGAAATTTCACAGCATGTGTCAACACAAGTTTTGATGGTTTGGAAGTGCACTTACAATGAGATGATCCTTGGATGATGGTTGTCATTACAGTTCAAACCATCCCATAAGTATTCACTTGGGATACATGGATCGCCTTGCCAGTTTCTAGTAACATTATACATTTTCTTGATGTCCATGATAGCTTCAACTATAATTTTTTTTTTAAATTCAAAAAGAGAGTGGGGAGAGAAAGGTAGGTGAATTCAAAATACAAAATCATACAGAAGATGAAAAGTGACAGTTAGATCCAACGTTTGCAGAAGTTGAACATCTATGCCTTTGCTATGATAATTAATTGCCAAAATGTAGCATATATGATGTTCAAAGTGAACTACCAACAGTTGCAAATTCTAAGGTGGTCAGCAACAATGCAAGTCATAATACCATGCCATTTCATCAAATCTGTGAAATAATTTGAAAATTTCTTTTGCAGTTAATTAATGTACTTTGCGAGATCCTATTCTAATTTGGATTGGACAAATAAATGGCATGGGAGTAACACATATTTCGTTGATAGATGCAAAACTATTGACATGGCCTAAAAGTGCGGTGGCTCTGATAAAACTTTTCATTTTCTATTTTGGAAAAAAACAAAGACTCATCTGGCAAACGATTCTTGATGGAGCAAAGCTCTGTAGTTATTGAGCCTTCCTATGCTTAGGAAGTATCATCGCATATGCTAAAGGCAACTTAAACTAGAATGTTCCATTTTTGACAGCAGTCCTCAAAACTAAATCTGGTAAGTTATAAGGGTTATCATTGCTCGAAGAATAAACGGTTGAGTTTGTGGCTATTGGAATCCAATTTTCAAACAGTAAAGGGCTCCAGATGCGATCATAGACATCATTTGGATACCTAATTGAAATAAAATAAATAAATAATTCAGACTGTGCCAGAATAAGATGATACTGGAACAACGTGATATTTATTTATATGCATATGCATTCAAGTGCTTTTATAGTTGATGAACATGAACAAGGTAACTGCAAAGTTAAAATACTGCTGTCATGGAAATAATTAATGAAATGCAGCTAGGTGGTGAGCTCACTTATCTTAACATACAAGTTTGAGAGCATATAACAGTAAGTTTGATAATCCTGAGTGGTGTAAGAGTTATCTTAAAATAAAAGGCAACCAATAATATTCTTCATATGCAAGCCATGCCACTGAGGATGGAATATACAGTGTCAGAAAGCAATTCCTTCTGTAAGAAGTAATTATTTTAAGCTCAGAATGGTGCAACTGACTCACCTGAGTGCATTGTCAGAACTGTTACTGCCAACATCATATCCCCATAATAATAACCATATGCACCAGAATTTGTTAAATTCACTGTGGTCCATTCATTGACTCCAAGATGTAGGTCAAATATTGGTGTCTGGTTTTCACCATCGTAATTCCCATATACGAATCTTGCCCTGATCAAATAATTTTTGTTTTTTCCTTGCTCTGGTCTCAAGGTGTAACAATTCCTTGTTCCTTGGGGAAAACTTCTCAAGTTCTTTTGTGACTATGGAAGATCTTCAGGTGATACGGTCTTAACTATTCCAGTATCTACCAAGTCTTTATCTGACTTGTAAGGAATTACAGTTTCCTCGTCAATGCTAATGAAACCTTGAAAGAAGAAATTAGACATAGGCAATCAATATGGTTTTCGCAACCTCAAAGAAGGTTTCAATATGAGTTTCGGAACACCCCATGTTTTTCAGCAACAAAACAAAATTTCAAACAGCTTAAGCTCCAAACATCGTTGTGTCAATGTTGTTTGATTTAACACCTATCTTATTGTGACCTTGTGCATGTGTAATAGACATTTGGTCTTAAATCAAAGAGTACTGAAATTTTCTTAGAAAAAACAAATATGTACCATAGGATTCGAAATGAAACAAAAAGTTATAGCAATAAGTCTCTATAGGCATTGGGCCATATAAAGGAGATCTTAATTCCAGAGTTTAAGCACACTTTTTAAGAAGAGACCCCAGCTTCTCTCTCTCTTTTCATTTGTTGCTCTGCTTCTATTTGAGGATTGCATCATCATAGCAAGAAGCGCCCGAGACACCAACGATGAGCAATTGATAGAGATTCTTCTATTGTATTTTATTAGCTTAATTTATATAGCAAATGATATTCTTTGTTTTGTATTAATATGCTACAATTAAATGAATATTAAAAGGTATATAAATTACACTTTTCTAACCTAATTTTCACCCAATTTATAATGTCCCCTCTAATTTGAGAGAATTACTACAATATTCAAACGGTCTAAATTGGAGTTATCTGGGATAGAACAATCAGTCACATGCAAAACATGTGACCAGGGGCAATTTCTCACTAGGTTGTAACTTTTTCTTTGGCATTTTTAAATAACTATAAAAATCAAAACTATATCATTAGTAGCCAAGGTTTGAAATATTTGGTAATAACAAATCGAGTCCTTGGACTGATTTTCGAATGCTAAATCGATGCTTTGAAGTCGATTTCAACATATTCGTAGATGACGTGGAAAGGCGGTCCACGTAGAATAGAACTCGAGTCCATGGAAGAGTGGACTCGAGTTCTGTCAAATAGAAATCGAGTCCTTAGGATCGATTTCATTTGTTCATCATCTTCTCCCTTCGTCTTTTTCTTTCTTTTTTCTCATTTCAGGTTCCGTTCTCTTCTTTCCTTCTTTCTCCATTTCAGGTCTTGTTCACATTCTTCTTCTGCCAAGCCTCCAAAAATCCCAACCCATTTTTTCAAAATCCCAACCCCTTTCTCAATCTAAACCCATTCTCAAATCCCAAACCCAAAACAATCAACGTGTTCTTCTCCTCCACTTAGCGGCGGGAGAACCACGATCGATTCTATCGCCTGAATTCGCCGCTTGGTTTGGTTAGATCGGCGCCTGGGTTGTGGGTACGTGTTTTTCTCCTACTGGAACGGCAGCGGCGAGAAACCACACGCTCGATCTGATTCCATCGACTGATTCGACGCCAATTACGATTTGCATCGTTGCTTCTTTCTTCTTCGTTGTTGATCTTGCGTTTTGCTTTGGCGTTTTGATCTCTGGGTTTTATCTTGGTCTCAGCATTTTCTTCTTTATTTTGATTTCTTAGTTTAGGTGGTACAAAATCGAGTCCGTAGGACCGTTTTATATTTCACAGAACTCGAGTCACAGGACCGATTTCTATGCGACGTGGACCAGTGTCCAACAGCTACGAATGAGGTTGAAATCAAGTTTGGTGTACTCGATTAGATTCAAAATCGAGTCTAAAGACTCGATTTGATATACCAAATTTGTTTCAAACCTTGGCTAACTAATAATATAGTTAGATTTTATAGTATTTAAAAAAAATTTGCCTTTCTTTGGTAAATTTTTTTATAAAAAAAGATTGCAATCTTCTCAAAAACAAATTCAATCTCTTCGCAAAAAGTACTAACAGGATGTTTTACTTTATTACAAACCAGTTAAAAAATGGTTTAGCTTACTTCTAGTATTTTTTTAACTAAAATTTCTTTTTATTTTAATGAAAAACTACTACATCATCCACTAACTAAATAAAATATAGAAATTAAAACTCACTACTATTTGTCATTATATATGTTTTTAACTAGAATCTCCTTTTATTTTTAATGAGAAACTACATCATCCCACCGCTTGTCTTTAGCTGATGACCTCTCTTTAATATTCTTCATAGAAGGAAATACATAGATCAACTATATATAGTTGTATTGAGCCTTACAGCACAAATGATAATATTATTTTCCTTTAAGTGCAACTCAATTCTCAACAATTTATCAATACAATTATATTAATGAATTTAAGTGGAAAATATTCAATCACTTAAAAAAAATTATCTCATATAAGTTGATTTTGATCCTATTTATTAAAGGGTTAAGTGCTCTAAGGGCATTAGATAAATATTAATAAATGTTTAATTATAATGTGCACTTTTCGAAAATAAGATGTATATATGTGTTAATGATTCATTAGGTTACACACACAAATTAATTGTGGTTAATAGTGTTTTTTTTTTTAATATATGCAACATATTGATTTTATTTTTTGAAAAATGTGAATAAAAACATTATCTAATAAATCATTAAATGCATCAAAACTATTTCTTTTAGTGAGTTAACAAACTCCGTTATAAAATAAGGGACAATTTGATGTCAATTTAACACTTTGTTTGTCTCGGTTATAATGTTTACTAAAATATGAGTCATTATTTTCCTATGTTTGGTAGCAACCTTAAATGAGTTGAAAAACAATCTCCAAACTTCTCATATTTAACTTGCTATGAAATAGAGTTGTTTTCCAAATCTTCTATACTATTTTGTGTACCACTTTATGTTCTACCAATTACTACTTACCATATGTATGATTACTTTCATTTTAAACTTAATTATTCTATAAGGAAAGTAAAAAAAAATATGGTAAGTAGTGATTGGTAAAACATAAGTGGTACAGAAGATTTGGACTCCTACAATTGTTGTAGATCAATGCTTCCATAGCGTTGTGGTTTATATATACATAATCTACCATAGCTACAATTTGGCTTATAATTATAGCTTACAAACTGGTTATTACGATCATATTCGCGCAACTCAAAGAGAAAAGAGTCAAAAGAAAATACCAATTTGAAAATACGGTCACCAAGAGTTTTTTATTTCAACTGAAATCTCATAGTGTTTCAAAGCAAAAAGATATCTAGTATCCGAAACTCCCTACTCCAACAACTGAATTATTGGAAAAAAGAAAAAAGAAAAAAAAAAGAGCTATCATTTGAGAAAGGAAAAAGAGACATTATATTAGTTTGTGACTATGTATATAGCATAGCAAGATTATAATAGAATAATAAAGAAAGAAAAAAAACCCTTTTTTATTATTTTAAAAAAAAAAGAAAAGAAAAAAAAGGAGAGAAACTACCCTTCCCAAAATTTCCTTTGTTAAAGTCCAAATTTCCAATACTTTTTCCATTTCCTATAAAAGTAATGTTAAAATTTTCTTAAAATTGATTATTAACCATTACCTTAAGGCACCCGTTAGCATGACCAAAAAAAAAAAAATACTCTTCCCGAAATTTTCTTTTATAAAGTCCATAAACCATAACTTCTTCTTTAACTAACTTAGAAAAATAAGTGAGTTTCAATTAGCTTTACTGGTTAAGTCTCTGATGGTTAAATAAAAAATCTAGGATTCAATACCCGCTTACACCAAAAACCAATTGGTGTCTTTTGTCTTGGTTTGATAGTAAATAGCTATCATCATGAGTAGATGTCATAGATTAAAACTCTCAAAAAAAAAAAAAAAAAAAACTTAGAAAAAAAAATCATTCTTGCTAAAAGCTTTGTAGATCAATTCATTGAAACCTTATGATGTTTCAAAATGAGATATTTAGGATTCAATCACTCCTTCCCCTTATACCTAAAGATGCATTGGTGTGAAAATTTAAAAAGAGAACAAAGTTAGGAAAATTTTAAATATATGAGCTGAATCAAGTCCAAGGGGGATTACCACACTTTGTACACTCAATACATGCATAATTTATTATAGTCAGATCAAATTTTGTTATGTATGACAAGTCCTTTGTTCTTATCCATTGGCAATAGGGGTTTAACCATTTAAGACCATAGGTTGAGCCTCCAAAGCTTCCAATTAAATGAATGATGTTGCCATCGATGGCAACATGCATACCATTGATTGGCATTACATTAACATGATAAATAAAATTTTCAATTATAATTTTATTTTGTGTTAGAAAGTTAACATGTTAGTTTAGTAAGGCATAATTCAAAAATATATTAACAATTTTTTAAAATTTATATGTTAAATTGCATTGTGCTAATAATAATGAAATATTAAAATTTCATTTCTAAAGGTAGTTCTCATGATTTGTAATATTTTACATATAAAATTTGTTTATCAACAAAAAAATATAATCAATTATAAAAAGATTATAGTGTTTCTTGAAGATCCAAAGATGAATTAAGAACAACTTCATTACATGCTGACTAAATTGAAGATTTAATTCTTGTCTTTGAGAATTTATTGGAACATATAAAATATCAAATCGATAATGACATTTAATTGTAAAGTCATATTGTTGATGAAAAAAAAAAGATTCTTTAGGTGGATTTAAACAGAATAGCAGGACCCAAATCCTAAAACTCCCAAGTTTCTAACTTTGGGTATCAACACTTTCTCAGCAACACTTTTAGATTTGCTGCATTATGATCCAGGTTGGAATTTCTCAGCACATATATGCTCATGCTAGTATGCTACATATACGAGGATGAATGATACTAGGTAGATCTGTAAAGTTGTGATTTACAACTATTTTGTATTGGCTTTAATTATGTGCCAAATTTGATTGTAATTCTGTTCAATCTTTTGTACCCTGTATTTAATGTGGGATTTCTTTGTAAGGGTTGTGTGTGTGAGAGAGTGTGAAGGCTCAAGGCAAATTGAAAATCAAAGAAGTTTTTGCGGGTAGCTCGCGAGTAGCCTTCCCATGAAGTGAAGCATGTGCTCAGCACATGACGGGAATGCGAAGAGTCATAATAGATGATGACAACTGGTTTTTGGGAGTGTCTCGCGGGTAAGGCCTTCCCGCGAGATACCTATGAAATATTCTGTTTTTGTTATTTTGTCATATCTGATACATCATGTCTCTACCCACACTATATATACCCACATTATCCACATATTAAGAAGAGTGCTTTCAGAGAGAAAACCCTAACCACAACTTTTGAGAGTTAGAGATTGTCATACCCACAATCCTCTACACAATCCATAGTAGTTTTTCTCAACTCCTACCTCTCCATATCTAAATCCTTGAGAGGTTAATAGCCTAAACGCTGACCACACCCATTCTGAGTGTAAAGTGAGGTTTTGGTGCTATTGGGAAGCATTGGAAGAAGCCATATATTTGGTGGATGCAATCGGGCTGAATTGCGTGATCTGGAGAACTAGAAAAGACAAGGCTTAGCGAAGTCAGTTGGTAGCAAGAGTTTGGAGAACTCGAGTACATAAGGTAGACTAGGCTTGGAGGGTCTTTTTTTATTCATGTACTCCAATTTATTCTCTAGTGGATCAATTTACCGCTTGGAAGGTGGCAGAGAGGTTTTTTGTCGAGGTCATCAGTTTCCTCTTCAATAACACATCGTCATGTTATCTTATGCTTGCATTCTTCTTCCTTCCTCTTTTAGCTTTCATTTTACTGTTGTGATTTGATGAATATGGCTTAGAGTAGTTATATTGTTTGTTCGCTAGCACTTACTCTATTCCGCACTTAGTTTAAGTTAGAGTAAAATCAACTAAGCCATAATTTATAATTTAGGGGTCTAAACAGCTCTTGTGTTTTCACACATATTCGAGCTTTCAATTGGTATTAGAGCGGGTGCACTTGCTGAGGTTTCATTACCTAAGTGTGATCCTAAACCCTTTTTAAGATGGATCGATCTCAATCACTCAATGCTCCTCCATATTTTGATGGGAGCAATTATGCATTTTGGAAAGTCTGTGTGAGCACATTCATTTGTTCTATTGACGAAAGTGTGTGGGATGCTGTCAAGATAGGATGGACTAAGCCGGAGGCCACCAAATCCACTTGGGATAAGGCAGCTCTTGCAGCAGCCAATGCAAATGGCAAGGCTTTAAATACTATTTTCTGTGGTGTTTCTCTTGATGAATTTCATAGGATCTCTTATGTCACAATTGCTAAAGAGGCGTGGCAAATCTTGGAGACGAACTATGAAGGCACTAAAAAGGTGAAGGACACCAAGTTGCAAATGCTTACCACACGCTTCGAGGAGCTGAAAATGAGTGAAGACAAGTCATTCGACTCATTTTATGGAAAGAAAAATGAAGTGGTGATTGGAAAATTCAACTTGGGAGAAAAGACGAAGGACTCCAAGATTGTGAGAAAGATTCTACGATCATTGCCGGAGAGTTTCTGTGCAAAGGTCACTGCCATTGAAGAGAGCAAAGACCTTGATGAGATTAAATTTCAAGAACTCATCGGTTCTCTTCAAACCTATGAGCTATCTCTACCATCTCAAAGGAAGAGAAAATCTCTTGCTCTCAAGATAGTCAATGAGAGATTGGAAGCTCAAGACTCCTCAAATAAGGATGAGGTTGAAATGGATGTGGCATACCTTGCTAAGAACTTTTGTAAGTTCTTAAAGTTCAAGAGAGATGGAAAGTCTTTTGAGAAGGGCAAATTCTCAAAGTTCAAGAAGGACAAGAAAGACCTCAAGAAGAAGGATTCAAGAGATTCAAGGGATTGCAAGAATCCTATAACTCCTTCTTGAGAAGATCGAGAGAGTATGCTAAAGTGGCTAAGTAGCCATCAGGAAAATGAAGAGAGCTAAGCAAGACGACAAGAGCATACTCATAAGGTATAAAGAAATGAAGTGTGAAGTGAAGGAACTGAATGGAGAACTCGAAGATAGTTTCTGGAGCTTGAAATGATTCAAGCTAATGCCAAAGTGGAGTGAGTTGCCTCCAAGAAGCTTAATGAAGTGCTTGCACATCAAAAGCCATTTTTTAATAAAAGCGGCTTAGGATACACCAGAGAAAGTAGTTCAGGTGCCATTGTGTCCAAGGAGATGAAGTTTGTTAAGGTTAATGAACCAATGGTAGCAACTACGATTGTTGAGAATGTGAAGGCTAAGAAGAAGACAAATGGAACTGTTCAAAAGCTTTTGATGAAGCCTCAAAACCCATTTGTGGCTAAACCTAAGGCTAAAGGGAAGTCTCTTCCAAAGTCTCAAAGAGGTCCTCAAGTTCAATATTTTTGCCACCATTGTGGATTTCAAGGACACACAAGACCTAACTGCTATAAACTTCATGCATTCAAGAAAGCGGATTCACAAAGGCTAAGAGGACAAGGAAAGGGGAATTGGAACGCCAAGTAGTCAAAAGGACGAGAAGCTGATTCCGAGTTTGGTGATGTGATGAAGATAATAGATACCATCACTTCTTGTTTGGCAAGCTTCTGCCAAAGGTTTAAGAATCACAGATCTAATACCCAATCCTCTAGGGATATCACCCCAAACGCACGTGCCGTGTGGGTGAGAAGGGTACACATGCATAAGATTTTGACCATGTCCATGCATCAGATTTCCATGTCCATGCATCCATTCTTCCTATACGTTGTGACTTTGATGGTTGTTGCTTATGCTTCATATTTTAGCATTTTCTTTTCAAGTTTGTTGTGTACTTGTTGTTTTTGTTGAACTTACTTTACATGTTATGTTTTTTAGTGTGTTGAAAAATTCAAAAACCCCTAAAAATTTGAAAAATCTCTAAAAGGTTTGATCGTTTGTGTTGTGTATTTCACATGTAAGTTTGGCCTAGTACCTTTGTATTAATGGTGTAGTGCATTTACGAGTTTAGCTTGTTATGTATGCACATCTATCTATGTGGAAAAATCTTGAATTTTATGTGTGACTGTTGTAAATCGATCTTCAAACTTGTCATGAATGATTGGTCAATAGTCTTGATAGTTTTGATACATGCATAGACTTGTGTCTACATATCTTCTCACACTTTTTGTGTTTTTTCTTTATAGCTCAACAAATGTCGAATCTCGAAAAGAGATAATGAGCTGCAAAAGCCGTCACACATACTAGTATTTGACTAGAAAAAAACATAAACGATTTGTATTAAAATGTATGGTGCCAAAAAAGCCAAAGGCTTACTCTCAAAATTAAAATATCAAAAATTTCAAGCATCAACCTCAAAATGAGATATATTGTTCAAAATGATCAAATGTTATGAAATGTAAAGAAGCCAAATGAAAAGCTTCGAAGATATGTAATCATTTTCTTGTAAGAGGTCATACTTGTTTATTTCTATAATTGAGATAGACAACTTGACTTAGTACTAGTTGTGTATGGTTTGATTGAATTGATCATTGAGGCTTCACTCTAGACTAAGGACTATTCCACATTTGATTCTCACACACAACACACAAGTTTTTTTTTCAATGAATGCTTATTTTATTTGTGTGATTGTACATATTCAAATGAGATGTGTATACTCAATTGCTTGTTGATCAAATTCAAAAAGATTTTTAAGTATTTTATATGTTTTTGAAAATGTTTTTATGTTTTCGTGTTTTGAGTTTTTGTTTAAATCGCATTTTTTCATGTTTTTCATCAAAAACTTCTTCAGAGGCATTTTTGCAAGAAGCTCGCGACTAAGCTCTTCCTGTGAAAATGGGGTAACACAAAATAGTGAAAACACAAAATTCAAACAGAAACTTTCACGACTGTCTCGCGACTATTTCACGAGTAAAGTCTTCCCGTGAAAAGCTTTGCGCTTTAGAGGCATTTTTCGTGAGTAACTTCGTGAGAAGCTAACCCACGAAAAATACGTGTTTTCAGTTTTAAAGGGCTGATGATGACAGTTTTTTTTTCGAACATATCATTTTCCCTCATTTTGCCTCCCTCGAGCCTCTCTCTACCCTAAACTTATTTTCACTCAAAAACCCAACCAAATCTCAAGATAAATCTTCTTCAAATCATTTCTAAGGTATTATGATACAATATTTTCTCTTTATTTCCTTAGATTATGCAAAAATTCTAGGTTTTACTTGAATTGGATTATTTTTTGAAAAAGGGTTGGGAACTTTATATTTTGTGAAAATTTTTTCAATTTCTTGATTGGGCTTTGTCCCACTTGATTTGTTTGTGTTTGTGTTTGTTTTGGCCCCTTGTGACAATTTTAACTTGTATTAAGGCAAGATTCACTCATGTTCATGCATTTCTTACATGTTAGTTTTATAAGTGCATATAAAGTGTTTGATAAAATGCTTAAATGGCATTTGGGGTGTTTTGGACTCCGATGAGTACCAAACTGTGGGGATTACCATGACTACACTTGTTTATCATGTTTTGATCATTGGGGTGTGTTTACATACTTTGACCTAAAAGTGCTTAGTCATGCCTGCATATGCACACCACATGCACACTTATGCACACACTTGCTCACTTGTCATATTTTTGCATTTTAATCATGCTAGATCTATGTTATTACATGTACATGGTTTTGTGACGTTGTGCTTATTTTATGGACTAAACTTGGTACTAATCAAGTTGTGTTCTTGTCTTTGTGTTTTTGCATTTTCCTGTGTGCTTTGTGTCTATTTTTGCAGATGTCTCCTACTAAGCACTCTGCCACCAAGAAATCCTCAAAGTGTCCACGCACGGACTCAGAGAATTTTTGAACCATTGAGGAAGACATGGCCTATAATGACTTTTACAAAAAGATGACAATCATCATGAAAAGGGTTGTAAGAATGGAGACCCTTAAAAACACTGTCATTCCTGAGATATTCAAGGAGAGAACTTGGACAAAGTTACTAAATCCAAGTGGAAATGTCCATGCAGAACTCATAAAGGAATTCTTCGCTAATGCCACTATAGACGGAGATCACGTCAACGGTTGGGTGTGACAAAAAGAATTCACTATCACAAGGGATTCTATTCAAGAGTTCTTAGAAGTTTGTCCACCATCTCAACAAATCTCCATACGACATGATGATAGATTGGACTCTCTTAAGTCAATGGCAGAACTCCTCGGTGGTTCTCTCAAAAAGAAGTCAATGAACACCATTCCCTTCAATGTGGAGATGAGGACATTGGCTTATGTAATGATCCACAACTTCTACCTGGTGACGAACTTGACAACATTGTCCGAACCACAAGCCATTTTTCTGTATGATCTCTTCACACATAAGGAGATCGACATATGCGGTCACATATACCACCTTCTGACAAAGAGCATCTCCAATAGGAACTCAAGAACAATCATGCCATTCCCTAGTCTCATCATGGCTCTCATAACAAAGACAAATCTAAAGATTCCAAGCGGTCTTACCATCGTGCAAAGGGACTATCCCATTGGTGCTAATACGGTGACCCGAAGAAAAGCCCACATCACCGGATCAAAAATTGGCATTTCTCAAATGCCAAGGGACAATATTAAGGACGAAGGTGGGGACGCGAAGGAGGAGATTGACAAGTTCACATCAACCTTGGAGGGCTTTGCACAACCATTTTCCCAAGCACAAGCATGGGGACCCGATCATCTCATTGCCAGGGTTAAATAGATGTATGGTATGCTTGAATTCCACGTGCAATACACCACGGATTAGTTTACCTATGTCGAAGGCCAGATTACTGCACTATCATCTTAGATTGAAGACAATAGGGATCCGACTCTAAATCTGAGCAGTTTAGCTCCTTTGGCAATTCTGGTTAAAAAGTGGGGGAAAATTTTGAGGGGATTTGGGAGTTACACTGCTTGAGGGGGAGCATATCATAGATATTGGTTCATTTTGGATACAGGTGCATACATGCAAGTGATTATAGCTTCCAGGTTAGGTGTGAGTGAGTTTTCCATTGTTCCCAAACTCACGTTTAAGTCTAGAGTTTGTTTTTAGGGGTTTGTCATGGAATAGCCAAAGGGGCAGATTATAAGTTGTGATTTACAACTATTTTGTGGGGTTTTAAGTCAAATTTGATTGTAATTGTGTTCAACCTTATGTACCATGTATTTTATGTGGGATTTCTTTGTAGGGTGTGGTGGAGAGAGAGTGTGAAGACTCAAGGCAAATTGAAGATCAAAGAAGTTTTGCGGGTAGCTCACAAGTAGCCTTCCTGTGAAGTGAAGTAGTGCTAACACATGACTAGAATGCGAAGAGACATGACAAATGGGACAGCTGGTTTCGTGAGTATCTCGCGGGTAAAACCTTTCCACAAGATATTCAGGAAACAGTTTATTTTGCTATTTTGTTATATCTGATACACCCTGCCTCTACCCACACTATATATACCCACATTACCCACATATTGAGAGGAGTGCTTTTAGAGAGAAAACCCTAGCCGCAACCTTTGAGAGTTAGAGATTGTCATACCCACAATTTATTAGAATTTGTGCCCTTAAATCCTATTGTATGATGCTATGTATAATATTATGTATGACATTGTGTATAACTTAATATTGTAATTAATAAAGTTGTTTTATTATTATCTAAACTAATGGTAACATGAATATTGAGATATTATCATATAATTCATGATATGCATAGTTTGTGATTTATGTGATTTAATCATAGAAGATATAAGTCACAAATTCTTTGTAAATTCAGAATTTATAGTTCTTAGTCGGTGGTGAAATTGGGCATTTCATCTGCGAAGACTATAACGTATCAACTAAAATGATTTGTCTTGATCATGGAAATGGAGGCTTCTAGTTGATATGTTGATATGTTTTAAGAGTTAAGACATATTGAACTGGACCGTTGTGAGATTTATTATTCTCCTAACGACTGTCAAATGATAATAAATCTCACAACTTCTATTTGTATGAACTCTTAATTGAGAGAATAATGAACCTGATCATGAGATGTAGGTTGCTTTGATATATCAGGAGTGAGATCTAAAGTAACGGTCAAAATCTCAGTATGTTGGGCAACCACATTTGGGTGTTGATGGAACATATATTCTCAAGATAAAATTCATAATCTCTTAACAGAGATATAAAATATTCACTTGAGATAAGTTTAATGGTTTGGTTATTCAGAGTATTAGGCCTAACCATTTTGGTAAGAAATTACTAAAGTATAAATATATAATATATATATATATATAATATATATATAATATATTATGAAATTGATTTCATAAATATATAATGATAATTTTAAAAGATTAAACCGGTACTCAAGGATAAGATGTAGTAATTTACAAAGTGACAATCTATGTTCATGACTTTGTATTATTACGAATATTTTATGAAGGGGTTGTGTGTATAATAAAGTCTTAAGATGTAATTTATTAATAAGGGTTAGAGTGCAATTATATTTATATAGTGATATTAAATATAATTAATGATAACTTTAGACTTGTCAAGAGTTGACGGAAAAGCCTAAGGCCCATTGGAGCTAGTGTCTTATTGGTTCCTTTTGGTCCCACTTTAAACCACACACTAATGCCCAATTGGAAAGGTCCAATAGGCCAGTCCAATTAGATAATCAGTTAGTTATAAAGGGAAAAACATACAAATTTTTTTTTTCATTAAGAAAAAGAAAAAGAGAGAGTGTGAGACACACTTTCATTCTCCCTTTAAAAACTGATTGAGAGACCACATATTTAGGCGTAAAGTGGAATTGGAGTGAAGATTAAAAGTATTCACGAGTTCTTCAATCTTTGGTTTTGAATTTCTCCACACCAAGGTACGCTATCTTGTTCTTAAATTCTGAAATTTACATAGTGCACGTTATCAATCATGAATGAAATAGATCCTTATTTGTTGCTTCCGCTATGTGTTTTGTATGAGATACAAAACCAAATTTTTACCAACGATTGGTATCAGAGTTAGGTTTTCACCTCATGATTATATAATATGTGATTGAATTTTAGAATTTAAGAAAACTGTTATCTTTGTGTTTCAATTTTCTGCATCAAGTTATGGTGTTGTGTCATGGTTTTTAATTTTCATGAAATTCGTATACATATATATTGCAAGTGGGATTGCATAGTGCCATATCTTATGGATGCCAAATATATGATTATTGAATTTCATAACTGTCATATGGGTGATTCAATTTGTATGGATTGCATTGTTTATGGTTATTTATGATCATTGGAGCATCCATCCTCTGTTTGCACCACTTGGCCTATTGTTTTCATGGCATGGACTTAATGCAATTGCATGGCTTGCATGGCTTGACTTCATTACATGGCTTGGTTTTATTGCATGGCTTGTATTTTCATATACACTGAGTACTTGTCATATGCCATGGAGAAGTTGAATCCGTATATAATATGGGTTTATATTACATTATATATATTTGTGTATGTTAATGCTAGTTTAATGAAATTTATTCCTAATGAGATTAGGATTATGTTTTTCACATGTTTAGCATTATTATGGTTCTTGATCTTAAAAACTTTAATTTAAAATATCTAGTGGGAGAGAAATACAAGGGTTGGATCTCATGGCTTCATTATCGGTTTCATAATAGGTTGGGTAAACACGTTTTTGACGTATATGCCTCGCGATTCCAAAGAAGGGTGTTTACTTCATAGTACTACAAGATTGAGCTTACCCGTTAAAGTAGTGTGGACAAACACCTCGTCTTGGCGTATATGCATCGCGATCCCAAAAGAGGATGTTTTGTTTCATGGTACTATAAGTTTAAACACTATAAGGGAGATGAAATGTGGCTACACATGATCTTGATAATGGGGTATACTAAACTAAGTGTAATGTTAACCTCTTGAATGAGCTATATCACTATTACTTAGAGGCTAAAGGCAATACGCATATTGTTAGTGTTTGATAGAGTTATCATGATAGCACTAATAATGAGAATAGTTCTCAACAAATTAATGTGTTTATAAAACTTTCTACCAAGGAATATAGACATGGATGGGTTGTCGTTGCATATATTATTTTATGATTTTATTAAGGTTTCATATATATGTTATATGCTAAATTGATAATGTTCAGTTTACTTATATATTCATGTTTATTATTTTCAGTTTTATATCATGGCATCATTAGCCCACTTGTTACTATTCTAACCAAAACAAACTGACTGGATCCAACTATGGTTGACTCGAAAAGAAATTTGGACATTGTTCTTACAGCTGAAGAGCACAAATATGTGCTTACTCACCATGTCCTAGCTTTTCTTCATTAGATGCTCCTCTTGAGGAAAAACAGCGATACGATTATTGGCAGAAATCTAATGAAATGGCCAAGTGCCACACTCTAGCATCTATTTCAAATGTTCTACAACATCAAATGCAGGATGTAGAATTTGCTTCGGACATAACGCATAGTCTGAAGGAGATGTTTGGTGAGCAAGGCTGTTCTGCAAGGTAAGAAACCATGAGGCAAATTTATAATACCAAAGTAGCTGCAGGAAGTTCAGTGAAGGAGCATTGTCTTAGGATGATTGCTAATTTGAATACATTAGAAGTTTTAAGTGTCGACATTGATAGAGAATCCCAAGTGGATATGATACTCTAGTCACTAGTGGAATTACTCAAGGAATTCAGACTCGATTATAATATGAACAAAAATATTTATTCTTTGTCTGAATTAATGAATGAGTTAGTGGCGGCGGAAGATATCCTTGGAACTTCTAGTGTTGAAGCCAATGTGGGTGAAACTTCTACTTCTCAACCTAAGTCGAAAGGCAAGGGTAAGAAGAAGAAGAAGAGAAGAAGAAGAAGAAGAAGAAGGACTTCACTAAGAAAGATGGTAAACAAATTACTTTAGGAGTTGCCAACAAAGAAAAGAAAACCAAAGGAAAGTGTTTCCATTGTGGTGTAAAGGACATTGGAAGAGGAATTGTCCAACATTCAAGGCTGCTAAGAATAAGAGTATGAAAAGTTCATTTCTTCTTGAAATATGTTTGGTACAGAATCCAACGGATTCCTGGTGTGTGGATTCAGATTGTACTAATTATATCTGTAATTCTTTGCAGGGGTTCTAGGAGACTAGAAAGTTGAATGAGGGAAAACTATTTCTTACTTTGGATGATGGGAGCAAGATTCTGGTTGAAACTGTTGGAGTATTTAATTTATGTTTTATGTCTAGAGTTTTAATATTGGAAGAATGTTTGTATGTACCTAATTTTTATAGGAATTTGATTTCTACAACTTACTTAGGTAACCATGGATATTATGTTATTCTTAAAGACAATGTTGTAATAAAGAAGTATAAAATGTTTATATGTTCTGGCAATATTGTGGATGGTCTTTATATTTTAACTCCTGACAAGTATGAATTATACAATTCTTAATTAGATAGTAGCTCTTATGTAAAATCATTAAAGAGAAAGTTTCCTTCTACTGGTGATGCATATCTATGGCACTTGCATTTGGGTCATATTATTCAAATAGGATCAAAAACTACAATCAAAGATGACTTTTACAGCCCATGGACTTTGAGGTATTCCAGTTTGCGAATCTTATTTAGAAGGTAAGATGACCCAACGACCTTTAATGCAAAAGGTAGAAGAGTCCAAGAGTTGCTTAAATTAGTTTCATACAGATGTATGTGGTCCTATGTCAAACCAAGAAAAGGAGGTTATGAGTATTTCATCACTTTTACGAATGATTACTCAAGATATGGTTGTGTCCTAATGAGCGAAGTCCGAAGCCTTTAAAAATTCAAGAGTTTAAGCTGAAGTTGAAAATCAATTAGGTAAACGCATAAAGGTCATTTGATCTAATCGAGAGGTGGCGAATACCATTCTTGGGATTTCAAGGATTATCTAATTCAAAATTGGATTGTCTCCCAATTGATTGCACCTAGAACTCCCAACAAAATGGTGTAGCGGAAAGAAGGAATAGGACTCTTTTAGAAATGATTAGGTCCATGATGAGTACTTAATG